>BDDA01000067.1:80926-96820 GCA_001662385.1 Chlamydomonas asymmetrica
GCGCGGCGAGCGTGCCCGCACCGGTCCCGCTGTGCTGCGGCGAGGATGGCGCAGCTGCGTCGCCGCACTCTTCCAGGCTGTCGAACACCGCCAGCGTGCCATCCCTGGCCTCCTCGCCTGCCCGCCACGGCAGCAGTCTCTGCGGGATCCTGCGTTGCGGCTGTTGCTGCTGCTCCTGCTGTTGTTGCTCCTGTGCCAGTGCCTTGATGCCCTCTGCGGCCCCCTGCGGCGGCAACACGCCGGAACACTGCAGCCCGCCCACCCTGCAGCCCCTCCCTATCCCCTGTCCCCTTGCACCATCTTGAACTAGACCAGCCGTGGTCGCTGCTGCAGTGGCCATGCCCACCTCCGCGCCATCAGCGCCAGCTGCTTGCTCAGGCAAAGACGTGCCCGATGCTGTTTCGCCAGCGCCAGTAGACGGCCCCATGAAGGGGCGGCGTGCTGCCCTGCAATCAGGCGTGGCTGCCTCCCGGAAGGGCTCCAACACCATGGGGCTGCGCAGCGACGCCATCGCAAAGCCATGCACGGGCGGCTCAACGAGCAGGCGGTCAGGGCCAGCCGCGGGCGAGTCCAGCCCAGCGCCAGGAGAGTCCAAGCACGCAAGTGGGTTGAAGCGCAGCCGCACGCCTTGCTCGGTGACAAAGTCGCCGTCCCCACAGAAATCCATGGGGGGCATGCCGCGTCTTGTGGGGCCGTGCACCACGTAAGGGCTGTAAGGTGAGCCGCTGTCGGCCGGAGCATCTGCATGCGACGACTGTGCCGCGGAAAGCACGCCACAGTGCTGCTGGGCAGAGGGATCAGGTTTCGGCATTGCGGCCGCCGCGGGCGGCGAGGTGTCATCCAACGGGCCTGCGTCGTCGGCTGCGCTGCTGCAAGGAAGCAGCGGTGGCAGCGGCAGAGCGCGGGGCAACTCAGCAGCGCTCAGCCCGCCGCTTGGTTCGCTGCCCAGGGTTGCATAAGCGTTGAGGGGCACCACGATGGAGTTACCGCTGCCGCGTGACCGGCCAGACATGCCCAGCAGGCGCACTAGCAGGCTGGACAGCCGTCGCCGCTTGGCCTGGGGCTGCAGCTCATCGCCTGCAGCAGTGGTGCTGCTGGCTTCAGACGCGTGCGAGCGCATGCTGTCCATGTGGAGGCTCAGGCCTTGAGGGAGCGCTGCGGATGCGCCCACACCCACGGGCACCGCCATAGGGCTTGGCCTCAGCAGAGGTATGTACTCGCCGTCTAAGCTGGGCGCGGCCTTGACAGGCGGCGCTGCTGGCTGCTGCTTGCCAGAGCGCGACAGGGAACCGAAGCTGGACAGCCAAGAGCGCTTCTGCGGCAGGGCTTTGTTGCCGTCTCCGGCATCAGCAGCGGGCTGGGCTGCTGCGGCTGACTTCCTCCGCGGGGCTGGTGCGGGTGCAAACTGGAATCGAACCTGCAATGTCATGTCAAACCAGCGATCATGGAGTGCTTGAGCAGGCTGCCTGCCGCTCGTGAATGAAGTGAAGGTGGCTGACAAGTGGCCGCAGTCACGTGACCATCACGTCAGAAATGTTCGAGGAGTGTGACAGTGCAGACATAACACACCGTGACTTCAAACTCGCTCTTGACGTTGATGAGTTGCACTTTCCAGGCAACCGTATGATCCCCAGCGGTAGCAAAGTCCACAAGCTTCAGGTCGCCTTTGAACGCGTTGTCGTCTGGATTTGCACCCTCCGGCTGTGCTTTGAGCTGAACGTACACCTGCTGACCAACCAGGAAACAGTAGCAGCCACGTTATATCTTTGAGTTCTGAAACAAGAGTATTCATGTACAGGCGCTCTAGGGGTTCCTTACCGTTGACGACCCTGGTCGAATCGGTATGGTCAGCTTGGGAGTGTCCATCGGGTGGAAAGGGCCAGTGTCATACTTGGTCCGCTTCGGTGGTAAGAGAGGCAGTGTTCGTGACTCTTGGACAATGAACTGCGCTCGACAGAAGAAGGTCAACAGCAGCTGTCCATTTGATGGCAGTACTCCTACACTTGGTTCACAGTCGCAAACACAAATGACCAGCAAGTGACAACTTGAATGCTTGCACACACCCGAATGGCGTAGTATGCAGCAATCCAAGGTGGTGCCCTGACACACACCACCGCCGCCTCGTAGGACAGCGACATTTTTCAGGCTGCAGTTATACGAAGGTCAATCGTGCTCCATTGAGTGGCACACTGTGCTACTTTCATTGAAACGTCGCGGTATTTTCAAGAACCTGATTGCAAGCAACACGCCTGTGGCAAGCACGCACGTTGCCGCAAAGCGCGTGCCAGTCAAGGTTGTTAGCACGGGGTGACAAAGGAAGCCAAGGTTGTTGTTCATACAGGCTGCGGTACTATAAGCGTATTATGCTGTATGTGCACGGTGACAGGATGCTGTGAGACCGTGTCGATCGCACACTGCGCTCAACATCCGAGGCCCGGGCGCCATCACCACTGCGGATTCTGAAGTGGACTACCATTGCGATATTCATCCTATCATATTTTAATATAGACCTAGTGAACCCTCAGGGAAATCCTAACTTCCTTTGCAACACGATTGTCCTTCCCAGTCTACGGTTGTCCCACTCCGCACACACATCACGAACCCAGCGAGCGAATAACAACGCCCCGTGCCTTTGGCGTATGACCATTGCCATACAAAGATATTGCACAGGAAATTAACCGTTCTGAGACCGTTCGTTGAGCACGAGTGAAATGAAGGTGGAGAAGGGAGGCAGCGGAAGCAAAAAATCCACGGAGGCTGAAGCGAGTAGCAGCAAGAGCAAGACAGACCCTCGGATAGAACAGAAGGTCATAGAGGTGAATCAAGCAAACCTTTACAGGCAGTTTATGCGCTTACGCTGTTGTTGGTGACATTGAGCCAGTGGACTCTCACTTTGCGGGACTGCAGCTGAGGCGACGAGGAAAAGACTACTTGAGTTTGAAGAAATTCGAGGAAGCTCTGGCGTGCTTAGAGACAGCGATCGAGCTCCATTCTACCTCTTACAAGGTTAGACGTGGTTAACCGTGCGTGCTTGGGTACACCTCCACAAGTGAAGGGTGCTCATGATGTTTCATCTTCGTTGCCATTGTGGTGCTCTTTCTTGCAGCTCTACCGGCTTCGGAGCATTGCCTACTCTTGCCTTCAAGAATATGAGCGAGCAGCAGGTTCGTGGCGAGCTTAAAGTCAAAGTTGCGCTGATGGTTTGCAAGGCCACTGTGCCTGCTGTGCGCCACGCTGCCACTGACTCAAGTGGAAGTCTGTGAACCATGCAGGTGATGCTGACCGTGTCATAGAGCTGGCACCGACAGTAATGGACGGCTATTATCATAAGGTGGGTGAATGAACACGATGCTGAGTGCGGTGAAGGTGCACACAAGCCGAATGCCGGAGTGCAGAAGCAGGCACACTCATGCCCACATCCTGATTCGCTTGCTTGCTTGCAGGGCTTCGCTCTATTCCATTTGAAGGACTATGCTGGCGCGGTAAGCACGTCTTCAAGTTCCTAGATACGGGCAGGCACAGGGGCGGGCGCAGGGGCGGGCGGGCGAACAATCGCTGCTCCACAAGTTACGCACCGCCCCAGCCACCAGCTGTTGACTCATTCGCCTAAACCTCCTCATGGCTTGCACTGCAGGCCCATGCGTTCCAGCAAGGCCTGAAGCTCAACCCTACTGACAAGACGTTGCGTCAGGGTTTCTGGTAAGCGGGTCAAATATCCTGTTGGCCCGTGTGCTCGATGTACAGCATCATTTTCCTACAGACGCTACGAATGCGTGGCTTGCACTAATGCTGTGGTTTTACATGCCCTATGCGGCTATGCCCCATGCTGCTGCTGCAGGGATGCGATTGCGCTGGTGTCACAGAGCCGCACCGACGCCCTGGATGCGCTGCAAGGGGAGGAGGCGCTGTACCGCAGTGGATTGGCGGCATGATTGCATGCATGCATGCATGTCCGCCTCATGCACCCTGGAGTGACATGCACTGCACACTTACCTGCACTCCGCCACCACATGACTGCCTTGCCGAGGCAGCGCGGCACTGCAATTCTTAGGAAGCGTAGAACAGTACAGGGCGGGGTCCAGTGTTGGCCCCTCGCGCCCTCCCTTGCCCTAGGTACCCCTAGACAGGCACCTAGAAATGCAGGCAATGACAGAATTGCACACACGCAAAACTGACGTCACCTACGCTGGAACTGTTGCGCCGCAATCCAGAGCTGCGCTCGTCAGTCGCTACGTACTCCATGTGCGCATGGCGAGACACGATAAGTGCTATGCATGCAACCTGAAGGATCCGTCATCGTTGATTGTGCCATGCGCCGGGCCTCCCCAGAACGCCGGCATGCTTGTCTGCATTTCGCGTTTGAATAACAATCTGCATGAAAAGGCATTGCACACGCGCACAGACATGTAACAGTTCGTGAACAACATAATACTACCTGCGGGACCTGTTGAGCCTCTATTCCCCAGCAGTGTCTGGTTCCTCTCATAGCTTGCTTTAGCCGTGCACCATGTCTGGAGAAGACGGCGGAGCGGGCGCAGGCACGGGAAACGGACTGGCTTTCTCTTTTAAGACAAAGAAGACCTTAAATAAGGTCGCTGTGAACGTCGAAGATAAGCGCAATGACCGACAACTTATTATGGGTATGGAGGGCTCCAAAATCCAGGCTGTTGGCGGCGAGCCGGAGCAGAAGAAGACATACATCATACCAAAGCAGGAGAACACGTTTCAAATTGGCCCCAAGAAGTTCACTCCCAGCTACGTGCCGCCGAGCGACTCCATTCCTCACGCCGCCAATGGAGAAGACAAATTCGTGTTGGGCCCATCCACTCAGCCCACGATAACCAGTGGCTACGGGCTACAGGTTCGGGAGCAGCCTGCTGGACAGCCTGCAGCACTGACTGACCAAGCTGCGGGACCCCTGGTGTCACGGTCACTGGAGGAGCAGGCCTTCAAGACATCCGTCGAGTCGCTGCCTGAGGCCGCAGGCCTGGACGAATACGAAGCCCTGCCAATAGAGGAGTTCGGCAAGGCGATGCTGCTGGGCATGGGCTGGAAGGAGGGCCAGGGTGTTGGCCGAAACAGGAAGAACGTGGAGGCAATCGAGTATGTGAAGCGCCCGCAGCGTTTGGGCTTGGGTGCGCAGCCTGCTGCGCTGCCTGGCGCAGACAAGTCTAAAGGTGTGTTGACCAGCAGATGAGTCCGTCTGAGGCATATAGACCAAGGTGGTTTCTGCGTGCCTGTGTTTGTTCCCGTGGATCCCCCACATGTTTGGGGCTGGCCTATGTGGTAACTTGCGCGTTATTGGACACGCTGCAGGTGGGAAACCTCAGCGTCCGGACATGGTGTTGCCCGCTGACGCGGATGGCAGGCAACGGAACGTGCGCACGCTTGACGAGAAGCTCATACACCGCTCACAGGTAGACCATGCATGCACAGTTGCTTGCATGCTGCTTGCATGCATCGTTTTTGCGCCTGCGTGACGCTGGCATGCTTCGTACCGCATGTGAGCATGCACCGCCCTTGCCAAGAGTGAGAAGTACTTGGTTGTGAGCCAACGCGTCTGTTTGTAATTGCTGCTGGAGCAGGCGCTGCCGGGTGCGCAGCCGGGCAAGACGATGCGCCTGCTCAGCGGGCGGCATGAAGGGATGATGTGCAAGGTGCTTGAGCTGCTTCCTGCGCAGCCAGAACGAGAGGGTGAGAACTGAGCAGCTCATGGCTGGACCGTGCAGGCATTCCTGCATGTGCAGCATTTTTGCGCTATCCAGCTTGCCATGCTGGTGCTTTCGTGTGGCGGCAGCCGCGCGATGCAGTGTGCTTTCTTGTTAAGGTACGCAAACTCCCGTCGCCCCTGCATGCCATCCTCCCATGCAAGCATCCGCGCCTTGTGCTCTGGCCGTCAGTGCTCATCTGCTGCGCGCCGCTCGCATTCTCACAGTTTACAGTATGTCAACATGCGCCACACTGTCGAGCAGCTGCTGTTTCTTGTTGCCTCCTGGTTGCGTGTGTGCGTGCGCGGCAGGCGCGGCCCGTGTGCTGCTGCTGCCCAGTGAGGTGGAGGAGCGCGTGCTGGTTTCGGAGCTAGGGGAGCGGGGGGAGCGCGCAGAGGGCGACAAGTCTAGGGAGCGCGACCGGCAGCGGGAGCAGCAGCTGGCAGAGCAGCAGCAGCAGCAGCAGGACGAGCCCGCACGCCAGGACGCTGCCCGCAGCAACGGCCACTCCAACGGCCGCCACAGCAAGTTGCATGATGGCAGCAACCCTGCAGGCGGTGACAATGGCCGGGGGCGTGACCGTGAGGAGGGCCCGGGGCGTGACAAGGACAGGGAGCGGGGGGGCAGGGATCGAGACCGAGACCGGGATGTGGATGGCGACAGGGATGGGGCCAGGGAAGGCCGCAGCGGCGGGTCCAAGCGGGACAGAGACGGTCGAGGCGAGGTAAACGGGCCCCCCGGCTGTGGCATCACTGCTCCACTGTGCAAAAGACAAGGATGAACTCATGCAGCCTCCTGCGCGCACGTGTGCGCGTGTGTGTGCGGGGGCAGCTTGGGTGTGAGAGGTTCCCTGGGTTCGGTTGGTTCACTTGCATGCTGGCCTAGAAGGTCACCCCTGCAAACACTGGTTGCTCAGCTGCTGAGTTGACTCTCGACTGTGCTGCAAGCCACGCACAACGGCCAGTACTCAGCACTTGCAAGCATCCGTGCTGGCATGCGCATGGCCTTCAGGTCAGCCTGCAGGCCTCTGTGCATCCCACTCCCAGCGCTTCAACATCGTCGCTGTGTGCGACACGCTGGGTGTGACTGCGCTTGCCCGCTTTTGGTGGCTGTAGGAGCGGGGGCGGCAGGACGAGGACGCATCAAGAGGCCACAAAAAGCACAAGAAGGAGAAGAAGGAGAAGAAGGAAAAGCGCGACAAGCATGGATCAGGGAAGGGCAAGCGGCGCAGCGAGAGCGTGGATGCAAGCGGCAGCGACAGCGACGCCGGCCGCCGTGGTGGCGGTGATGGCGGTGGTGCTTCCGCGTCGAGGAGCTGGCTGGCCCCGTTGATCAAGGTGCGGTGTGGCAGAAATCGTAAATGCTGTAGCTACTAGTCCTGGCCCTGCAGACGTTGCTTATCGGGCCGTTGATCAAGGTGCGGTGTGGGCGTGTGGCAGAAATCGTAAATGCTGTAGCTACTAGTCCTGGCCCTGCAGACATTGCTTATCGGGCCGTTGATCAAGGTGCGGTGTGGCAGAAATCGTAAATGCTGTAGCTACTAGTCCTGGCCCTGCAGACGTTGCTTATCGGGCCGTCGCAGTCATTCATCGGTTGCATCGGCAGGTTGGCCTGAACCGTGGCTGCGCACGCTTTCACCTGTGATATGTTAGCATGGTGCCTCTCACCCAGGCATGCTTGCAGCCAGCTGTGCACGATTTGGGACACCTCAGCACCTCCCACTGCACCACACGCCAGGCGCAGGCCGACCAGTGGCCGTGCTGGGATTGCAACGCTTTACGGCATCTCGAGCGCCCGGGATGCCATACAGCAATTGCGATCCCAACGGGTTGCCGTTCGAGCCGAGCCGCACCGGCTGAAGCCTGCATGCCGCTGCTGCCGCCGCCGCCGCCCGCAGGTTCGCATTGTGGACCGGCGTGTGCGTGACGGCAAGCTGTACCTGAAGAAGGGCACGGTGGTGGACGTGCACCCGGGCGCGACGTGCGACGTGTCGGTGGACGACACGGGGGACACGCTCACGGTACGCGTGGGAGTGTGGCGTTATGGTGTGGCTGCGTGATTCACCCTCTGCCTGACCGCCAGAGGCATGTAGGGAGGAGTGCTCATCAGAGAAGCGGATCAGAAGAGCAGCCAGTAATGCGCATGGTGGAGGCATGTGGGGTGTGTGGCCTCGGGGTCGGTCCCATGCACAGCTGTGCACGCTGTTCCCTCTCGCCTTGGCAGCACCATTGTCTGCCCCGTGTGGCAATGTCAGCGTGGGCTGCAGCTTGCCCAGCACGCAGCGCTTGTTTCAGCGCTCGATCCAGCTGGTCAGCCACGTGCTGGCCACCACTCATCAAGCATTTCGCCATGCACGCTTGGTTTTCATTGATTGTTGAATCATCTTTTGCACAGCCTGCAGTATTGCACAGCCAGTAGTACACCATCACCAGTCTGATCCCTTGTATGTGTGTGTGTCTCGCTGCTGTTGGTCCTGGCATGCGCCTGCGCAGCTACCAGAGTCATCGTTGGAGACGGTGGTGCCTAAGGCCGAGGGCGCGCCGGTGCTGGTGGTGCGTGGCCGGCTGCGGGGCGCCAAGGCCAAGCTGCTCAAGTCCAACACGGAGTCAGGCGTGGCGGCCGTGCAGCTCATAGGTACGTGCGCTGAGGGACGCACGTGTGGCTGATGGAAGACAAACGTGTCAAGCTTGGCGTTTTCCACATCGTTGCATGCAGTTCAAATCCCCACACCCAGTGAAGGTGTTGACCACACTGGGGTTGGTGTGTTTGTCAGCGTGAACCCGAGTGATTTGTTGTGCTGTGTGATTATTGGGAGGGGGTGAACAGCTACACGGTGCTGCACGTGTTAGCGGTAAAGCTCGGAGGATGACGCCGTTCTGCACCTGCCCCGCCCCCGCTCCTTCTTTTGACATGACCGCAGGCAACTATGAGGTGGAGCGCCTGGCTCTGGATGACGTCGCGCAGTACACTGGCTCCCTGGACGATGATGAGTACTGAGTACTGCGTCGTGGTACTGCATGCTGACGAGCTGATCCGTGTTGATGCGGGTACGACTGCACACGATTGTGCATGCAGCTCCGTCCCAGCATGCGGGCCAGGCGCACACCCACGTTGCCACGAACAAAGCCACGATTGGTTGACTTGACATCCAGTGGCATCTCAAGCCGCTGCATGCGCATCTGCAACAGCATGCGGCGCCCCATTCTGCCTCGCCCGTGTTGTCGTTTGTGTTGTCGCATTCTGGATGGTTGGTTCGACAGTCTGCACCGTGCATCTTGACCTGAGACATTTGCCCTGCTGGCGGCACGAGAGTGCCTAACAGACGTGGTGTGAGAGGTGAACCCTGGCATGTGGAGCTGACAAGTGTTGGGCATAATCGAACCTGCAGGTTGCACATTTTGCATGCAATACTTCATGCATAGTTTGGATGGTGTACACTCGCGCTAATCTCCACTGCGGCCTTATTGCGCACTGCGCTGGAGGTTCGCGGGTGTGATGCTGGCACTACTGCCGCTGTTTAGATGTGCACTGCATGCTGATGTTGCTGAGTGTTTGCGATGTGGGATGTGTGCGTACCGCGATACGTTTGCTGTTTGCTTCTGCCACGATATACAACGCGAACTTGGCCTGTTGTGCTTGCTGACATCCTGCATGTTGCGTTTGGGTTTTCAGAGCCAGTCCTGACAGACTGCGAGCAATTGTGCATGTTCTCTTCAATGATTTGCCTCTGGCTTGCTGCCAGTCATGAGTTGACCCGCTGGCAGTCATGACTTGACAACCAACCGCAAACAACCAAAGCCATTCGTTGAAGTTCTGTAAAGTCTCCCGATATAGCTGAAACCAGTGAAACATCTCTTTTCAAAAGAGCCCCACCGCCAGTCGATTTAAGCACACACAGGCTAACTCTGCAATCAGCGCACGTGGTCAGTTGAAGCGCAAGGTTGCACGCATGGCGAGCCCACAACCCCCACCCGAAGTTCTGGCGCTGTATGCCCGCACACAGGAGCTTGTTTTCGGGCAAATCACTGGTGCAGGTAAGTCGATGCCTTTGCACATGTATGGTGGCGGTTGGGTTCGACGTTGTTGAAACCGAAGGGAGGGTGTGCGTTGTGCGCGCGACGCACCTGTCGTTGCGTGCAGCGGTGTACACGTTTGTGCGGCTGCGTGTGCCGGACATCCTGGAGCCTGGAAGTGATAAGGCCATGAGCAGTGCAGCAATTGCTGAGGCGTGCCAAGCGCACGAGCCATCCGTGTACCGCGTGCTGCGTGCGGTAGCTGCCGCTGGATACGTGAAGGAGCACCCTGACCGTCAGTTCTCCTTGACACCGCTCGGTGCAACTCTCAGGGTATGTGGGCTTATCAGCCAACTGGTCAAGCGGACTGGACTGAAACCCCAGCCAGTTGCCAGTTGGCATTGTTTGCGTCAGCTTCCCCGCTTCTGGCTGCGTCAACGTTGGGCGCTGCAGTGCGTGGCGAAGCAAATTTACAGCGGCCTTACCCCAAAACCCCTACGGCAAGGTCGCATGCTGTGACACCACTGACATCTCAACCACTGCACAAGTTGGGCTTGCGGTCACGCGACCTGTTCAAGGCGGGATGAACCATCCGCAACGGCCGGCAAGCTGGGCGTAGCCTTGTTGTTGCCGCTGTACACTCTTCGCACTGTGCTGCTGTGCTGCGTATGCTGTCCTCCAGGAGGACGACCCTGCGCAGCTGAGGTACCTCGTTCTGACGGTAGTGGGCAATCCTATCCACCTGCAAAGCCGTGGCCACATGTACGAAGCTGTAAAAGCAGGTAAGCCGTTATGCTTACGCGGCTTCCTCAGTAGTACCCTCACACATACCCTAGGTATTACACATACATGCAGTACGTGCACTCAATACAATGCAAGGGAAAAGGGATAGCACGATAGCTCTGCTGTCGTGCATGTGCAAACCCTTGCACTGTCAGGCACCAACGGGTTCGCCCAATGGCAGGCGAGGTGGAAGGGCGAGGCCGGTGCCAAGAACACGTTCGACTACTACGTGGGTCCTGAGTGTGAGGAGGACTTCCGGGACTTCATGCACTTCATGACGGCCAACAACAAGGTCTCCGGGTGAGCGTCCCGCTGGTGCAGCGCACGCATGGCTTGAGGTTCCTACGCTGGGGCACTAGGGGTACCATGCCATGTTGGGGCATTCTGTGGGGATGGGTCCATGCTTGCCGTGTTTGCGGGGCTGGACGCGATGTATGTGAAAGGAACTGGTGGCTTAGCCCAGCCCACCCTGGACTGCTCCCTGTGGGCTGTATGTGCCTGGTACACACCAACACAGTGCATAAACACTGGGACACACATACGCTGTGCACGAGCAACATCTTTGCTGTTGCGATAAGGGCAAGCTATCCCGCCAAGCAAAGCTGCAGCGCATGCGTTCGCAGGCTCAGCACAGCGGCACGCTAAGGTCCATGTGTGTACTGTGTGTTTTCAGCGTGTGTGCATGTCTCTCTGTGCAGCGCTGCCGCTGCAGCTGTGTACGATTTTGGTCAACACCGCAAAGTGGTGGACGTGGGCGGCGGTCATGGCCTCCTCATCAAAACCATCCTGCAAAACTACCCCAGTGAGTTGTCAGTCAATCATGGCCAACCGTCACAATGGATCATTAACCTGATCGTAAACAGTGCATCCCTTATATATTGCATCGGGCATCACGATGGGGCATGTGCCAAGATTGTTTGGTTCCTGCATGGCTGTTGGCAGTTAATGGTACCAGGCATGCATGCGTGCGCAGCAAGCCATGCCCAATACCCAGTGCATACGATACTTGACTGGTCGTGGCCAGGGCCTTGCCTGCCTCGCTCCGACCCCCACACATGCATGCACCAGGTGTGGAGCAGGGCTATTGCCTGGACCTGCAGAATGCAATCGACACCGCGCCGCCTGTGCCGGACGACCTTCAGCGCAAGCTCCATTATGTGGTGGTAAGCAGGCAGAGCAGCCTCCTCAGCCTTTGCAATCCACCTCTATGGATCTCAGCATGGAGAGCAGTAGTGAGCAAGGATCATGCCGATGTAGCGTTCGCTGGTTCGCACCATTTGAATGCCGGGCCTGCAACTAGGATTTCGTTCGAAACCCCTCACTGCGATCGCGCTCACACTGCATGCTCTGCCTTGAGCTCGCTGCTGCCAGCCCAAAAGCCCCAAAATGCAAAATTGTGATCCAGCATGCTCACCCCTCGAGGCACGCATATGCCAATCTGTTGTGCATAGGGACAGTCTGCCACGTGGCCGCCTACACCCGACTCAGCTGTTGTTGTCGGCGGTGGTGGTGGTGTTTGAACAGGGCAACTTCTTCGAGGCGCTGCCTGAGGTGGTGTGTGGCGCTGACTGCTTTGTGTTGAAAAACGTGCTTCACGATTGGTCTGATGGGGAGTGCATCACCATCCTCAACACCTTGCGCGCTGCCATGGCGCCGCAGGGATGCGTGGTGAGTGGACACATGGACGCATGCATGCGTGGTGAACGCGCCGCCGCATGTGCAACCAGGACTAGGAATCTCGTTGAGCTGGCCCATGATGCCTGACCTCTGCCTGTGCACTCAGCCCTCATCACAACCACAACCAGCGTCGCGTGCTGCATGTGTGCTGCGTCCTGCTGTGTGCCAGCCAGGATGTGTGCCGCAACCGTGCATGCTGATACAGACAGAAAAGGCCATGCATGTTATGCGGCTGTGATGTGGTGCATCCCGTCATAACCCTCCACCAGTCACCAGTCATCGCTTTTGTTAAGTGCACTTTCCTCGTCAGCCGTGTGTGTGTGGTGCTGCATGCTGTGTGTGTGGCGTGTGGCGTGTGGTGGGGCCGCTAAGCGAAGGTGCTGCTGGAGTCGGTGGTGCCGCCGCTAGCGGAGCGCCAGGCGGCAGCTGAGCAGGGCAACAGTGGTGTACAGCTGGAGGTGCTCCAGGACCTCACCATGATGGTGGGTTACAAAATAGATCAACAGAGATATTCGATTCCTGTAGGGCCATGCGGTGTGCTTGCCGTGGGCCGTGCAGTGTGTGATCGTGTGAGGATGGGTGATGATGATGGGTGGGTGTGGGTGGGTGGGTGGGTGCGGGAGGGGGGGGGATATGGCGGATGCATTCGGCGAGGTGAAGCACTTTGCATGCTCATCAAGCAGTGTAAGTTGTCGTGCGGGTTGTTGTGGTCGTGTCCCAGACGATCGCGGGACCGCGAGACATATAGCGTAGCAGCGCTCCACCATGAGCCTGACTGATGCGTCCACAAGCAAGGATGCATGGCTCAGCATCTGAGCTGCTGGAGACCTGCGGTATAGCACTGCGTTCGAGCTTGTGCACCATCTGTCACACCTACCGCAGGCCGCCTGATACCCCAACACACACACACGCATATGCACGCCACTTGCCATGGCCCCACGGGAATCACACAGCATGCCCCTTGGGCTCTCTCTCTTACACACCACCTGCACATGCACATGCACACGGAATCACATGTGTACCAGCCTAGCGCCTCCTCGGCCCCATGGTATGTATGCTCGTACCAGTTCTATATACGGTTGGTGAGGTGATTTGGGTGCGTGGCGCTGTACTGCATGCCTGCGTGCTTGCAGACGGTGGTGACGGGCTCTGAGCGTACGGAGGACGAGTGGAGGCGCCTGGCGGCCAGCGCGGGCTTTACCATCACACGCATCATCCCGACCTCCACCCCTTTCAAGCTCAACGTCATTGTGGCCAAGCCCACCAGCTGAAAGCGCTGCCCTAACTAGCGCGATGCATGAAGCACCTGCCGCGGAGCTATGCGCTGGATCTCCAGGTGGCGGTGTGTGTGGGCGCTGCTGAGTGTGTGCCCTGAGCAGGGTCAGCACGCATACTGGTTGAGCTGTGGACACACACGCAGGAAGACGCGCTGTTGTCGGACCGTAAACAACCACTGGGGCGTGCTGGCCGCAGCTACAGACCTCCAAGCATATAACACAATTGTTGTAATATGAGTGTATGAAGCGTCACCGCAGGATGGAGGCGGCAGACGTGTTGCACCTGTCTAACGATGACACATGTAGAGGTCAGCGTCCTTGCTGCACATCTCAGCATGAGGGTTGGCACGAGGCGAGTCTCACAGAGTGTGGCGTTATGGCAAGCATGCAGCTCACAATGAACGGGCTGCACAAAGCAGCATGGCAAGACGGCCCTCCCCAAAAGCCCCCTGGACTCCGCCAAAACCATCTTGCGAAAAAGGAGCCACAGCGCGCGGATCGAAGCTTCTGTGAACAGTTTGCCGCGCCTGTTCAAGTCAGCAACTCGCGTATCCCGCCAAACACGTCGCGACCTTCCCTGCCACACACACCCATCCACGTACCACTTCTACCAGTTCTAAACCAGTTCTGCCAAAATGCAGGGGCTGGGAAGGCTCCAAACAGCTGGCAGCAGCTCTGCACAAAAGCACTGTGTGGGGCAGTATCGCTGTGCTTCACGCGTACAGAGGAAGCGGCTGGCGGTTGTTTGCAAAGTTGGCGGTGAGGGTGTGGTTGTGTGTGCATTCGTCAGCGTCTGCCGCGAGGCCTCTGTTCATGCACCTGTGTGCTAGTCGTGCTGCCACGAAACACTTGCATTGAGGGTGGGTTGAAACTAAAGACCAGCTTCTGTGGTGTGTCTTACCTTGCCTCCAGGCCGAGGGTGGTCAACTGGTGATGAAGGCGCTGCACAGGTTAAGCGCTTGATAAGCAGGGACAAGAAGGAGTTCCTGGGGAACGACGTGGACATCCTGGACAAGTACAACACTGAGTTTGGCGAGGGCAGCGCGAGCTTACCTAGCGAGGGCCCGTCAGTCAGTGCAAGTGAGCGCAGCTTTGGTATGCTCCCGCTGCGCACCCTGGCACAATTGCCAAGGCATCTACCACCTACCTTGTACACGTCACGGCTTACATTCTATGGTGTGTCCTGCGTCTTGCTTTGACAGGCACCCCCAACCCGTTTGCTTCAGCAGCACCCGTCAGTTCGGACAACCCATTCAACAGTGCGCCTTCCTCCACGCCAGCCTCACCTTTCGGGGCCGGTGGGGCCGCACCAGCCTCACCGTTTGGCGCCACACCAGCTTCTCCATTTGGCAGCTCGCCAGGCAATTCGACTTTTAAGAGCAGCGTAGAGCCAGCTGGGCTGCGCCCTGATATGGGTCCTGACCCAATCATCAAGGAGACCCCCATCAGTTTCCTGCAGTCAATCACGCTCACACAAGTGGTGGGTGAACGGCAGTGTGTATGCGTGCGTACTTCGCCGCTGCCTGTTGCATTCGATGCACACGGTTTCTGCAACAGTGCGGTTGGAACACTGTGTGGGCAATACGTACTGTGTGACCAAGCACCAACGCAGTCAGGCGTCCCGGTGGTGTGGGTGTGGCATGACGGGATGCACAATGACGTTGAGGCTCAGCCACATTGACAGCCCAAGATTCAGCGTACATGATATGCAGCATACATGCTGCATGCGTGCTGCATGCGTCATGCATGCATCACCTCTGTAAAGGGCTGGACCTTGATGCTGACACCAATGCTTGCGCTTTCTGTCCTATGTTATGTGCAGGTGATCGTGGCTAGCTTCACCACGATTATCGGCATCATGCTGGGCACATTCAAGTTGGTCCTCAGCACGGGAGCCATCCGCTTGGCTGGCCTGGATTAAGCGTTGCCTGATTCGTATTACAAATGGGTGGGCCGGAAGACACAACGATGCAGCGCAATAATTAGGCATGCCTTGGAACATTGACGATGCGTGCCTGGGAATAATCACGATGCGTCCCCATAGGTGGTTGGTGATCACCTCGAGCTGTGAGCTGGTTGAGTTTTCAGAAACACAAGGCTACCCTACGCCCATCACTTGTAAAGCTTGCCCCCAGCAACACCATGAGGCGTGCTATGGGCTTTACACTGAACGTCGTGTATGTGGTGCAGGATGGTGGCACGGGGAGGGCTGGCTCGATGGGTAGCACATGATAAATGGATCCGCCACAGATACACATAATTGATACAGGGTGGGCCAGATCTCGCGTTCGCACGCTCTGTGGTATGTTCATATGGGTACTGGGTCGCATGTGGGATGACAAGTGTATCAGTGTATCACGTGTCGGCTTGTGGATCACAACAACCTGGCAAGATAACAAGCGGGGGGGGGGGGGGTGAGGGGGAGCCCCGCTATGG
>BDDA01000067.1:105694-130674 GCA_001662385.1 Chlamydomonas asymmetrica
CAGGGGATGCAGGGAGGGTGTGTTGTTCAGCAGCAAAAGCAGCGATGAGCAGCGCCCCGGTGTGTATCGTCAAACTCACCCTGGATGGAAGCTGGGCAAACCGCTCAAAGTCGGAACACAAACATTGAAACATGGTGTACTGCTGTTCGGCTGGCCATGCATTTGGTGCAGCACACCTCGTGGCCGCGGCGATTCGTTTTATACTTATGTGGGTGTTTGCGTGTCAGGTTGTGCCGCTGGTCAAGTGAGGGCCGCCAGTGTTGTGTGAGGGCCAAACGCGCGCTTACCTGCCGCTTGCAGCAGCTCCTGCGCCTTGGCCAGCTGGCCATGGCTCACGGCGCCAGACGCGGCCGCCAGCAGCTTGCCGTGGATCTCGCTGCCGGGCGGCGGCGGGCCGGGCGCGTACAGCGAGCGCTGGTGCTCTGCCAGCACCGCCGCAGCCACCTCGGACCAGCGGCCTGCGAGCGCAGTGCATGCAGGCATGGCAGGCTCACAGGTTCGGGTGGGGGGATGTGTGGGTGTGTGGGTCCAGCGCAGTCTTAGCGTGAGCGTTCCAGCTGGGCAGCTGCATGCACGCATGCCCCTCCAACCTACTGAGCGCTGGCGCGCGCAGGACCAGGACAGTCAATTCAGCCCTGAGTATGGTCAGGTGTTACCTGCGGAGGCGTTGGCCGCCAGCTTAGCGGCCGGGTCCAAAGGCACCACCGCATGGTTGGCAATCGCAGCGGCCACATCCCACGCCCTGCGCGAGTGCCAGCAGCCAAGCGCAGGTAGGATGCCGGTTACACCGTCGTGTCAACCGTGCACTAGCAGACCTCAAAGCACCTCGGGCAAAAGGGTTCTGGAGCTGACAGAGCCAGGCAGGCCCACAAGCACGCTGTCAGCTCACACGTGATGGCACACCAAACAATGATTCGCATGCAAGGTACACGTACCGTAAGTCCGTAACGTCAGATTGAGTTTGGGTACACTTCATCACTTACATACTGATTGTGTTCTACACTTATATGCACGCTGAGGATGTCAACATACGGTAATGCATAAGGGGGGCCAAACCTACCCGGCTGCCAGGAGCGCCCAGAGGCCCTTGGGTGTGACGGCGCCGGCGTCCCAGCGAGCCATCACGCCCTGAAGCGCGCTCCGCACCTGCCCACCGCCGCCGTGCAGCAGCAGCCCCGCGGCCGCCAGGCTGGCCCACCCCAGCGCCAGCGGCTGCAGCAGCGCCGCGGGCCGCACCACCACCTCCTCCCCGCCGCTGGCGCCCGCGCCGCCGGCGCCCGGCGCGCTCGCGCTAGCCGTGTGGTTGCCGAACGGCGTGCGCAGCAGCAGCAGCCCGTCCGCGGTGACGCCCAGCAGCCCGATGTGCCCCACCGCGCCCGCCAGCGTCGCCACGACGTGCGCGCTGCCCGTCCACGTCAGCTGCATCACCCGCCCGGAGAGCGTGGTGTACAGCAGCATCGGCCCGGCCCATGCCATGGAGGTGATGGGGTGCCCGGCGGCGATGCCGGAGCTCGGGGCGTTGGAGATGTCAAGCGCGGCGATGATGCGGAGGTTCCCGGTGACCAGCAGCAGGCGGTGGGTGGTGAGCACGGCCGCCGCGCAGCTCATGGCGGCCGCCGCGGCGACCGCGGCCGTCACGCGCGCGCCCTTCTTGGTGGGTGCGAGCCCCGCGGCGACGGCGGCGGCGGCAGCGCCCGAGGCGAGCGGCTGCCAGGCGGCCTGCAGGACCTGCTCGCCGGGCAGCAGCGAGAGCGCGGCCTGGCGCGCGACGGTGCCGAAGTGGTGGCCCTGCGGCAGCGAGCCGCCCAGCGCGGCGCCGCCGTCCTCGTCGTCGGATGACGAGTCGCCCGTGTCCTGTTGCGCGGGTGAACACAAGCATTGTGTGGCTATGCCTTGGGTTTCAAAGCAACACACACTATAACAGTTTTGCAGCAGCCGCTGGACCAGCCTAGACACATACACAGGTGCAGTTTCTTACCCTCTTTCCTTGCGCATATGAACACTGCACGGCCCCACGGGAATCACACTGAATGGACCCCGAGGAACCTCTTCCTGACACACATAACATGTACAGGCAAGCAAGTGTCAATTACCCAGCAGTGGCCGTACCCAGGCCAGCTCTTGCGCTCACCATGGGCTGTGATAGCAGCGAGGGCAGCGTGGCCATGGCCAGCAGGCCGTCAGCGGTCTGCCACATGACCGCGCCGCTGCTCCGCATGCGGCGCGCATCAGACAGCGTGGTCTCATGCGTAGGCTCCACGTCAGGCACGGGCGCCTGTGCACATGGCCACGAGGTGCGGCGCGATAGCGACGGGCATTAGCGCATTGCACAGCATTACCAACACGGCAATACCGCATCGCACTCTTGCTTGGCACAGCTGAGGCATGCATGTGCACTGGCGGCAAGGAGGCGGGAAGTGAATCAGGTTTCCCAATGCAAGCAGCAGGCTCCTTGCCGTGATGTTGCACGTGGCTTCCGCATAAATGTCAAAGCAATCTGCATGGGGTCCCGCAGGGGGCGGCGTGCGCAAGCCGTGCCTGCACTACCCTACTGCCAGTCCCAGGTGCTTGCCTGAGATAGCGGCGGACCGGGGAACAGCGGTGACGCGACGCCGCCATTGAGTGACGCCGCCTCCAGCGACAGCGTGAACAGCGGGGCGGCGTTGGCGTTGGCGGTGGTGGCCACCTCAAACACCGCCGCCAGCCTGCCGGCCGACTCGATCACCGCGATGTGGGCGTCGTTGGGCCCCACGAAGCAGCCGTGCTTGCCTGCACACATAGGCGTGCAGGGCCACACATGCCATGCGGCAGGATGTTGCCGCAGGCATACGCACGCAATGCAGTCAGAAAGCAGCTCTCAAAACGCACGCACGTCACCAGTGGCCGGGGCCATTTGTGGTATGATTTGGCGTAAAAGATGCCGCTCGGGAGCAAACACGCATGCATGCACTAGGTTCAATCGTCGCGTTCCGCCGGTTAGGGGTGTTGATGGGGTGAGGGCCTTGTCCAGCCCTGCATGTGAATTTAGCCTTGGACCCCGTCCAGTGTGAAAATCCTAAACAACAATGTCAGCTGTTGCACGCGCGGCGCACTGTAAGTCTGTAACTCACCGCCCTTGCTCCCACATATGCTGCCATATATTGATATGTTCATATATACCTTGTATATACCTATATGTGGGAGCAGGGGCGGTGAGTTCCAATGTGTCGCGCGTGCAACAGCTGACATTGTGTTGTTTAGAACTTTCATGGCTGAACGGCCCAAGGGTTCAAGGCTGAATGCACATTCAGAGCTAGACAAGGTCCCCATCACATTACACCCCATTAGGACCCCCCACACCGCGCCACATATGCGATGCAATAGGCAACGGCTGCGCCGCTCACCCATCTTGAGCCATACGCTCTTGGTCATGGTGCCCCCAGTGATGAGCGTCCAGTGCCAGCGCTCAGACGAGGCGTCGGCCGCCGCGCCCGCCGCTGGAAGGTCCTCGAAAAACACCAGCCACGCCCCTGCCTTAGCGCTGTGCTGTACTTGCCTGCCAGTATATACACCGTGATGGTGGCAGTGGTGATGGGACAACGGCATGCAGGTTAGGCGCAGAGAGACACAAGGCACCGCGCTCACCGTGCACACGATGATGCTACGGACACAAGCGCTGATGCAAGCAGGTGTGCAGCGGTACCAAAGGTTACGAGAGTTACCGACCCAGGCAGGAGGGTGCATGCAGCACCCCTTGCCAGCGTCGCACGGTGCCAGAGCAACCAGCACTACCGTGCTGTCCCCTCGCCCCGCCCCGGCCGATCCACCCCCCCACACACCTACTGCCTCACGCACCCACCTGGCCAGCCGCACACCGCCGTTGATGCCCTGGGGAGGCAGCACCGCCAGCGGCGACGACAGCTTGGTCACCAGCGAGTACTTCATCAGCTGCCCGCTGGTGGGGCTGATGTAGTACGCGTGCGGCGGCACCTGCAGCGCGCCCGGCATATTTGACATGCCCGACGAAGACACCGCCGCCGCGGTCGCGGCCGCCAGCGCCTCCGCCTTAGCGGCCGCCTCCGCCTTGGCGGCCGCAGCGGCGGCGTCCTTGCTGTCATTCCCTGGGGAGGTACTCGATGCCGGGGGTGCGGGGGCGTCGGATGCTTTGGGCGAGGTTGGGTCCAGGGAGGAGGATGCTGACCATGCGGAGAGCGGCGTTGCCTGGGGGCACAGCATGTAGCCGCGGTACGGCTGGTGGTGCGCCTCGCTGCTGACCAGGCGCAGCAGCGGCACGCTCGCGGTACGCCTGCGCGCGGTCACAGGCACGATTTCCGAGGAGAGTCTCAGGAAGACAATGCAACAAAGCGCGATGACAACCGTCAACAGTCTCATCTGCAGGAGAGCATGTTTTGGCATGGCTGCTTGCTTGCCATTGGCCCATGGCCTTCCCTAATGTATTCTGCACGTGCACTGCCAGAATCGTTTACGGTATCTGCCGCCGACAACAACAGCATAGTCGATCAGCGCTCACTGATGCAAACGGCCCTTCTCTAACGCATGCAGATGCAGCGAATACAGCACCAAAAACGCCGATACAAATTCTCGCTCCAGACAGAGGCCTGGCCACGTAACACTGGGCCAATGATGAGTGTGCGGAATGTCGGCATGCGGCATGTTGCATTCCGTGCCACCACCTGCCCGCCCACCTCGACAGGCACAGCTCCTCAAAGCTGCACTGGCTGCTGGGCTGCAGCGCCAGGCCCGAGTTGGCCTGCAGGAAGAACGACGGCTCCAGCTCCACCGCCACGCAGCCCAGGGTGGGGTGCACCACCACGCGCAGCACCAGCGGCGCCAGCTGGGGCTCTGCACCGCATGACAGATGAGCGGGCCACACAGGGAGGGATCGGTTAACAATGATAGGTGACTTATACTTGGGTGTTGTGCACGTGCAGCTCCCTGGCCGACCCCCCCGCTGACCCCTAGATGACAGGTGGAAGTGGGCGCTGCATGCATAACCTGCCTGTCAGCGATAGTGGGTGGATGCGAGCTGCTCGCATGCACGCAAGCAAAGAGATTTTGCTTGCAGCGCAACCAAAGGCTGAGCAATGGCGCAGATGCAGAGAACGATGAGAGAGGAGATGAAATTGGGTATTGTACACGTGGAGCTTTCTGGCCGAGGCCTACGCTCCCCTCTAGATGGGAGGTCAGAGGTGTAAGGGGGCGCTGCGTGTACTATCTGTTGGCGTATGCGTGGATGCAAGCGGATTGTATGCAGGCAACCAACGAAATGGTCTTGTTCGCAGCAACCAAGGTTGAGGAATGCCTTAGCAGCTACACCGCCAAGCTGGCAACGACAGACATCTTGCGGTGCGTGCGGCATCCACTTCAGCACCTATCAACACCCACATCACGTGGACCTCTTCGAAAGCGAGCAACATCATGCATACGATGAGGAAAAACATCGCTGACGCCGTACAGCTGGCCGGACGGGCCGGTGCCACCCACCAAGCAGCATGGCGCTCGTAGCTTCCGTCGCCCAGCTGGCTGAGGGGCTCCACAATGCCTGGCAGGCTGCTGCGGAGGCTGCCGCTGCCGCCGCCGCTGCGCCCGGGCCCCCGGCCCCCGCCTGACCCCCCGCCTGCTTATCGTACAAGAGCTTCATACCGCCCACGATCCCCCCCACGCTGAACTTGCTAGGCAGCGAGACCGGGGCGGCGATGGTGGGGCCAGTGGCTTGCAGGGGTGGGGGGGGCGGGGGGCGCGGCACGCGGCGCAGGGGGTCCAGCAGGGGTGCAAGGTCCGGGGGGTCGACTTTGTTGGGGGTGAGCGTGATGCCGGGCGCCTGGGGGCGGTACGTCATGCGGTACGCGCCGCTGCGCACCTTCCCCGCGTCCGTCAGCCCAAACACGAGGATCTGGGACGACTCCTGCACGATAGTCCCGCAGGACACAGCAATACACACACCAACGTGAGCGCAACAGCGTGCACGCAGTGTTCCAGTATGTGTGTGCCTTCACTTGCGCCGTTTCCACAGTGTGTATGTGCAGTTTCCACAGTGCCTTAGGCCCCACTGGATTGCTCCGACGCATCCAGTAGCTGAACGCTGAATGGAGCGCTGTCGTGAGTCATGTGGCCGAGCCGGAGCTGTCAGCGTGGGTGCGTGTGCGCACCTTGTGCAGCCCCACACCCAGCGTGGCGGCCCAGCCCTGCATCTTCTGGCGCATGGCGATGCTGGGCGCGGAGCGGCCCATGGCCTCCAGCACGCACACAGTGCCCAGGCGGCTGGCCTGCAGGATGAGCGCGCCGGACGGGACCGAGGGGTGCGGCACCACCGACAGCGACCCCTCCGCGGGCAGCGCCTTGTCCACCACGTCCTGGACCTGCATGCACACACACACACGCACGCGGGTAGGTGCGCATGGTGCCCGAAGAGCGCGCATCACAAGCCATCACAAGCCATATGCGCGCGGCGCGGCATGCGTGTGTCACTGATGGTGCGCACGCTGCTGTGAGTATGCGTGTGCGTGTGTGTGGCCGTACGTGCTCGTCGTGCAAGCTTTGGAACCCAGCGTATATGGCTTCGCTGTACATGTTCATTATGTACAGCGCAGCGGCAGTGTGCTTGCATACGTGCTGGCAAGAGATGAGCGTGAGGATATCAGTCCGCTGCGCTCAAAGCATCGCTGTATGTTTAGGAAGGTCCTCCGGTCATCGTCATAACCGACGCATGCGCCACGTTTCAGAGCTGGTCTGCTTTGAGCGCTGGTGGACTGTGCACATTTGGCCACCCCCTCCCAGTTGAGTGCGAGACTGGGAGCGAGGCCCAAAAGCATGCACAGCGCACCAGCGCCATCCAGGTTTTTGCATCACCCAGTGGCTATATTCATTCACACGTGCTTCCGTCGCATTGGCTGGCAAGTGCACGCTCGTGCGCTTTCGCTGGGCCAGTCGCCGTGCGCTGCTCTGCTGCGCACCCGCCGGCCTGCGGCCCCCCACCTGCACGACCCAGATCGGGGACAGCACCTCGCCCTGGCCAGCGATGGCATAGCCACGCAGCGCACCGTCCGCTGTCAGGATCATCAGCTGCTGGTCCAGGAAGTGGCATGCCAGGCCGATGATCTGCACCAATCACACAAAATGCATGGAATCCTGAGGCGAAAGCCCAAATGGCAATCTATATAGTGTCATGCGCAGGCAAGGGCACATGCATTTGCATGTAGGTGTGCACTTGTTACCCTGCATGCACAGAAGGGAGCGCCAGACCAGGCTTATGGCTGCACACATAAGTGTCGGCGTGTTGAGACAGGTTGTGCCTCAACTTAGTGCCAGGGTTGTCCAGGACTGCCAGGCGTAGACAAGCCAGGCAGAGTGCCAGAGTTGTGTCCCTCACCGGCTTCGGGGCCTCAAGCTTCACTTTGATGCCCCACTTGTCGGCCTCCCTTTCCTTCTTTTCCTTTATGGCAGCGACAGGTCGCGCTACGTGCGCCAAGCGCAGCACCTCCTTGCCATAACGGCAGAAATACACAAATGGTGTGTAGCCCTGCCATCAAGGAACAATCACAGCGACAAGCGACTTTGCTTATTGTATGCTGAGAATTGTCACGCCTCTGGCCAACAAATTGCGTGAACGCGGACAGCAGTCAACATGAAGGTGATCGAGGTGAGCTGGGAGCCGCTCGTGCACTGCTGCCCAGGAAGTAAAGCAACTCACTGGTGCCACTGCCAGCAGGCAAGTCTCCAGAGGCTTTTCCATTTTGATGCGCTTGGGCACCAGCACGCGACTCTTCCAGCTTGACAACGAAATGCTGAATACCACCCAGTCCTGCACTGCTACGACCAGCACTGACCCATCCGGAGCAAAGCACATTTCCACTGGTATGCTCTTGAGGTCCAAGCGCCCCAGGCGAGAGCCTGAGAGGATGTCATACACTGCGACATAGCCCGACACTCCCTGTGACCCGATGGAAGAAGGCAAGCAGACACCTCAGCACGAGATGTCAGGCCATGTGCCACGGCAAGCATCACATGGAGCTATGACATGTGGCACACCGCAACCGCAAACAGCACGCATGGGTCACGAGGAAGGTATGTGATGCGATCGGTGCTCACCACAGCAAGCAGCGGCCTCTCCGGATGGAAGGCGATGCAGCTTGGCGCAAGTCCGCGGATGAGAGTTGATGCCGGTGCCTGCACGTGCAAAGCAAGGTCAACCGCTGCTCCGTAATCCTATGCATGCCAGCTCAACTGCCAACGCACAGGCAGCAGGTTGAGATGGGCATGCCTGGCAGTCACGCACCGGCACCAGGCAGGAGCAGTCAATCGAGTAGGCTGGCTGAAGCCTCAGCTGGGTTGGCAGCGGCGCCGGTACCTCCTTTGCTGGTGGCATTTTCGTGCGCCTCCCTCCACCTTGCTGACGTTGCTCCCAAAATTTCAACACAAGGTCATATTGTCAGGGTGGCACGGTGGGAGCAAAACGATACTAGCAAAGTATGTGCAACATGTACATTGCGGTAGATCTGTTCGTCACAGAAGTATTGGCAGGGCTGTGGGGTAGAGTCTAATGTGATGCAGCTTGCGTGCACGTCTCACATGAACACCTGCAACCTCCTGTGCTGTACGCTGCACCAACCATGCTGTGAGTTTGTTCCCGAGGTGGCCCTGTTGACGTGCACACCACCGCCTGATGACTGTATCGACAACGCATGGGACGCGCACGCTGACAGATGACCGTACGCGACGCTGTAAAATGTATGAGGCTGGCCGGCAGCTCATCCCAGATTCTGCAACAACATGCGGCTGCTCCTGACGCTGCAAGAGCGTCACAGGACACTCTCAAAACAATCAGTGAGAAGGCATTCAGCGGAGGTCCGTTGTATGGGGCAACAGCCTGCAAAGCCACCCAGGGCCCGCTACCTGGGCTGATGGCAGGCTTCAATCAGTTGCGCTATGTCCACGCTTCGGCGTGCATCAACGCAGCATCGGACGAAGGCCAGAAGCAAGCTGCTGGTTCCCGCCTGCCAACAGGACAGACAGCGGAGAGCAACGCGCTGGTGGGTCCTGTGCCACCATATGTATTGGCTCACCTCCAGAGGCTTAGCCAGGGCTTTAACGACCTGACAGGTAGGCCAGTTTGTTCACACGTGGTTGGTTTCAAGCGTTGGTGTGCTTTTGGACCCGATGCTGCGGAAATGTGCCGAACCCTGTTCCTGGACAAGGCTTCAGACCATAGCTGAATAATTGCCTGCTTCTCACAACGCCCGTCGCTGACAAGCCTCGCTCAGGCTTCAACGTTGTGGAGGCTATGAAGCAGCAAGTCCACGACGCCGACAGGCGATTGAATGCTGCCAAGAGTCACCTGGGCGCTAGCAAGAGCCGATATGAGGACATGCTGGAGGCGCACAGGTGCAGGCACTGGGTCGATGGCAGCTTTGCATGCGTACAACTCATGGAGTTGCCTGCTTAGCAACAGTGCATTCCAGGGCAGCATGTCAGGACCACAATCGACTGCCAGTCTGCGAGCTGTCATGTCATGTATCAGCATTGCGACACATTCACCCTCACACTGTTGACCCAAATGAATGCCCACCGCCCTGGCTGGGGCGGCCATGTCGGCAGGCTGCGTGCATAGACTTGGGTGCAGTCGATGCATATCTTACGCCAGTGCAGGATTGGGTCAGCGTTGTTGGGGTGTTTGCTGACCCGTATCGATGGGGGGTTACAGGGGGTTCACGAGGGGGTGGGGGCGGCGCTACTTGGTACTGACCTCCCAGTGCACACCCCTCTCCCTCTCCTGGCCCTCTCAACCCGCGCCCGCAGCCAGCTACAGCACGACATTGCGGCGCTGCTGCAGCGCAAGCCCACCTGGAGCAGCGCTGACCTGGACCGCTTCAGCGAGCTCGCCAAGCTGGAGCACCAGGCGGCCAAGGACATGGCGGCGGCCAAGGTAAACGCCGCCCGCTGAACCGGCATGGCATGACGCACACAACGCCTGCCACGTGCCCCGCAACCGCCCGCCATATGCGGGCCGAGCACGTACTGTGCGCACCCCAACATCATATGGCAGACAAGTTGGCGCATCGCACCGTGTTGATGCGCCTGCTGCTGTGCCTGGCATGCTCGTCGTGCCTGCAACCCCACCCATCCCAACCCCAGGTGCCGCACCGCCGTTTTCACTTGTCGCCTGCCCTTGGAATGAGACCTCCCCGCCTCACTCATTTCCTTCTAACCCTGCTCCTGCAATCATCCTGCAATACGTGCCTTCTCTGAACCCCTCTGTAGGGCGGCCTTGGGCCTCTGGCTAGCTGGCTGAGTGTAAACATACATGCTGAAAATACGCCATTTCCACTTGTCGCCTGCCGTTAGACTGAGACCTCCCCGCCTCACTCATTACCTTCTGGCCCCGCTCATATGCAATCATCACTGCTCCTGCATGTAATTACGCGCAGGCGGAGTACGCGGGCGCCGCTGACCACCTAGAGGCCAGCCACGACGCGCTGCTGACCGCCATACGCGAGCGCTACAGCGCGGAGCAGATGTGGGCGGAGAAGATCCGGCGCGCGTCCACCTGGTGGACCGTCAGCCTCATGGTGCTGCACCTGGCCAGCATGCTGGTGCGTTGAGGGGGTGTGTGTGGGGCGGTGGCATGCAGGCATGGGCGCGCGATGGATTGGGCTTGCGCGGGGGCCTGGGCCTGCTAAAGACATGTGGTGTGAGCTGGGACTTGCATTTGTGAGGACGCCATGTGGTACGTGGTACACAGTACAATACAGTAATCGCTTTAAAGAGTCCAATTCTTAAACACCACCGGTATGTTAAGTCACAGTGACCACTAGCTGCTCAGCAGCTGCCCGTGCTCAGGGAAAGGGCCCACACCCTTTCTCTGGTCGACAGCAAGCCAGTCACTTTTGAGTTGATAAACATTGATCAACAATGGCCATGGACCGACGCGTTGACTCGTGCAGCCATGTGCTGCGCCTTGGTCCACAGACGGTGTACGCAGTGATGGAGCCCATCAAGGCGGCGCGCCTACGAGACTACGTTGCCAACATCATGACGCAGGTCAGGGGCAGAGGCTGACACTGACGGCGCTGGTCATCACCGTTGATAGATTTCTGGGCGAAGGCGGGAGGACGCGAGTGACATCCACGACACTGCTGTCGGGGCTATGCAAACGCCAGTCTCAGACTCCCAGCACTTGTTGCATTCAGCATACAGCATCTGCCTTTTAAGGTTCCCATGACGGCCCTGCACCGCCTTGCCAAGCGCCTTGGGTGCGCCCGATGCGGTAGCGTTGTGTAACCCAGCGGATCGTGCCATTTACTAGCTCCAGCGTGGACGGGGCATCGGGCCTGTGGATGCACATGTGGACGCCCTCACTGCCATGCCCTGCTCCTGCCTGGTTTCACGGCGTAATCCACAACTTATCTCAGGAGTCGACGGCTACTCGGGAGGCGCTGTACCAGGCCAGCAGGGAGCTTGAGGCCAAGCTCAAGGCGGGGGCGGTTGCGGGCTACGCAGCCGCTGAGGCGGGGGCGGGTGGGCCTCAGCCCCCGGCCGGCATGGCGGCTGCCCTGCACAGCCTTCAGGTGCGCTATCCTAACTTCGGTTCGGTCAGTGTGTTTATTTACTGGTGAATGCAGTGGTGTCGCTGCCGATCTTGTCACCATCATGAGCACCGCCATACTACCCATAGCAACCACAGCATTCCCCGTGCCAACGGCGGCGGTGGCGGCGGTACGCACATACTGCTCATTGCTCCCCCTGACCTATCTGCTGCCTTCACCACCGCCCGCTTCGCCACGCATCACACAAACCCACTGCAGACAGCGCGCCTAACATCGCTCAACCCCTAATGCCCTGCGAGGCCACTGGATGTAAAGTTGGTCAACTAAAACTCGCAAAAGCGCTTCCGCGTGCTGTGCTTTCCAATGCTGCTGCGGTGCATACCAGTACCGGTATACCAGTAAAACAAGGCTAAACTGCTGTACGTAGTGGTGATGGGCAGGTGTTGCTGTGTGTGCACGCCGCAGGCCTCCCTGGACACGCTGCAGCAGCACCTGGCGGAGCGGCAGCACCACAGCGAGCAGCAGGTGCAGGCGCTGACTCAGCAGGTGCAGGGCCTGGGCGCGCAGGCCGCCACCAGCACCGCCGCGCTCACGCACCTGCGCCGCGGCCTGCTGGCGGTACACCAGCAGCTGCAGTACCAACAGCAGCAGCAGCAGCAGGTACCTCGCCGGGTACCCGCTGCTGTAGCGCATGGAGTGGCGACGGGCCAGCAGCGACCACAGGAACCGCCCGTAGCACCAGCCACAGATGCGGCATCCAGCACAACGCCGCACACACTTGAAGGCGCCGATCGCCCTAGTGAAGGATCGGGAGCGCAGGAGGCGGTATCAACCTCACAATCGTTGCTCACGTCATCGCCGTCAGCTGGCGGTGACGCTGCGGACGCGTCGCCTGTCAGCAGCAGCGAAGCCGCCAGTGACGGCGCTGAGCAAGATGCGAGCGTAGGCCGCGTGCAGCGGCTGGCGCGTGCATGGCGCAGCACAGCGGTTGACGCCTGGCGGCGTGTTAAGGGGCTCGCAGCGGGGGAGGGCACGAGTCGAATCAGCGATGCGCTTGGGGGGGCTGACCGGGAAGCGCTGGGGCGAGACACGGCTGCGGGTGGGGAGGGAGCGATGCTGTGGGCGGTGCCTGGGCCGCATGAGGGCGTGCTGCCGGCACGGGACATGGCCTTGATATCAGGAGCAGCTGCATTTGGGGGAGCGGTGGTCGGCGCGCTGCTGGTAGCAGTCCTGTTCACACAAAAACGCTGACCTGTCGGTGTGCAACAATGTGGCGGTATCGATTGTAGTCCTTGCATGTGCATGCTGATGCTGATTGGGGCGAACACACTGGTGCACCGCAACCGAGAGCGTTGCGGTATTTCCTGCACTGCCACTGTTTGGCTGAGGTGCACTGCATGCCACAAGACTGCAGGGGCTAAGTCCCTTCCCTGCATCACATACCGGTCCTTCCCTGCATCACATACCGGTATGTGTGCCCTAAATCGCTGCGCCTTCGCCCGCCCCTCCGAGCCAGAAACGCCCGCGCTGTTTCAGCGACACACCCGCCGCGTCGCACATTACAGAGCATGCTTTCCTCTGTGAGGTGTTGTTGCTTAGGCAGTGTGTGCTCACGGGACCAGGTGACCGCCCTGCGCTCGATTCGCTCTATCCACACGTACACGCCACGCAGAGCGCTCTCCCGTATGGCCCATGGAGCAGTACAGCCGACCAGACTCCAGGGGGGGCCAGAGGGCAGGGAAGTGCAGGTGGACCGTCCTACAGCACTCTGCCTGCCACGCCCACCCCCAACCCATACCTACCCACTACACCCAACTGCGTACTACCAGCTCATCCAGACAGTGCGTTGACAGTCACGCCAACGTGTACCGAAGCCCAGGTTGAAAGTTCTAACAGGCGGGTTGAGCGGTGACACGCGGCTTAGATCTCAGGTCAGCTCAGCTCAGTCAAACCAGGTTCAGATATCTAGGAAGCGGCTTGACCGTTCGACGATGCAGCTCAGCTCAGCTCATAGAGCTCAGCTCAGTCGAACATGGACTCTGCGAGGTAGTTGGCGGCGACCTCCTCGTTCTTGTCGCACGCCAGGTAGGCCTCGATGCACATGTTGCGCTCAAAGCCCAGCGACGCCAGGCGGTTGATGGCCTCCTCGTCCTCGGGCGTCAGCTCCACCGTCATGCCGCCAAGCATCTCCGCCATTTGCTGCACACACATGCACACACACGCACAGACGCACATGCACACATGAAACGTCAGCGGGCAACCCGACAATTCTGAGCCTTTACGTCTTGACGTGTCTCACATGCAGGAGTGCGTTGTCGTGGGGTGCCCATATATGAGTGTATGCTATCGTATGCTGGCGGTTCCTGGTGCTAACGTCTGCCCTCCCTCCCTCCCGCCCGCCAACACGCTAACGTACGGCGAACATGGACAGCGGTTGCTGAACGGTTGCGCACCACCATGCAGCAAGGCGACGGTGAGCCGTGGCTACAGGGCGGACAGACAACAATCAGTCAACATCAAGACGCAATGTGACGATGCATTCAGCACTTGTTACAGGAACAGGACCGGCATGGGGGAACAGCATGGCTGGCCCCAGCCGGATGGATGCTGCTGACTCATCACTCATCTCTCACCTCCTCCATGCCCGCCTCGGCCTCCGGCGTCTCCGTGAGCAGGCGCATGAACTCCTGGTTGTGCGCGCTGATCTGTGCCAAGATCCCGGGGTTTTGACGACCCAGCTCCTGCAAAGCCATGGGTAGAAATGAATGGGCATTAACGTTCAGATTGAAATTGGGTTGTATGTATATATTCCAGGGCTAATGTCGCATGTACCTAATGAACATGGCCAACCACCATATTGCTGTGCGGTGCAAACAGCCCATGCCACCCAGGATCGCACTTGGGGGGCAGATAAAGCAGGCAGAAAAGCCAAGCTCGTATGCTGTTAAGGGCGTAGCGCGCTCTCATGCCTCTCCGCGCGCTGTGTGCTGCCTGCACTCACTTGAAGCATGGGTGCCAGTATTTGAGGGTTGGCCTGGACGGCGCGCCGCAGCATGAGGAACTGCGGGTTGGTCCTCAGGAAGTCAAGCGGGCCGGCTCCCGCACCGCCGCCCGCCGCGCCGCCGCCCGCACCACCCCCGCCAAACATGTCGAAGGGCTGTGCGGTGGGGCCTACGGCGGCTGCGCCTGGCGCTGCGGCTGCCGCAGCTCCCGGCACAGCCGCTGCCACAGCTGCAGGCGCCTGCAGCACAAGTACGCCACCATGCAGTAGGCAAGCCTCACTGGGTCAGGGCCAGCACAAGTCACATACAACCCAGCACATAGACAAACCTATCGCTGCATTCACGCACAATTAGCTACCCCCATACTACCCATGCACTGCTTCAGCACTCCGCAGGCATGAAAAGATCATTCGATGGCAGCACAGTCAAGCTTCACTGAGCTTCCAAGCAGGGCCTGGGAGGCTCACGTGTGCCGCGGCGCCTGCGGCAGGCGGGTGCGCTCCAGGGGGGGCGGCGGGTGGCGCCGCGAGGCCCTCAGGGATGCCCGTCATGAGGTACTCCACTGCGCGGTCGGGGTTGTTGAACGCCGCACGCATGGCGCGCGTCACCTGCGCCACGCGCATGAACGCACCGCGCAGCAGCACACAGCTTGGCCATCAGACCGCGGTTCGTTTTGCGGCAGCCGCCAGATTAGCCCAGTCAAACCCCCCCGGTCAGGTGCGGTTTCCCTCCTCACCCGCGTACACACACTGCATGGCCCCACGGGAAGCACGTTGCATGGCTCCACGGGTAGCATATATCTGTAACACACAGCTTGCTGCGCCGATGCCATGCGCCGCTCGCTGAGCTTCTAGCCACGAACACCCCGCCGTCAGTTGAAGCCAGCCAGAGGGATCAACTCTCGAGTTGCAGCGTAGTGGCTCTAGCTGAGTTCTGAGGCGTCAACAGCGCATCGCACCGCTTGATGCATCACTCAATGCACCATGCAGCTAGTGAGTATGAAAACGAGCGCAGTGCGGTTGTCAAAGGAATGACAGCAGAACGCAGCACCGCGCTCGTGCTGACATGCACCACGTCGCTGCACGCACACATCAGACTGGGCATGGCGCTTGTAGTGCTTGGTCTGTCCTGCCCCTCCCCCCGCCCTGACCGTCCCTCCTCAGTAGGCCCTACTCAGTGGCATCAACACGCATCCGCCCGCTACCCACCCCGTCTGGCAGGTTCACCCCCCTCGAACAAGCACATTGTACACGTGCACACACGCACACGCACAGCGCCTCCGCATCTCACGTTTGCCAACCAACACTCTTCAACCCCGCCTGTGGCACACAAGCAGGCTCACACCTAACGTTCACAGGAGGCCTTGCAGGTGGACGCAACGGTCTCGAGCAAAACATGATTAAACAGGCACGCTGGTTCTGCTCCTCACCTCCTCCCTTGAGAAGCCCATCTCGCAGATGCTGCTCACAGCCTGCTCCAGGGCAGCGCCGGACAGCAGCCCTGACGCAGCTGATGCGTAGTCCAGGTTGGCGGCAGCTGCTGCTGGCGCCGCAGCGGGCGCAGTTGCCGGCGCCGCAGCAGGAGCTGGTGCATCAAGCAGTTGCACGCAGCAGCCACAACATGACAAGCAGTGAGAGCCACATTTACTGTGTGACCACGTATTTACAGCTAGGATCAACAGCGGGCCTGTTGCGACAGATGGTTCCGTACGGCAGCGACACGCCAACAATAGTGCTGTGGAGCTCACCTGCGGGAGCTGCAGCAGGCGCAGCCGCAGGCGCTGCAGAAGGTGCTGCTGCGGGGGTCTCCGCAGGAGCTGCAGCCTGCGGGCAGCGCGCACACACACACGCAGAATGTCGATCTGAGAGCGTGGTGTGGAATCTAAACACATTACGACCACGCCTCACACCAACCACAGCACCACATATGGGCAGGTTGAACAGATGCAAAACAAGGCCCAGCTGCCCACTTCCAAGTAAGCACTGGCGTTTGTGCCGCCAATATGCGGTAGAACCAGCTTCAAAATGTGCACACACAGCAAACACTGCACGAAGGAAGGGACTAAGGATGGTACTGTTCTGAGTGCTTACCGGTGCGGGCGCAGCAGCAGGCGCTGCTGCAGGCTTCGGTGCTTCTTTCTTTTGGATGAACACAACGATGAATCCTGTCTCGTTTATGCTGTTGCTGCCCACGGTAGTGGAGTCCTCCAAGACCTTGCCCTTGTAGACCAGCTTCATAGCGTCCTTAGGGCAATCTGGCCCTTGCGTCTCCTCAACACGCGCTTTCAGGTCTGCGATACTCAACGCATCCTCAGCGTCCACAGAGAACGTTTTCCCCGCAATTGTCCTGAAGGTGAGCTTCATGATTACTGCTCCAGTGGCAACTGCAGGGAAAAGCGGGCAGCAGGAGCGCTCAGCTACAGCTCTTGGCTGTTTCTCTCGAATGTTCCCTGGCCACGTCACGGTCTGGTTAGGTCAGGAGTCGTTAGGAGCATTCCCAACGACAAGACAAAAGCAACTGAGATGTTATCATAGACGGTCCAATACCTCAGAAAGAGCGCCTGCTCAGTTCCACGACTCGGGCCAGGCCTATGTCTGATCTGGGATTGGTTTTAAACTCTGGTGACTGGTTCGGAAAGGTTTGCAAAGGCGATTCGAGAGAACCACCCGCCTGATAAAAGGTACGCAACAACACTATATGTGCGTCGTGCATACGAGACCGCTGTCGACGCCAGCAAGTGTGCCCGCCAGTACCCAGGCATGACATGAGGGGGCACATTTTCACTTGTCGTGTGTCCTCTTAGCAGGGACCAAGACAAGAGTAAATGTCACTGAAATATGTACGTAGGATACACTTACTGTTTTGTCCGCTTCTATCCACTCTTGCGAGGCATCGGTGCGACCACGAACACACACACTGATTGACGTCACCGCGGCGTGATGGCCTTACGTGGCCCTGTGTGGCGGACATCACGTAACGTGGCTTGCTTGGCTGCAGAACAACTTAGCAGAGGGCCTCAGTTGATACAAACTAGCTATCCTAGTCTTCTTTTGACAACCAACGGTTCCACGTCGTCCCATGTTGCGAAGGACTGGTGTTTGTCTGCTGCGCGCTCTTTTGCTAGTGCACCGGACTCTACAAAGGTAAGCTTGCATGCCGCCCTGGTTTGCTGTGAGTTTCAGGGCTCTCCGCTGCGACTTTTGCTGTCTGTTGTCGCTGGCGCTGCCGCACGAACGCCACGCACACGTTGCCTGCACAGGTGGACGAGGTGAATGACTTGTTCGCGACTGCAAGGGACGAGATAGAGTATGCCAAGGAAGAGGCTGAGACGGTACGCCTTGCACCATGCAATGTGGGGTTCCCGGTCACGTAGCCACGTACGTATGCAAGCGGCAGGTATCAGCACATCAACAGCGTGGCAGACCGTCACACAGTTCGAGGAATGCAGCATCATGCATACGCAGTGTTTGTTCCTCAGTGCTGGCACCCGCCTTCTGCTGTGAAGTTGCCCGCACATGATGGTCACCCACTTGGGTAAAGTGTGAACGCCGCAGCACATACATATGGTAATATGCTGACTTGGCGTCGGCGGAAGTCAGATATGCACGATGAAATTTGGAAGCCAGTCTGCTATTTGAATCATTAATGTTGCATTGTCATCGCATGTCTCCGTCATCAACTGCCTGCCACGCGCGTCGCAAGCATCCCTAGCTGTCAGTGATCCTGATGGCTTGCGTGATTGCCACGAACGGCCCTCACCCGTGTGTGGCGTGCGCACCTCCCAATCACAACTCTCAGCGCAGCAAGCAAGGGCACCACAAAGCCGCGCACCTGTCACAGTGACCGGCCATGCGCCTTTCAGACCTGCCCCCATGAACACGCATAGCATTCGGTAGGCTAAGAGCATCACAGCTGCACAAGCCGTTTAGCTGCACAGTAGTAGAACATACTCCCCATACATGGCAGCATACCGGTGGGAACCAACAGCACATAGCGGAGATGCAGTTTGGACCTACTTGCCCCGCAGCCGCGAGGTGGACACACGGCACCCTGAGTGCGTTGAACGTATGCGAGGACTCCGGGCCATGCATGCCACAAAGCCAGCACACCAGTGAGCAGGCGTGGTTTGCCCATCGCCTGACCTCCTTGCTTATCGTATCGGCTGGCCTGCCGGGCGTGCAGAGAGCCCTCTGCGCCGGTGGCTGCTGTCATAAGCACAATGCGCTGTTGCGCACAATGTCATGCACAGCGTCATATGCATGATGCGCTGTCACGCATGCATCCCGTGCAGGTGTACTTCAACGACGCTGTGAAGGAGGCAAAGGAGGCCGTGGATGCGTGCCTGGCCAAGTGGGGCGCGCTGCTGGAGGGCTTGCCTGAGGAGGACCGCACCCGGCTCATGCGCTCCATGGGGCTCAAAATAGAGCAGCTCAAGGTGCCGGGGGTAGGGTGGGGGGATGGGAGGGCACACTCTGTGCGAGCGGCATCTCTGCGCACGCATTGCGTGGATGCTACCGCTGTGTGGTTTGCGGGGCCAATTCCGTGAATGCGTGGCTTGGAAAGGTGTTGCCGGGCTGTTCAGTTGACAGCGCGTGACTAGGTGCGAAGCGAGCGTCGCGCCACATGACCAGATGCTAGCAAAACAAGCTGCGGCATGGCTGGTGGCCATGCAGATCTGGCGCCTGGCGATGTTGTCTGTGGACGGGGGGGCGACTCGTGTCTGCCGGGTGGGCGTGCCGTTGCGTGTGTGCAGGCGGAGTTTGAGCAGGTCAACAACCTCCACTTGGAGGAGTGACGCAGACGCAGCACCCCCGCACCCTTTCACGCGGTCCAGACCCTTCACGAAGCCACTGTGGACCTGCTGTTCACTGACTTCCTAGCCGGCACGTCAATGATGTAAATGAGCATCGTGCGAGCGTGACACGTCGCATCGAAATATGCGTACCGGCATGCCGTTGCATGTCTGCGTATGAACTGTCGCCTACGGATGTGTGGTTGTTGACGAGCGACTTGGGGTGGCACTGCATGTGCTTGCTGCATCAAGATCGAACCAGGTGGCCCTTCACGGATGTACTGTCCAATGTCATGCTGGACTGCTTGTGCTGTTTGGGCTGCACGTGCCACAACTACGCAGCGCATGACGTGACTGTGTTGCGTTTTTCCGCATGGCAGGATACTCAGCAGGATACTTGTACAGCCAGAATACAGCGAGCCTGTTGAATCAATGAGATGTGGGCACACCTTTGAGCTTCCTGGGCTATCAGTAAACAGCCCCAAGACAACATGTGCTAACCCTCGCATGCATGCATCTGGCGTGTGTGGCGCTGCTTGTTTCATGCGGTCGTGATGTTCTATGCGGCCATACAAGTATGCAACTCTAGCGGTGTCACTTGCTGGGCATGCCCTCTCCAACTGATGTTTCAAGGTGACGAGTCATTGATAGACCACATCATGTTCAACACTTGTGCGCGGCCGTGGCTGTTTTGGCTGGCATGGTGTGGTGATGCGTCTGACGGTCTTTGCAGGGCGATGCCGCCCACAGCCCCGGCTTGGCGCACGCGCGCTCCCAACGCAGTTCCTGACTGTACGCGGGGTGCCTAGCCGAGCATGCAGACACAGGTGTTGGTGTGTGTTCCAGCATCCCTCCTTGTAACCAATGCTTTCGCGCTGTCCAGACTTGCTGAGGTGGGCACACGCTGGGTGCGTTCATCGCTGCTGAGTTGAGCTGTTGGGGGTTGCTCGTTTAGTGCGAAACGGACGACCGGAACAGCAACGGTTCTGATAAGCTGAATTGGCGCCCAGGAGTCAAGGGCTTGCTGGTGCGCAAACAGCTGCTGCAACACAAGTGAATGGCCGGACTGTGCAGACCCTATCAAGCTGACTGCTTTGCTGGATGATCACCAGTTAAATTTTCCTTTGAAGATCAGCCAGATGCCAGTGCACAACGCGGTGCTCGCTTACGCTGAACCAGTGAATAGAGTCTATCGTATGCAAACTAAGTAGTAACCGGCGCGCCCCACACCATTGGCTGCAGGGCTTGTCTCCCTGCTCTGACGGAGCTACCTGGTCCGTGCTAGCCAGCTAATGCTTAGGGGGCACCCTTCGCATGTTGATGTAAAGCAGGATGTCGTACGTGCACTTGATGCCTCCACACAAGTAGAATGCCCAGTCGTACAAGCCCTGCGCTCGGCATTAACAGCATTATCAACATGAAACAGCGCATAAATGCACAGTTACTTTCTGTGCGATACGCTTATACACACACACACAGTTCCCACTATACGCACAAGCACACTGCACGGCCCCACGGAAAGCATACTGCATGGCCCAACGGGAAGCAAAATACTTGAACACACACACAGTGGGAACCAAACATTTCTAAACACACGCACAGTGTGCAGCAGGAAAGGCTCTGTATGTGCACCCTGTCGCACATTGGCATGCAAGTATTTGGCATTGCTGCAGGCCCACAAGTCGCGCGCACTTTGCATGGCCGCTTGCGCATCGGGCAGGTGCATTTGCCAGGCGTGCATACGCCTGATTGCACACCCTTCTGCATGCGCTCCTCCCTTCCAGCCCTTCCTGCCTGCATGGGCCTTCGCTTGACACGGTCATACGAGCAGCATCTCTATGCATTCCAGGTTGCATAAAAAACATCAGTTTTGAGTCGTTGCATCAGCCTGGTTGCGGCGCTAGCAGCAAGCCCGCACCTTGGACGCCAGCACGCCTGTCACCAGCGGGCCTGCAGCGGTGGCCAGCGTCTTGGAGATGGTGGTGATGCCCATCGCGGCGGTGCGCTCCTCACGTGAGAACACCCCCGCGACGTACGCGGCACGCGGCGCCACGTCCATCTGCGCAGCGCGTGTGCACGCCATGGCACAAAGTGAGACGCCGTGGCCAACAATGGTGCAAGCGCGTGCTGCTAAGCTGCAACCAGCATAATTGGAGGCAGATGGTGTTGCAGGGAAGGGCTGCTGATGCAGGAGTGGTTGAAGGCATCCATGCCAGCAGCTTGGGGATGCAGCAGGCATGGACGATGTGCACACAAACACTGCCTGCCTGCCTGTGCATTGCAGGCTGTGGTGTCAGCTGCCGAGTTCACGTAGCAACCCGACTGCGCCCACCTACCGACCACATACGCTGAAAGCAGGACCAAGCCAGGGACCAAGCCCATAACAAGATGGAGCCACACACGGCATGGCACATCACAGCACAGCACAGCACAGCACAGCACAGCACAGCGCACCTGTGAGATGCTGTACCGCATGAACACCATGGCGGTCGCCCACTGCAGGTTGGGCATGAGCGGCACCAGCGCCATCAGCACGTTGCTGGGCAGGTGCGTGAAGACCATGGTGTTGATGAGGCCGATCTTGTTGGCCACCCAGCCACTCAGCAGCGACGACACCGCCGCAATCATGTTGGCGGCGAAGAGCAGACCGCCCAGGTACGCCGTGCCAACGTCGTACTTGACCTGCACATACCGGCATGTCATTGTTGTTGTTTGCACTCGGCCGGCTAGCCAGAGGCCCAAGGCTGCCCTCGAGAGGGGTTCAGAGAAGGCTCGTATGCATTGGCACATAACAGGCAGCCTGATCACTGGTGGCAAGGCAGGCTGCGCTAGAGGCTGCACGTGAGCACAACGTGACAGCAAAACAGCCACGGGCGCCCGCCGCTGCCTGTGCAGCGCAGCGCCAGTAGCGGCCGCGTTGGGGTCCTTGCAGGCGGTGTGCCCTTGCCCAATGAGGCCGACAAGAAGTGTGGGGGTGGCAATATGGCATCAACGCGCTGTGTGCAGTGTTCCATGTGTGGCGCGGGGACGGTGGGGTGCATGCGAAAGCCCTACCAAGCACTGACATGGTTTTGTGCTGCTGCTGCTGCTGCTACGCGGCTCCAGAGGGAGTGTGCTTGTGTGTGCTTGTGCGTTTCCGTGCGTTCATGTGCGCGTTGGCTTGGGGACACGCGCTCTGGGGTGGCCAGGAAACAATCCGCGAGTGTGCGTGTTTGTTTCTTGGATGGGCAGGGGGTGAGTGCAAATGGGTTGCACTCACGGGAAACCAGGTGCGCTGCCTACCACCCCTATCAGTATGACACACCCGCGCATGCGCACCTTGAAATAGTACGCCAGCAGCGTGCCCGTCACCATCCCACCTGCACATTCCCGCAATACATGCACGGTGCTCGCAGGACGCAATCACACATCAAGAGCGTGCATGGATGCGCTGAGGCACAGAACTGATGCACCAAGTGGTGGTGCGGCGACCAGCAAAGCAACGTCAGTGCTGGCACACCTGCTGCAACCGCAACGGGCGCTATGCAGTGATTGTTGCTGGAACACTCGTGGCGTGCCGCAGCGACTTATCGTGCTGAGCACTCCCGTTACTTCCGCACTATCAACTCCACTGAGCAGCAGGCCACCGCAGTGCAAGAGGCCGCCTCGGCTTGCTGGCGGTTGTATTGCAAGAGCTCCCACCCCACTGGACCAACATTAGGCTCTGCGCTGAGACTGTTCCGCTCAAACTCCCAGTCCAAGTACATGACTAACGCTTCCGCGTCGCACTCACCTGCGAACGAATCCATCGCGAAGAGAAGCGACAGCTGAACCGCCAATCCCCTTGCTTGAGGTCCTAAAGATGCCCAACCAGTCTTGTGCTTTTGCTCAGCGCTGCCTCTCGCCTCAGCACCGCCAGGCGCTGGGGAAGCTTCCGCAGCAGGGGCGTTGGCAGCTTCAATGACACTGCTGGTGCTGGCGGCGGTGGTATGGTCCACCGCCTGCTGGCTGGGGGCAGCAGCAGATGCGGGGGTTTCCACATCCTCACCCTGCACACCTGCAGTGCACGTCACACGGCAGTCATGCCGGTACAAGGGCAGGGTGTAAGGCAGCTGGTGCTCAAGAATTAAACAGGAGTTGCATATAATTTTGCCGCTTGCAGCCTTCCAGGCTTATGCTTTACGGCATGGCATGTTGGCACGGCACTGCAGCACGCTGGGCATGAGTTTTGGGACAAACGCTGCCTGCCAGGCCCTTTGCACCCCAGGCCCCAATAACGCACAAGACGCTCTACCTCTTTCCGCTGCAGGGCGCGGTCGCATAATACACACACGATCATAAGCAGGACGAAGGCCCTTCACTCACCCTCACTTTGTTCTGTGTCTGACAGGAGGGGAACCTTCAAATTTGCCTCTGGTGCCGTCGCAGGGTGAGCGGCTGGCAGAGCTGGGTGGTGCATTTCCACGTGCTTTGACAGCACGCAGGACAGCAAAAGCAAGAAGACTGCAGCTATGGAGTAGGCCAGGAAAATAACATGGTACGCTGAAACAGCAGCGAAGTCCAGCCGCTGAATCAAGGCTTGCACGGCCACGCCACCAACGAGCGAGCCTACTGCTGTGGACGAATAGCCGAGCAGATTATATACTGCAAAAAGCAAAGTCCTGGAGTCCATTACAACCTGCAAGGCACCTGCGTGTGTCAGTCGCATGCCGAACGAGGCCAACCGCCTGGTGCCTGCTGAAAGAACGACTTCTAGTTGCCAACATCAGTAAGAGCAACAAACAAGGCAGCTACCAAACATACCAGCTCTGCGAGGATTGATTGTTCCAGGGCCATGAACGGTCCGACTTCATTGCCGCTTGGCGAAATGACGCCGAGCGTTGCAGCAGTGAGCAGCAGGAGATACCAAGGTGGTGTGAGGCCGGCAAACACCAGCCCAGCTCCCAACATCAGGAGGCATCCCACTTGAAGCGTCCTGCGCCTGCCGACTTTGTCGGCGACGAGCGCAAGCAACAAGCTGATCGCGGCATCGCCCACCAAAGTGAGCGTCAGCAGCAGCCCTATCTCCGGGTCAGTGAGGCCAACGGCGTTGAGGAACACCGCCAACACAACACCAACTGCTCCATACGCTATGCACCGCACCACACGTGCCACTAGCAGGACGATGGTGTCGCGTCCAAACATGGCAGGAGGAGAACTTGTTCACTGCCAGGGACAGTCTAGAGCTTAGGTATTGTGCCAGTGCGCAATTGCAGCTGCAGAAACGTGGCCAGCAAACGCCGGCTATCTTGGTTTCGATGGTTTGCTTGCTGGTACAGTCAGCATGTGTGCGCCTGCGGGCAGCTGCTTCACAGGCACCATTGCAAGTTCGTAACCAAGTGCAGCCTGGATGCATGGGTCAGGTGTACCCTTGCGCTGCAGCGGCCATTGCTAGTAAGAACTATTCATTTCTGCAGCAAACTTTGCGGGTCAAAGCCAGAGTACTGCCCAGACGCATGCTGTGATGTGGCACACTCTGGTTATCGCGTTAACAAACATGTAGGCCATGCGTTCTATGGCGCGAGGGCCGGTGATTGTTTATAACAAAACACACATGCGTGGGAGTGATGCCATGAGGCGCTTGTCAAGCATGGCAGTAGGCGTGGGGGGGGGGGGGGGGGTGGC
>BDDA01000067.1:140793-196979 GCA_001662385.1 Chlamydomonas asymmetrica
TTACTGTAATCATGTAACACGCACCAGCAGACCCACTCGGTCACATGCAGAGCATTGGCCCTTGCCTGCTGGTAGCGCGAGCAGGCGCCTGCAGGCTGCGCAAATGCATGGTACATTGGTATTGCAGTTGGGCGGGAATGCTTCAGGCCCAGCCATGTCTGCCAGGTCATGATATCGCGACAAGCATGCTCACCGTAGCGCTAGGTGCGCGGCGGCAGGGCTGTCCTCGCGAGATCCAGGAGAAAGGCACTGCAGCGCGTACGGGTGGCACCGCCGTAAAGCGAAAAGCGGCATGTCCACTGCACGCGCTGTATGCCTGAGTGATTGACTACGCTTCTGGTGACCTGGTTCAAGGATGGGATAGGTCGTGCTTGTCTTAAGTGCACTGTGCAGCGTATGCCGTGTGCTCCCACACACACCAGCAGGCGATGCTGCACGTCCGGGAGGTCAGAGGGAGCAGATGTAAGCGCACAACTGCATAGTCGAACGGACAAGCAAGCGGACCCAAACCAGGCATACGCTGAACTAGCAGGCGTGTGGCCCAACGGGAACAGGGTGCTGCACAGGGAGGCGCCACCGGCGTGGCGCTGCATGTGGCGCGGAATTGCATAAACTTGCATCAATGGTGAAAGTCCGATCATGAATCGGGTGAGCCACGCTGCAAGGGGTCCACAGGTGTGGATACAAGAATGCGCACGGTACTTGCCCAAACTAAATAAAGCTAGCGTGGAACTTATGTATTGCGCACTGCCATGAGCCCCGCTTGTAATGGGCACCGACCTGGTCGATGATGGTGAACCATGCACGCTTGTCGCCTCATCCGCCATGTACACGAATATGTGATTGCTAGGTGCTATGCTAAGCTGCCCGGCTTGTGGCCACGTCCAGATTGTGCCATGGGGCATGGTGAAAATTGGGCGAATTGTCCGAGCGAGGAAATGGCAATCGATTGTCCATGCTGTTCCTCCCCAACAGGCACAAGTACAGGCGCAGGGCCGCCCCGCTACTGGCCGCGGGAGCACGCACGCAGCGATGCATTTATACATGATGCTGCGCCAGGGCACGACACATGTACAAAATGTTAATACGGTTTACGGCAAGCAAGGCATTCTAGCATGCCCCGTGCTAGCAGTGATCAGCCCGATTTCAGGGTGTGCGTTTGATGGTGTACTAGTTGCCTGGCCTGGCAGACCAAAAGCATCGGGGATTTGTGGCGGCAGCAACAAAGGCATGCCGAGCAGCTTCGTTGGGCTGCGACTGTCACGCCTCGGCCATTGCTGTGCCGCCTTGCTCAGCGATCCCTTATCCCCCCCGCCCCCCTCCCACACACATTAAGCAGCCAGTGAGTTGACCCGCGGATGTCGCCGGCAACGGCGGCAACGTGTCAAGGCAACCTGGCGATGGTCAGGGCAATGAGCTATCCGGTTTCAAGTGTTTCCAAAACAGCCAGAGCACGTTTCCTCTGTTGACCGCGCATGCAGCAAACACTGAAACACCTATCATGCCTTACGCCCAGCACTAACACGCGCATGTGCACGTGCATGTGGGGCTATGAGCGTGGCTTGTGGGAGGGCGTTGGCCGGAACAGCGCTGCGCCCCGCCGTAGCAGACCCAACGGAGAATGGCTGCCGCCGCTGTTGGCACCGCTGCCGCTCCCACAGGGCCGCTCAGGCTGCATCAGACGCAGCAACGGATGTGCAGCGTCCGCCGCCATGTGTCCCGGCCTGCCAAACTCCAAGCTGGTCTGCGTGGACAGAGTGTCCCCACCGCTGAGCGGAATGCTCCGGCTGGAAGTGCTGGTAAGTGCCCCATGCATGCTTTCTTTGGATGAGGATGTAGGGCCGCTGTCTGCATACGTTGCCACCAGTTGCTGCAGGCTCATGCGCTGCGACGGGGGCGACGGGGCCGCAGCAGTCGTTTCACCCCAGGCAGCAGACGCGCTGCCCGCATCTGCGGGCCCCACCTGCGGCCAGGCGCTGCTGACTTGCTGTTGCTGCTGCTGCTGCTGCTGCAGCAAGGTCCGAGAGGATGTGGATGGCGACAGTGGCCAAGCGGCAGCTGCTGTTGGCGTTGCCGGTATCCTCGGCGAAGCAGCGCCCGTAGTGGTGAGCCCCAGCAGCGACCCGGAGCGGCGCACAAAGCCAGCATGGCGCGGGCTGGCGGGAGGGCTGACTCCAACAGCACCAGCACCACAACTAAGACCAGCGGCTCCTGCCGAGTCTGTCTGTGTCACGGGCAACGCCGTGCGAGAGCGCAACAGCCCGCTGGGTGGTGTGGATGTCCGCACTGGCCTGCTGCTGCCGCCAAGGGCAGCAGCAGGCGGCACGGGAACCGACACCGTCAAGAGAGGGGCAGGAACAATGTCAAAGGTCGCGGCTCTTGAGCCCATTGCTGAGGACGGCTCACCAACCTGAACGGCGCTTGCGGGGCCTTCAGTTCGTGCTGGTGTGGCGGGCATGGATTCCGCTGAAACCACAATCGCACTTGTTGGTGGATGCTCAGAGCCTAGCTCAGCCTGCCGAGAAGGTGAGTTCGGTGATGGCGTGCTGGGAGAGGCAGGGGCGTCGGCAGGCACGTTCACGTCCGGCACCACAAACGGGCTGCGAAGCGGACCCTTCGTCCCGCCGACGCCTTCACTTTTTCTACAAGCCTCCTCCACAAAACATCTCAAACCAACCGCGTTCCTGCTTTTTGTTGTTGTTAGTGCGGCGTTTGATCTGCCTGGAACCGGCGGTGCATGGTCGCCTTTGTCTCCTGCTGCATCTGTGGCCGCAGGTGAAATGTGTATGGCCCCGCCGCTCAATGCGTCGGCTGTGTGCAGAGCCGACGTGGTTGAGGTTGAAGCGGAGCTGATGAGCGGCGCTGTATCTCCGGCGAACCCCTTGCATGCAGGAGTCATTCCCGGCTGCGATGTCCCATCGCACCCCTCGTCATCAAATGGCCAGGAAAGTGCCAGATTGGGGGAGCTTCTGCATTCGCGTGAGCCATGAGACTCATCCGGGGACTGCACAAGCGGCTTCCACTGCTGCTGCTGATTTTGCTGCTTCTGCTGCTGTGCAGCGGCAGCGATGGCGGTCATACGACTGCCGGGCGAGTGTTGGCCTTGCCTGAGTGACGCAGCACGCTCGCCGAAGCGCGCCTGAGCAACGAATCGACCCACGGAGTGCTGCCCGATCAACACAGGCTCGGACGCCTGCATGCAGGGCGTGGTTGAACGCATCATGCCTCCCCCAAAGTCTGATGCGCCGTCAGGTATGCCGCTAAGCGCAGTTGCGATTGCGGCGCCGAGTAGGCTGCCGCGGCCGTTGGTGCTGCCACGCGCTGGCGCGTTGACGGTCGTGACGAAGCCGCCGCCAAATACGCAGCTCAGCTGCTCGGTGTTCAGGGGCTGCTGCATGGACGAGCTCCTCTCGTTGTCACTGTACGCGCCACCGCTGTATACGCCGAGGTTGCTGCAGCTCGCGCTGCGTGAGGCAGGCAGCATATTGCCGGCCAGCATTGCGCTAAGCGGCCGCCTCGACCTCTGTCGCATGAGACCGGCAGGCGCTGGGCTTGCACTCCTGGACGCCACAGGGCTGATGCACGCCGGGGCAGCGCCTGACGCCATGGCCCACGATCCGCCACCGAACGTGCTGCCGCTGCTCGCCGTGGCCATGGCCCAGCCGCTGGTGCTACTGCTGCCGATAACGGATGAGGCGGCAGCAGCTGCTGCCATCGGTGCATCACCCCTGCTTTCAGTCTTGCCACCAGCGATGCCAGGGCACGACCCCGGTCGTATCGCCTCATCCCCTCGCGCACTATAGCCACCAGCTCCGCTGCCCCCCCTGGACCACACAGGCGCCTGCAGCGCCCCCGCGCCCTTCCAGGACTGCAGCAGCGTCTGCAACGCGCTCGGCTTGATCATAGGCTGGATGTCGGGCGCATGCAAGAAGAGCTCCAGCATGAGATCATCCGTTTCCCCCGCGCTGCAATCGTCATGGTAGTCATGGCAGTGATCGTCGAAACGGCTGCCGGGACGGTGCGGGCCCGTGCCCTCCTCCTCGTCGCTTGAGGAGGCGCTGCTGGCCCGTGCGGGCCTTTGGCCCTTCACACCTGCCAAAGACGTGGTGGTGTTGTTGCCTTTTTCGCCTGCTGCTGCTGCTGCCCCTGCGGCCGCACCTGACAATGCACCTGCGGCTCCGTCCCCGCTGGTCGCACCTAGGACCTGCTGGGGTGTAGGCACGGCGCTGGCACCACTGCCGCCTGACGCTGTTCCTGCAGATGCCACCAGCACACTGGAGGCTCCACCGGTCTTGCCGGTCTTTCCACTGCTGCCGCTGTGCCGCTGGCCGGCGCGCTTGCTGGCCCGGTGTGCAGCGACACGCGGGCCCTTGGCGCGCAGGCGGGCCGCCTCCACTGCAGCTTCCTTGCGCTGCTGCGCCTGCAGGCTGGAAAGCGTCTCTATGCGGCGGAGGTCGCGGCCGTGCATGATGCGGTTGCGCAGCGACGCCACCAGCGGGTTGCCGCCGGCGCCGGTGCCGTGCGCACCGTCCTGCTCGCGGATCTTGTCGGCCATCATCTTGCCCTTGAGCAGTGCGGTGCGGTGCATCTCCTGCAGGCATGCATGCAGGGTGCATGCGCAGAGGAACGCAAGGTACACACGAGGCAGGCTGACATTCCATTCCGCACCTTGAGAGCCCAAGCCTGCCCCCATGTACGACAGTAAGATTTTGCTAAACTGGGCGCAACTTGCGGTGGGTTGATTGCCACAGGCAGGTAAGGTGGCGTACAGGCGCATGAAGTGTGTGCATGAGTGCATGAGGCGGCGCACCTCCAGGATGCCGGGTGGCAGGCGCTGCGTGAAGACCGACTGGGTGATGTAGTATGCCACCACCTCCCCCGCCGCACGCACGGTGGCGGTGCGCTTCCTGGTGATGCTGCCGAGCGCGGTCATGTCGCCCACGACGCTGCCGGGGCTCAGCAGGCACAGCTGCACACACGCAAATAGCACATAGCGATGGCCATTCGCAGGCTGACAAGGCCAATGGGCGGGCAGGTGAGGGGCGAGCGCAACACACGCACAGGAGAGGTGCTAAACGCGGCAATGCGCCCCTACGTGTGAAACACTAGCATGTAGAATGTGCTAACACGCACCATTTGCATGTTCAGCATAACCTTGGTGGATATCCACATGTGCATTCTCAGCTGCTGTTGGTGATACCAGCGGCCAGAGCTAGGATACCATGGCCTGAGAATGCGTTCGCGGTACACACACATCGCTGTTGGTATGTCAGGCAGCACATCAAGTCAGACTCACATTAATGCATTTCTTGGGGTTAACCTCAGGTGTGGGCACGGCCGCCACCGCCGCCGCCACCGCCGCTGATGCCGCTGCTGCCGCTGCGGTGCCCTCTTGCGCTGCCGCCGCCGCTGCGACCGCTGCTGCCACTGCTTTTGTCGCGGCCGAATGCGCGGGGTCTACCAGCACCGCCGCCTGGCCAGTGCATATGAGTAGCAGGTACCCTGCGGCGTCTCCTTGACGGACCAGGATCTCCGTGTCGCTGAATTTCTGCCGGGGGCACACATCGCAAGGCAACGACAGCGGTAAGGGCGACGTCACGCAATCTGAGTACATCACTCCACCTTCTGCACTGTGATACAATCATGTTGCATCTGGATCGTGTCAGCCAAACGGCCCATGCTCCCACCAGATGACCAGAGTAGGCTCACAACGCACTGTCGTAGGGGTCCAGGTGCACCTGAGCATCCATAATATCACTGCATGCGTGCATGTGCGGGTGTGCACGCGGGACTCATTGCCACTCACAGCTACGGGCTCGTCTACTCCCCAAACCCACCCCCGATTTGTGGCCCTGTGTTTAGAATTATTCCATTACACAAGCTCACTCACGTCATGGAACACACAAGACGTGTGAGCAATGCATCAAGCGCACGGGCGTGACAGCCGCCCATTGCCATGCACGCTGATGTGCCCGTGAGGGAGGGCTATGGTTGCATATGGGGAAGCCACTGCCGCATCTGGCAAGCCGGTGGGGACAGGCAGGCAGACAGCGCCTGCCTGCCGCCCTGCAGCCAACCCAACAGGTGTGCATGGTGCAGAATCCGCTGGCTCGTCATCCCAGCTTGGCAGTACGCACCCGTCGGATGAAGTTTGGCGCTATTTTGCGCACGCCCTCTCGTCCCATACAGCCCAGCAGGTGCGGCCACGCCAGGAAGCTGACCTTGAGCTCAAAGTCCGGCAGCAGCGCGGGCGCGACATACCTGCATAACAGTAGTGCACATCCCGCAGGCAAGGGCGCCAGCCACAATCAACCACGTGCGCAAGCGTATGCATGCGTGTGAGCTTGCTGGAACTGATGGGGTGGCGGCGTGCACGTCGAGAGCTTCCTGCGTGTGTGGTTGCATACCGTTTGCAAGTGCGCAGTCGGGCTCCAGGCCCAGTGTCCTGTGTCACACCAACGTTTTGGTGCATGCAAATTGGGTACATCGGCTGTCCGTCAAGCCCTAATTTCATTCGGGGGCTTGCAAATCCACTATACTAGGTGAGCCATTGCAAGGTTGAGACCTGGATAGTCGGAGCGTGTGTACTCCATGACAAACTTTGCCTTCACCTGTCCATGAACTGCTTTCTACATCAAGGCGCAACGCTGCACACGGTACACGCAACCTGCCGCGATGGGCAAGTGGTGGGCAACACCACAGAAGTGCATGCCAAGCTGCATTCGCACCACGCACTATGACGAACCTGGTAAAGTCACCAGCGTTGAGCTGCATTAAGATGGTCCCCTCAGTGGTGCACTCAGCGCGATACGGGTGACGCACTCCAGCAAGTATCTCTTCCACACCAATACAGCCTCGCGTGCTGACTGAGTGCACTTGTGTCTGCTCCATTTCTGCACATTCACACAGTATGCGCTCATTCACGCACATAGGCAAATCATGTGGAGACATGAAGGAACGCAGGCGTGTCTCCACAAACGTTCTGCCCTTCACCATTCGCCCCAGGAGTGACTTGGTGGTGTTGGCCTACTCATCAGTTTGGTCGGTTGGGAATCGGCAATTCTTCAAGGCGTGTTTGAAGCCCTATCACAGACGCACGCGCACCCGATGGTGGGCCTTGCTCACCTTGCTTTTGGAGGTCAGACGTGTCATAGAAGGCTATGCACCCTGATATAATAATATAGAAAATATCTGAAGGTTCGCCGGCTTTGAACAGGTTCTGTCCACGGTTCAAATGTTTAGCGCCCACACGAGCGTAGTTTACGATGGACTCCGCGGCGTCAGCCACATCCGGCACGGTTTGGAGAAATTGCAGCAGCTGATAGTTCTGTGCAAGGAAATGTGCAGAGGCAGGCAAGACTTTGAGAAGGTGCGTGTGAGAGATGTGGTGTGAGAGGCTGCAGACATGAACAGTCGTGCGCGCCCTTCAAGTCCGAATCATCGCGCCGAAGCCAAGAGAGTAGCGAGGTGAGCAGCAAGATACCACAAAGCATTGTAGGAAAGTGTCTGCTGCGGCAAAGTACCTGGTCTTGGGTTCGCTGCCGTGCGGGTGTTTTGAGCACTGCAAGCAGCCCAGCACGCTCCTCCTTGCTCGTCTCCTCTTGCGAAGAGAGCAGCACAGAAGCCTGTCTGCGAGACACGGACATGCTGCGGGACAGGAATGAGCCAATCCTGGAGCTGAAGGACTTTTCCGCTCCTCCATCCTGGCTGGAGTCGGGTGTGGAAATTGACACGTTCATTTTGTAACTTGCTCAAGAAGCATCTGCAGCAGGTCACAGCCGATATCTGAAGACGATTTGTCAGGCCTAGTTACAAGCCGTCAAGCCTGGATGTCGCCTTGCGCTTGCATGCTTGCACGATATAGTAAGCATGTTATGAGAAAGTGGCACCAGGAGTAGGTAAGCCGGCCTTTGTTATGCGACGCTTCTGCGCAAGTTACAACCCGGATGATTACTTCACTGGACGTATCACTGTGGGCACTCCCCGCCTCCAGGCAAATCAGGAGTGTGGGACATGCCCCGCCACACAAAGGAATCGCATTACAAATCCGACCCCAATGCGATTCCTGCAGTACAAAAGCCCAGCTGCCTGTCCCTCACGCTTGGTCAGAGTGCAGCATGCACGTACAGGAGGAAAACGGACAAGGTCACGGAGGCTGCCGCACACAGCAGAGAGTGCGAACAAGACGCATGCAAGCTGAACCGCGGTTTGTATTTCACGCAATTTCAGGCAGGGTCACCACCACCACACCCGCATCGGACACGGGCCGTTGCTGCTCACACACACAAGTTCCATTCGCTCTTGAAAGCCATTAGACGTCCGCTCAGTCAGGAATCGCGTTAAATCATGCACTCATTCGCATTCGCTCATGCTTCCCATGTGGACCTGTTACCGAGCCTTGAAGTGGGAGTTTCAAGCAGCAGGATTTGGAGTCCTCTGTGCGCTCTGTGTAGTTACTTATTCATGGAGTGAGGTGTCAAGGGTCGTGCTGCGACTGCGTGAGCGCCACCACCACCCAGTCCAGCAGCACGTCCAGCGCCGCGCCGCGCAGCTGCGGCGCACACTCCTGCAGCTGCGCAAGCTCGCGCCGCAGGTCCACGGCAGCGCTGGGCGCCTGCGCGTGTGCACATCAAACACGGCACGGCAAACAGCCTGAAGTGCATCGACCACTGCATGCACTGCCGGTGCCGACCCAGCTGTTGCACAAGGACATACTCACGCCCTCAGAACTATCAATACGGTAGTACATGTAAGACCAGCCATGCACGCCCACACGCTCAGCCACACCGCACACAGCCGCACCGGCGCCTCTTCAAACACTCTCAGTCATGGAACAGCTGATCCCTTTCAAGTCGCTTAACACGGCTGTGACAGTCAGCGTCTGGCGGGCATACGGTACTCCCCTACCTGGAGGTCCAGCAGCTCGATGAATGCGCCCGGCATGTCAGGCCAGCCGGCCGGCACGCGCAGCTCCAGCTCAGCGCGGCTGGCCAGCGGCAGCACCACGCGCAGCACGCCGCTGGCGGTGCCGCTGCCCCCCTCGCCAGCGCCGTCATCGACCTCTCGGATCGGGTAGCGTTGCGCGGCAGCTGCGTATTGTAAGAGGCAGCGGGGTCCTATCCTCACTCACTGACTGTTGTGTTTTATAAGCACTACTGCCGTGGAGTTTGCAGTGGGGTGAGGTGGAGGGCACATTCATGCATGGTGTGCGCTGATGAGAAGCGGAAGCGAATCAGAGGTGTCCTAGCATCAAGCCATGTTGCCATGGTGTTCCTGCTTCCCACGCATGTCCCAATGACTTGTGCTGCAAGTGCACCCACCTTGCAGCAGCGCCTGCCTGCGCGCCTGCAGCCTGAGCTGGCGCTTGATGTTCGCCACCAGCCACGGCAGGGCGTCACGCTCCATTCGCTGCGCTGCCTTGACCTGCATGGCGCATGCAGCGCAGTGCAGGAGCCAGAGGCGATGGGATACCGCGGCCGACACAACCACCAGCTTGAGAGGGCCTAGTCGGTATGGATCCAGGGCGGCCGTCAACATGACTCACGGCGCCTGCTGGCTTCGGCAAAGTTGCAGGCCTGACCGCAGGTCAAGCCTGCCTTTGTTCCCAAATGGCCAACGTCACAAGGCTGTTCAGGCACTCCCAATTTCAGGATTGCCCACACCCAAATCACACACCCTAACAGTCCTAGCCCTCAGTCGCCAGGTACAGCGCACACACTTCACACATCCAGGATGAGCCACAGGATGAGCCATGCGCAAATGAAACTCTCGTTTTGGCCCCTCCGCCTCCCCCTGTGTGCCCTCACCTGCTCGCTGATGTCCACCGAGGGCGGTGACAGCTCCGCGCCCTGCAGCGCGCTGCCGCCGCACTCCACATGCAGCACCAGCAGGTGCTCACGTGCCTCCGCCTGTGCAGCGCCCCCGCCGCGGCCGCCGCTTGCGGCGGCTGATGCGCTGCTGGTGGCGGCGGACGACGCAGGTGCCATGGCTGCCGCCATCGCCGCCGCAGAGCCCGGCAGGGGCGCGCCTGCGGGGTCCGCCACGCTGGGGGGGCCGGGCGGGGGGGCCTGCGTGATGGCCAGCGTGACGCTCGCGTCGTCGTGGCTCACGAAGCGCACGCCGTGCAGCAGCGCAACCACATCGAGGAAGGCCTCAAACCTGCACACACCACACATGCCGACATGCGCATACATATTGGTGATATTACACCCACCCACATTGCATTGCAGCTGTGAGACAATGCATTTGGGCACGCTTATCTGAGTTTCTTGTGCACATGCTTGCAGCACCGTTCCCACCACTCCCGGTTGACGCTTGGGGCCCGCTGGGGGATGTGTGAGCGCTGCTCAGCCACAGGTGTCCACGACGGCGAGCGCAGGGCCTCTAAGTAATGCACGCAGGGGGCCATCACCCAGCTCACCACTGCGCCTGCTCCTCGTAGCGCTGCCCGTCCTGGCGAGCCCGCGCCGCCGCGCCCTCCTGCGCGTCACTCACCGAGCGCTCCAACGCCGCCAGACGCTGCTGCAGAGCGCGCCGCGCGGCGTCCTCGTCCGCCCACGCCGCCCTGCATGGTGGGTAGGGGCAGGCGAGGTGAGGGTGGCCGGCAGGTGGGAATGGCGGCAGGCGCGATACTGTGAATGCCACACCCCACGACACGCCTGCCTTGAGCATGTGCGCTGTGCGTGTCGGCATGTGTGCACTGCCTGGCCCGTGTACGTCTCAGCACAGGTCCTGGAGGCTGCCTTGTGCGTGTGCGCTCAGCAAATGTGAGCATCGCCTTGCGTGCATCACCCCCGCTCGGCGCGGGTCATGGTGTGACAGCTGAGCGGGCAGCGCTGTGTGCTTGCGCCCCACGCACCGGTCCTGAGCCAGCTCCTGCTCCAGGGCGGCTGCGCATGCGTCCTCCTCGGCCAACAGCGCGGCAACTTGGGCCTGACACCGCACACCATGGCACACACGGAGCAGGTGGGGAAAAGCTCGTTGTAAGTTGGTCACACACTGTTTCTTTGCACTGCAAATGCTTGTGAGTAAGGCTATGAGCTTCAAGCCTTCCATCACATCACATGCAACGCACGGGGTTGAATGGGACAATGTCATCCAACTGACGGTTTGCTCCACACCATGCGTTCTAGCGTGCATGTTGACAATGTATGATTGATGATTGATGTGGGTCAGCGTGCGGACTAGTGCTGTCCCGCACCTCACTGAGAGTTTCGTGTGGCACTGCCTCCAGAGGCGGTGGCAGGCCTGCCGCTAAGCTCTGCAGTTCCTCTGCCAGCTCTGGCAGCTCCCGCGCCTCCTGCGCTGCAAGCGCCTGGCCCTGCTCGTACACGCGCGCCACCTGTGAAACCAGGACCTGAAGTGCAGCCTCCGCCTGCGTCATAAGTAGCATACAGAGAGAGGCAGCACAGGCAGAGGTCAATACGAGGGCGACAAGGGTATTCAAGCTCACTGGGGGGTGGTTAAATGGTGAATTCGCGGGTGAAGCTGCTTGGGTTGCCTGGCCTAGGGAAGGAGGCAGCAATGGTCACATATGGCCAGTATGTTGTGTGTGCGCGACTGTGCGCACACCAGTACCAGCACACACCTTTTGCACGTCCGCTTGGCGCTCCTTGGTGTCATCTTTGACCGCTTTGAGTGCATCCTCCGCCACGGCGATATCTGACTGAAAGTTGTGAGCTAGCAGCTGCGCAGGGTCGCTGATGTTATGAATGTCTGTGAACAGCAAGCCGCAGTCCGTCAAGGCCAAAGCGCTGCACTACTTGCAGCGCATGTGGTGGCATGCACGGCAAGGAGGCCTGGTGAGGATAGCAGCGACTTGACATAAACGAGAGCACACAAGCGGGCTTACAGTCCAGAAATGCTTCCTTTTGCCCCTGGAATTTCCATTGGGCCTTCAGCGATTTCAAGTCGCTCTCTAGCGCCTGTCGACCTCCCGTGGCGTGCAGGCTGTGCAACACGGCAGTCCTGTTTACTGCCACCCGCTCCTCCACACTACTGTAGAGCTGTTCCAGGGAACTGGAGGCAGCAAGTCACAGACAGCCATGTGCAGTTTGAAGGCTTCGTTGCAGGCAGGCAGCTGTCGGGTGGGTCCCGATCTTTGCATAGCCATAGAGCCGATGTGCGTTCCAAATAAACAACCAAGGGAGGTCCTGCGCACCTTGCAAGGGTGGTCAACTGCTGCGCAAAATCCTGCTCCCTGTGCTGCTGGTCAACTTTGCACGATGCGTGAGCAACCACGTCCGACCGGTCCTTGCCTTGCTGTTGTTCAGGCCTTTGAGGCTTGATCCTTAACAGTGACTCTGTCAGCGTTGTCGACAGATCCTCAAAACTAAGCTTTTTTGCGACATCCATCTGGCATACCAAGTTGTGCTAAGCACGTCAGGAACAATCGAGTGGTGCCTTGAAGCCAGAGCGTTTAGGCTAGGGGTTGAGCAAGCAGCGTTGAGATTCTGCAGCGCTGAAGTGACACAGGCAATAGCTGTCTTTATGACGCTTGTATGGTTCCGGAGCGCATGCGTTGGTACCATCGTTGTTACGCGCTGAACGAACGGCCAGGATGCGTAGTTACGGAAGTTTTCCATTGAGGCAATGCGTGCAGCCCAACGAGTTCTGTTTCTAAGTGTGTCCATTTGTTGTTGGCGGCAGCCTCCCCCCACACGCATTCTGACGTCAGCATCCTGTGGTTTTTCTTGTCTACCACAGAAAATCTCTCCCACCTGGAAGTGGACCACTCACCTACCGCCTCACACATACCGTTCTCCTCGCCTGTCGTCCTATACTCTCGTGTGAGCTTGACGTTCCTAACCCCGCCGCTCATCTCCTCGGAGTGAGCCCCGCCACCTCAAACCTAATTCGCTTGCCCCAGTCCTTGCCCCGGTATGGTCAGTGCGCCGGCCTGCGTTACTTACTCCAGTAGAACGATAGAGGTGAAGTTATTGTTAAGTCCGCCACCGTCGCATAATGAGTCTGAGCCAAGGCGCAGCTAGAGCTATGAGGTGCAGACAGGGCTTCCCTTGCCCGGCTCCCAGATGTGTCGGCCTTCTTGGCCCGCGGCTGCCTTCAAAACGGAGCAGCTGTGTGCGCGTGATGGCTGCCGCACGGAGCGGTGGTGAGCCTCGCTCTGCGCCTCCCTACTCAAATCTATCGCACCACCCTCACCATTCGAGGCAGGTCTATGCGAGCGTGCACCAGCGACCATTGTCAGGCCATGCTCCACCATCAGGCCCCACCTCGAGCATGGAAGAAGAGGAAGAACACAGCACTCAGCGGGTGCGTCCTTGGAAGTTCTTGTGTGCTGTGAGCTTTGTTTGCGTTTGGTACGCTGCATACGTGTATGCCATAACTCAAATGTAAATGCCGAACTGTATGGCTGTTTCTGACGTTGTGCGTGCTCTTGCGGGTTCACTGCAGATAACACTGCTTATTGCTCTCAGCTTTACTCTCATGACCCTTCCGTGGGTGAAAACGCATCCGGTCGCTCTCCTCGGGCCTGCGCTTATATTCGCCGTGCCTGCGACGTCCAGCGCATTGAGACCAGTCCTCAGGGAGGGCTTAGAGATGCTATCCAGTACTTTCAAGTGGTTCTGGCGCCATCGGCACGACAGCGATGTGGGCGTCGGTGCACCACACACACCTATGGTGCATAGTGGCCCAGGCCAGCAGAGTGCAGCCTGCCAGCAGCAGCAACAGCAGCAGGCTGCTTCCCATCCCCCTCGTTCAGCTGGTCACCACGGTGGACACCATGTGCAGCACCACCAGACGTGGTCCGGGCCTTCGCCTCCTGCTCACACGTGGACGCAAGGTGGCTTTGGCCAGCCTATGCAACAACGTGGGCCTGCACCTGGGGTTGGCATGCAGCCTCCTCAGCGTCACCTACAACAGCAGCAGCTTTCGCACTATATGCCCGACCTTCTTACGCCCGACCTGGACTTCGACGTTGGCGGCACACCGATGCAGTACCAGGGCGCCGCACAGGCGCCGCACGGTATGCCCCAGCAGCACGCACCCGTGCATACGAATCCAGCCAACGATTCGGGGTGCACGGTACATACCTGGACAGATCCTCTGGACTGTGCGCTGCAGGCAGCTGCGGGGCGCGCAGCGGACGCTGCGTACCAGCGTGCGCAGCTCGGGCAGCAGCAGGCACCTCCAGCTCACCACCAGCAGCACATGTATGTTCAGCAAACGCAGCCTCAGGCTCAGGCTCACCGCAGCCATGATGGTTGGCAGGGCGGAGCGGGTGCAACCAGGCCCCCGCCCACGCGTTGAGCGCGCTGCCAGAAGCGCCACGACGTGCCGTGGCTTGGAACCTAAACACTTGCGAGCACTTGTACAACCTATCTAAGCACCATAAGCAATGCTTTTCGTCGTCTTGCCTGGTAGCTGTGTGGCTGCCTACATGTTCACTGTGCAAGACAAACACGTGCACTTGCATATGTCCATGCACATCATTCGACACGGGAGGTGGGTTCTGCCCCTTCCCCGGTCAGCCGACAATAGGCTCGATTCATTCCTGCACAGTGTGTGTATGCATGTTCAACACATGTCAGTCCGATTGATTTCTGACTCGTCTTGGGTGGTGTTTGTTTTCAACGTAACGCTGTTGGGCTGCTCCGTTGCTCGGTTGTGCCCCGTTCTGACGCGTCTTGGGTGGTGTTGCCGTTACCGTTTCGTGCTTTGTGTTTCATGCTTCTTGGCAGCTGCTGATTGTGCAGCATAGTTTGTTGCCTGGCTGTGGCCACGACCCAGGTTTGGCCTCAACGGCCACCATGCCATAGCCAACGTGTAAATAAACTGCCACTGCTCTGTTGGCCTGCCCTAATCCATGTTCTGTCTGGACTACTGAGCGATCATGACGGTGGCCAGCAGTTATCGGTGCTACACGCTCTACAGCGCAAGCAATACCAACATCTTAAGCAGTCAGGGGTCGATCACAAAGGACAGTCAAGGCAGTAGGTTGTGGCGCTAATGAGCCAGTGAAGGGGTGGCAGCCTGCGAGGTGGGCGCTAGCTCACTGACGCTGACGATATCTAGCCAGCTGTCAGGAGGGCGGTGCCACCAGCCCTGCGGCTCACGCGGCGCAGACGCTGCTGCTGCGGCAGAGGAAACAGCGTCTCCCTGCAAGTGCCCTGCACCACTCCCTGCGTCCGTGGCACTGCCACCAGGCTGGTGATGTCGTGAACCAGGTACGAACGGTGGTGGTGGTGTGTGGGTTGCACGAGAGGGGCGGTGCAGAGGCGGGCCCTCCAGGAGGTTGTGGCTCGCGGGTGCAGATGGGACCGTGGTCTTGCCGGGCGGGCTTGCTGGCGCGTGCCAACCGGCGGCTTTCCAGGCTGGCCGGCCGCCACGCGTAATGAGCGGGCTCGTCGCTCGCACCCTGTGCGTCAACCACGCATCACACACGGCGAAGAAGCAAGCGCGAGCAGGTCAGTGCAGGTGCAGGAAGTAGTATGTAAGGGCAGTGCACCATCCAGCATGGGTGACCTCCAAGGCTGTCTTGTTTGTATTCGTAAAGACGCCACTGGGAGATCCCAGCTATTGAGCCGAAGCAACGCCTACAGCTCAGTACCGTATGTGCACGTCCATGTACCGTGTGTCGCCACCGCTGCCGCACCTGCCAGGGGAGGCCGAACGCAGCGTGTCCGGCCAGTCCGTCACCACGGCGTGCTGCTGCCGCTGCTGGCCCCGTCCGCCGTCCGCAACGTCACCCGCTCGTCGGCTGTGCTGCTGCGTAGGGCCGCCACCTGCACGGTCTGGCCCGGCTTCCCCCGCTGGCCTGGCAGCGCCCTCAACCAGGTCGTTGCGTGCGTGACCACCATGTCGGCCGTTCCGCTGGTCAGCACGTCCACGCCAGGCATCGCCGCCGGGCGTTCTGTGGTCAACATCGCTGCCACTGCTGCTGCTGCCGCCGTCACTCCACAAGCCCCGCAGTTCGTCCGGGATCGCGTACCTTGCAGGCGGCATCGTCGTCGACACTGCCGCCTGCGGTGGCAGCGCGGCGTCCATGCCTGCACGGGCATGTGGCGGCGCCCCCCCCGCCGTGAGCGCAGCATCCGCCTGGCGTGAGCGCGCTGCTGCGGCTGCTGCTATCACCACCGCGGCTACGGCGCCGGGCGACAGCCCGGCTGAGCCCTCCTGCACGCGTTCCCCACGCACCATACGCGCCTTGATCGGCTGAGGGCCGAACGGACTGGGGCGCCGCACGCTTGACATCCCCATGCGTGCGGCTGGTAGCACACCGCGAGCAATTCCACCGGCCTGACTACCGAGTGCACTAATGCTGCCTCCCATGGATTGGAGATCAGGGCTTGCACCGTCCTGCTGTCGCTGTCGTTGGTGTTGCGGTGCTGGGGGCTCGTGTAGCTGTGGCATGGAGGCATGCGGCTGTGTTGTGGGGAAGCCCTGCTGCTGCTCTGCGCCTGCTGTCGGCCCGCTGCCGCGCCTTGTGTGGGTCTTCAGGACCTGCCAGCCAACAGCGCAAGCATGTGCTCAGGCTGTCACGGTTCTGTCCAAGTTGGAAAACAGCATGCATGCGTGCAACCTATGCGGGGATGTTGCGCTGTGAATTGGGGAAAGCTGACTGGTCAGACTCTGCTGCATGCGTGATGCAACAAGCCTATGCTAAACCCGGGATCTCTTACGTCTCTCATCTGCGCCCTGCCCTCCCAGTCCCTGGCCTATCCATCAGCCTCAAGCCCTCAGCGCAAAGCCCCCCCACACACCGCGCCCAGGACTCCAGAACGCACTACCATACACTAGTAACGGGCGCTGTGGGCAACTCCACCAGCTCACCGCCAGCTCAGCCTTGGCTTTCTTCCACGCGGTGGCGTAGCGCCACGCGGTGTGCTGCCATGACGCGGCCTCCTGCTTGAGCACCTCCTTGCGCGACCGCCACGCGGACTGGTAGCGCCGCAGCACGCCCTTCACCGCCGCAGCCACGCTGGGGTCCAACAACTCCAGCGTGGCATCTGCATCCTGCCCCCCCTCCTGCTGCTGCTGCTGCTGTGGTGTTGGTGGTGGCCGCCCTGCTGTGCCTACACCGCCTGCCAACAGTCCTGCTCCACCACCGCCAGCAGCAACACGGTCAGAATCAACAGCATGGGCAGGTGCGCTCGCAGCAGCGCTGCTGCTGGTGTCAAGCGCGGCCCCGCTGCGCCTGGGATCTGCAGCGGCAGGCGGCGCGGGCGCGAGGTGCATGGCCGCTGCTGCCATGTCCCCCAGCTGCTCCACGGCCTCGTCCAGGCTGGCCTGCAGGTGCTGCTGGGATGCCTCAGCCGCGCCCAGCTGCGCCTTGAGCATCTGGGGGGCGTTGGTCGCCCAGGGGGAGGGGCACGCAAGGGGAGGTGAGTGCTGGTGTGCTCGCTCGACTGGGTGACGATGGCTTTGCTACAGACTGAGGAGTGAGGGTGCCTCCAGCTATCACCAAAACCGTTGAAAACTTGAAATGCAAGCACCAAACACAAACACAGCCCAGCATATCCGCTTGGCTACCTTGGAAGTTGTACAGAATTGTACATGCGCGCGCATGGAGTGACGCACAGAGGGCAGATCATTGCGTCCCCTTCCTCACCTGGTTTTCGGTGTACATCTGCATGAGGCGCTGCAGCAGCACGCTGTTCTGCACTCGCAGATCAGGCTGCGGTCCCGCAGCAGCAGCAGCACCGGGCAGTCCCCCTGCCGCCAGGGGTGCAGGCGTGGACGTGCCAGGCGCCGCCGCGGCATGGCCATGTGCTGGCTGCGCCGCTTGACCTGGCGCTGATGCAGGGCGATCCGCATCGCCGCCGCTTGCTGAGCTCGCCTGGGTTGCCGTCACCTTCACGGGCGAAGCGAATGAAAACGAAGCATCGTCTCTTTTGTCTGTCGACAACGGAGCCTGAGCTGTTGTGAGCGGGGCAGGCTGCGATGGTGCTGCAGTGCTCACGTCCGCTGATCGCCGCTGCCCTGGGTCAGCAGGCTCAGATGCCGTTGCGTCCGCGCTCGTGCTGGCTGAGTGCGGTTGTGGCAGCTGCCCCGCGGGATCGTCGGCCTGCACAGAATGCAGCTGCGTACGCGCCTGTGCATGCGGCTGCGTCTGCGCAGCGAAAGAGGCCACCAGGCCTTGCACCGCTTCGTCATGTTGCTGTAGCAGCTGCTCCAGGGCGGCCCGCAGCACCTCGCTGCCCTGCTCGGTAGCCACCAAGCTGGGTGGTGCAGCTGCAGGCGGCAGGACCAGGCGTGCACCAGATTGGGTTATGGTCCTGGCAGCGCAGCTGGTACAGAACCACACAACATGTCATGGTATGATGAATGGCCGTTGCTGTGGCCAGGACACACACACACTACTCAACAACGCGGCTGCGCGGATGCCAGCATGTACAAACCTGTAGGCATCGCGCCGCGCTGTTGTTGTTGTTGTTGCTGCTGCAGCGCGCCCGGCGCTGGCGTGCCCATCACACCGCCCGTTGCCTCCTCCGTCCGCCGCAGCTGCGCCAGGAACGAGGTGAGGCTCTCCTGCATACTGACCTCCGCTGGAAAACGCCGATCATCATCCCTCGCCTGCAGCTCCCTGCCAGGCGTCTCAGCAGCGCCAAACCTCTGCATGTCACCCGGCCCCGGGGTTGACTGCGTTGACTGTCGCCCTGGGGAGACTGCTGAGCGCGCCTGCGTTGAGTGTGTGGCGTGTTGGGTGAGGCGTTGCGGGAGGGGCGAGGCCGGCCGCGAGGCTGGCGGCGATGATGATGCCACATGTGCCACGAGGTCATCCACGCTGGCGCGCACTGCGCCGTACTGCACGTGCAGGCCCAGGCGCAGCACGCGCTCCTCCGTGAGCTGCGCCTGCATCGTGTCCAGCTCCTGCATCACGCCCGCCACGACCTCCTGGAAGCCGCTGTCCCGCCCGCCGTACCCCTCCGGCTCCCGCGTGTCCTGGTCTCGATCCTGGCTCAGATCGTGACCCAGATCGCGACCCAGGCCGAACCCTAGCGTGTGGCCCGGATTGTAATCTGTGCCCCAGCCAGCACCTGCTGGGTGCGTGTGATGTGGGTCATGAGCTGGTGCGATGTGGGACGAGCTCGGCGTGCGCTGGAGGGGGATTGGACTGTTCACGACGCCACTGACGCTGCCCTGGAATGCAGCCACGTCCGCGCTGCCTGGGTAGGGCGTGTGACGAGCGTCAGCAGCTGCGGCCGCCGCCAGGTCTGACAGCCGCTCTCGGAGGGCCGGTGACAGCGGCTGCAGCGACGACCATGGCGCGGCGTACGATGCGGGTGGACTGCTTGCTAGTGCATCTGAAAATGGCCCAGGTTGCGCACGAGTTGTTGCGGATGGGGCCTGCACGCCTCCGCTGAGCGCGGAGAGGAAGGGTGGCTGTGTAAATGTGGTGGGGTTGGTACCAGCTGCCGCACTGCTGTCCCAGTGGTAGTCCACTGCAGCGGGGGCGCGCTGCTGCTGCTGCTGCTGCTGGGACGACGGCAGCGCATGTGGAGGCGCAACCGGTCCTGTCACGGCCATGAGCACCTGAGCAGGTCTGCGCACAAGAACCGCACACACATCGGCAACACACGCGTGAGGACAGACGTGCGCTGCACGCTTGCGCTAGCCGCCACACCGACTGCCCGGTCGTGCGTTCATGCCTTGCATGTACACATGCAGCGTTGTGCTGCCACCTGCCAGTGACAGTATTGGTGGGCAGCTCAGTGCTACAACCAGGTGCATGTGCACATGGTTGCGCACAATTCATGCCAAGTGAAAAGTTGCCCTGTGCAAAAGGCGCCACTTCCAGGGCATACGCACCCCAGCGTCGGTGCTGCTGGTTGTCCCTTGGGCCGCACTGGCACCACCTCCACTTTGAGGTAGTGGCCCACATCTTGAAGCGTTGGGCGGTACACGGGCTTGTTGGCTCCAGGAATGCTGCTGTATTCACTTGTATCCGGTGAGAGGGCAGGCTGCATGTCGCGAGCAAGGCGGGTTGCAGGGTTTACGTAAAGCCATTTGCAATCAAAGTGCGCTCGAAGAGCCGAGCCAAGATGGAAACATTTACCAGCTATATGTGCCAATGAGATCCCTTACCTGTGCCACAGACACGTTCCTGTACCACCTAAACTTGCACAGGACGTTCACATCATCGCTGCCTGAAGTCAGGCCGGCATGTGCAAGTCACGTCACTGAACGAGTGTGAAGTTTCAACAGCGTTGCAATAAGCTCAGTTGCGTGCATAGCACAAATCACTGCAAGCATTGCATTCAGCTGAAGCGTGTTTCCTATTTGCCGCACCGGCAAGCAGGCGAACGCTCGTTAAGTCCGCTGCTGCAATCAGCTCAGAGTCCACGACAGCTTCACCGGTGATGCTTATAGAAGGGTCTAGCCGAGCAGCGTCTAACATCGCCTAAGTCGGAACGCGTTGCACTGGTGGTCAATGGCGGTCAACCTCGAGCTAGGAATGGACATATGCTGATACAGCGCTCAAAACTGCCCGCATGTCACACATGTGCATTTATGCATTTGCCAGCTTGAAGCTCAAGGTGTGAAGAGGAATACAGGTTGGTTCTATCCGAGCTCTGTCTGGACGTTTGATTACCGGTCTCGCCACAGTCTTTCACCGAAACCGTGATGTTTTGGATGCCAGGCCGACATCTGCAATGTCCCTATGCTGCCAGCACACTTATGTATGATCCACTTCATTAGGTTGGCCAACGTAGTTATTCCTAGTCGAATTGTGTTGATGCACATGTACCACAAAGCAGCCGGGTGCAGTTCATCGCTGCAAAATCGTGTACAGCTGGGGTTTGGAGGGCCAGTGGCAGAGGTTGCTCTGAGCAAGGAGTTAACCTTCTTTATCGCTTTCCAAACACTGTTCTGCTGCTGTGCACTTCGCGTACGCTATGGCACACAGAAGGCCTGCTTGCATGATGCGTTTGTGCAAGCTGAAAAAAAACAAAACCATGTGCGGAGCAGGACGTGGACGGTAAGGGCATGTGTGCGTGTTGATTATGACACAGGGAGACACGTGAAGGCGGGACAGAGAGGGAGGGAAACGCAGGGTGGAAGTGTGCGGGCATCGGGCGACTGGGCATGCGACAGACTTGAGACCTGCCAATACTGCGCTGCGCTCTGCAGGGGCACAGTCTCGTAACCTGCACAAGCTCCTGTTGGTCCTCCCTGCACACTGTCGTTCATCCGCCTGCTGCTTCCATGCCCCTACTGCGGCTGCACCACCCTGAGGTTCGGCTGGCTGTGGCCATTCCGGCTGCCACTGTTGCTGCAAAGCAGGCGTCGGCTTGCCATGTGCTGAGTGTGCGCGCTGCTGTGCTGAGGTGCAACAGCCGCGCCAGTACCTGCCAACACCATGCGCTGTGCTGCGCGGCGCGTGGACGGTGAGCCTGGCATGTGGCGTGGCTTGTTGGCAGCAAGCTGTGCTGACTTACCCCGCGTGTCGTTGCCTTGCCGCTCTTGCGACTGCAGCACCTGGTGCCTCATCCCCCCCCTGCGTATCCCCTCCAGGGACGGACCCAGGGACAGACCCAGGTGACAGGGTTAAACAATCACAGTCCAGTTGCTCGTTGCTCAAGGTGCAAGGCAACAAGATCGTATGATGATGCGCGCCAGTGCTCGCGCCTGTACGCCAATATGACGCGGCGAGGGCATTCATGCACATTGTCAAATGCGTACTGCAGCATTTGCTGAGCGAGGCCCTTCATCGTGCATCGCTTGGCTGCGTGCACCTAAGGCATCCTGGGAATTATCCCTCTGCCCATAGTGCACTGACTCTGCGTAGGTTGCGTACAGACCGTGCGGGGCGTGTGTCAACGTTCCTCGCTCTGGCACGATGCCTGTCTTCTCAAAATACTACAACACAGGCCTGCTTTGCGGTGTCGCTGTGGCAGTGGGCATTTCTGGGTGGTGGTACAACAGGGAGAGCACCTACTTGCGCGTCAAGGCAGTCGTCGACTCAGAAAAAGGGCCGAAAAGTAGTCACCACTAGACAGCTTGTGCGTGCACCGGCCGGCACGCTTCGCCGTCGTGCGCAGCACATCAGAAGCAGCTAGTATAGGCGAAGATATTAATAGCCAGAGCCTCTGTGTTCCGTTCCATCAGGGCTCTTTACCAACGCGGATCACGGACGATAGTCAGGCACTGACACATGGCGAAGAAGCGCAGCAGGGATGGGATCGCAGCCAAGGAGGCCGAGCAGGCTCCTCCTCCAGGGAAACCTAACAGACCATCGACCGCCTTTGAGGCCCGCTTGTATGAGGTGAGCGACATTTCTGCTCAGCACGCTTGCAACAAGCTCAGCACGCCACACTGCACGTTTTGGTGGACGCATGAACTTGCTGCTGTGCTTGAACTTTTTGTTAGCTTTGCAAGAAGGTGCCTGCTGGCAAGGTAACAACCTACGGTGCTATGGCCAAGGTGCTCAAGAGCTCCGCGCGTGCGGTTGGCCAGGTGGGTTGCTGGTTGCGCTCTGCAACACTGCTGTTAAGGATATTGTTTGTGTTTGGAGGCACTAAACATACCTATCGGCTGCTTTGTTTGCAGGGCATGCGCCGAAACCCCTTTGCACCGGTTGTGCCCTGCCATCGCGTCGTTGCTTCGGACCTTGAGCTGGGTGGCTTCAGCGGCTCCTGGGTGAGTGAACAGTCAGGACAAGCCTGTCAAGCGCTATTTGCTGGCCAGAGAAAGTACAAGTGCTGGCTGCAAGGTGCGTTCTTCTCAGTACCGCAAACGACTGTGCTGATTCGATACGCGCAGGGTGCTGACACCTGCAACGTCAAACGCAAGAAGGTCATGCTGGAGGAGGAGGGGGTCAAGTTCTGTGGCTCAAAGGTGAGCGCCTGCTTTGTCATTTTGCAGTGCCTTTCACAAACCGTAAAACCGTGTCGATGTACCTGCAAGCAACGCACGCACCCACAAAATGTCCAGTCCTGCGTGTTGCTTGCTGTGCAGGTGGCGTCCTCGGCGTATGTCCTGTCTGCAGAGGACCTTGCTCTCCTCAACTCCACCAGCGAATAAGCCTCTATGTAGCTCGCGCTGTAAAACCCCACTTGCCTGCCTCGTATGTGCTGGACTCCTTCCACCGCAATCGCCCCAACGCAGTCTGTGGCACTGTGCACAAGTGCCTGGCAGCATCAGTCAGGATGGCACGTGCCCCATCAAGCCATCATGCATGATATGTCTGCACGCTGATGCTCTTGGCGAATGCTCTTGATCTGCTGCACGCGGGTTACCTGATGTATTCAAGGCTGAGTGCGGATGATTTGATAGGTACTTACCATGTGCTGGAAGATGTGGGTCAGGGGCCAGGCATTACTTGCGGGAGTCGCACTCCTGTGCGCGAAAGCAGCCGTACATGCATGGCGCATCGTGCTCGTGAGGTGCATCGCCAATGGTGGCGCCTGAACGCCCCCGCACCAGCTCCAGAAACCAATCAGCAGTCCGCGGATGGCGATGAAAGCAAAACCGCGTCACGTTCCAGCCCTACCTTGGCCAACTAAGCGCTCAGAGAGGCGATGGAGCAACGCTGATCTCGCTACGATACGACAGCGCAATGCGGATGCAGCATTATGATGCCATAGTACGGTACTGTAAATGCACTACTCTTAATCGTTCTCAACGGCAAAGCCCGCGCCATGGGGATGATGCGCAGGCAGCATGCGTCGTCGAACAACCGCATGTCCTTCTAAGTTTGCATCCTTTCTTCAACTCCAAGAGGAGGATGTATCGACAGCCCTCCCACACCTACGCATCGCCTGCCGGCTGCCGTCAGTTTGTGCAGCTACATGAGCGTCTTATTCGCCATAGAAAGCGGAGTATAGTTTTGCATGGTGCCTCAACTTAGCCTGCGGGTGCCAAGGGTGTGGTACGGTACAACAACGGTCGCTGGTGCTAGGGGCTGATGGCAAACCTGCCAGTTGTGTTGAGTTTCGAGGTGCAGCGCAGCAAGGCTGGTCGCTGAAGCAAAAGAAGGAAAAAATGGCGAAACGGGTTCGGCTTTGCTTTCTCGTAGGCCAGGCAACCCCACCGCTTGCAGCAGACACGCATGGTGCCGCTCTGCAACCCACTGTGTGGCGTTTCCGCCGACACAACCTGCTCCAACCACTACGCGCGAAAGACACGCTACAGACAAACCGAACAGCCTCATGAACACGCGATGTGCAGCAGCGCAAAGCGCGCCAAACAGGACATGCATCGCAGCCACTGGACGCCTCGCAACATGGCTTGCCCCATACCGCACAAGCCACGCACACCTCCCTGCCTGCCTGCTGCACTAGCTGCACAGCAGCTGCGCCAGGCAGCAGTGGGGCCAAGGGGCGACCTGCGCTTGCGATCAGTCCGGGGTGGAGCCGGTAGAGGCGAAGGCCATGCCGCCGCCGCCCGGGGGGATGGGCGGCAGCATGCCCAGGTCGCCGTCCGAGTCGTCGGCGCTCCCCGCGTCGTCGCCGCCCGCCACGATGCCGCCTGTCACCAGGTGCCCGCCCGCCATGATCGCAGCGATCTGCTTGAGCAGGCGCGTCGTGGCGCCGTGCGCGGCGAGCGTTGAGAGGAAGGCGTCGGCGCCGCCAAGGCGCTCGGCGGCGCGGCCCAGCATGGCGCGCGTGGCGGCGGCGATGTGGGAGGTACGCACAGGGTCGGAGCGCGTGACCACCAGGCGGCGCGCCAGCACTGTGTCCTTCTGCAGGTCCGCCGCAAAGTCCAGGGAGTCCAGCTCCTGCTGGTCCGCCTGCAGTACAACGCGGTACAACGCAGCAACGCCACACATCAGTCAACACAGCACTGACCACAGTCAGCCTAGATGCACCATTGGCCGCGCTGATTTGCACACGACATCAAGCCAGCAGAGAGCGAGGCCGCTAATGACTTGCAGGCAAGGGCGGCGTGCTCGGGCAAGCTGGCCGTGCTGGGGGCAAATACGGCGCTGTGGGATGGCACTGCACAACGCGTGCATCACATGCGGCAGGCCATGGTCTGCATTCTGCAAGATAACGGAAATGCCCCCACGTGTCAGTTGCACTTCCCGCCACCAGCACCAGGCCGCGCTGGCATGCCCTGCCTTCAATGCAGGCCTCAACAAACCTCACTCCGTACTGAGACCTGGGATTTGGGCAAACTCCTCCAGGAGCACCCAACTCAGTGGACGAATGTCAGCCGCCGTGTCAGCCCACAACCGCCCTCACGCCGCCACATCTCATCCCTCTCACCTGGAACTCCTCGTCGTCGCTGGCGGCCTGCGCCGCCAAGCTGCACAGCCGCAACATCTTGATGGGCGTGTACACGCACTCCAGCACGCCGTTCGTCACCTGCAGGTGGCCGCCCGGGCGTGGTGGCAAATGGCATATTCGCATGCTAACTCAGTATGAGTGAATCAGGCACCATCGGGAAACGAAGTACGAATTTGAGCGTGCGCGGTCTGCGCCTGGGAGTGGCAGGAGAACCAATACATGACGTGGCATGCAAGCCCTCATACATTTGCCAACTGTATGGACCTCCCTAGGTAACGGACCTGGGGCCCGTTGCCACCTTGGCAGATGTAGCATGAGCAACTGGCAACGGTCCACCTGCTTTTTCGTTTCATGCCTTTGCGACTTGTTTTTGGAGCACAGCAGGCACGTCCTGGCACCCACACCCTGACGCCCGCTCCCGTCAAAGGCTGGTTGAGGCAGAGGTCGCAGCACCAACAGGCGATGCTCGCAACGCGTAACCCACAGCCACCCGTTTGCCTCATCTGCCCTGTATCTGCTTGTATCCGCTTCATGCTGCCTGGCTTTGGCCAAATCTGTCAATAGCAGTGTCAATCCTGGTGCCCTAAGTCTGTCTGGTTCAAATACTGTACTTGGTCGCGGGTTCGTCGCGCACCCACCAGCGCGCCCAACGACAGCGCCGCGATGCGCCGCCGGAAGCGGCCCAGCATGGACATCGTCTTCACGCCCACCACCTCCTCGATGAACCGCGTCGTCGCCACTGTCAGCCAGCGGTCGAGGAACCGCTCCTTCGCGCTAACGCTCGCCGCACCCGCGGCGCCGTCGCCGCCAGACTGCGACGTCCGCCCGCTCACGTTCACGCCGAACCCGCCGTTGCCGGACGCGGAGATGCGGCCGGGGGGCGTGGCGCCGGAGGGGCTGAGGCCTCCGGGGCCCTGCGCCTCCGCCGCTGCCTGCGCGGCTGCTGCCGCCATGGTGGCGTTGAGGCCGGTCGGGCCGGCCATGAGCTGCGTCCATGCAGGTGGGTTGATGAAGAAGAGGCGGCCCAACACCTCCAGGTAGCCCTCCATGATGTTGACCACCTGGGGGAAGAAAAAGAAATGGGATGGGCAAGCTGGAAGAGTCGCCACGTAAGGGGCATGGGGGTACATGATGACATCAACCAAGCTCGTTGCAGCCCTGGGTGTGCGTGGTGATGCCGTGTGGATACTGTGCGCTAAAAGCACATGCGTGTTGAGATGCGGAGTGGCTTTGGGGGGGTCAGGGGATGCGCATCTGCATTATGCACCAAACAGTCAAACCGTACTGCTGGCACTGCTGTGCACACACTGTCCGCTTACATTGAAGCTGGCGACGGTATGCGCCGCAACTACTGCATCACATTCACTCGTGAGGATAGCTACCAGTACAAACAGCACAGCCAAGCATCAGCAGCGCAACAACTAGGCAGGTTTCCCTAACGCTCTGGGCCACACAGCCAGCGGGACAACATAGAGAGGCCCTGCCTTCCCTCTAACGTGCTACCACTTGCTTTGCACGTACCGCATATGGCATCTTGTCAATTCCGCAGGCCTCCCCACCTGCCATCATACTGGCACGCACCTTGACATTCATGCCTGTGGTTGGCAGGCGTGGGCTCGCCAGCATCTCCGCCATGCCGCGCAAGCAATCCCCCAGCAGTGTCCAGGCCTCCCCAGGGAACAGCTGCGCACCATCACCACCGCGGCAGCCACAACACCACCCGATCGGACAAGCCGGCGGGGGGCACACCGATCTTCCGCTAACCGTGCACGGCTGGGCAGGTAGCACAGGCTAGGTGAGCGTTCAGCTGTACAGCGTGGTGTGCATATGTGCTCGTTGCCTGACATCCAACAGCCCTTTGGCGCAATGCTGAGCAACGCAAGTGGCGAGTTGGCTCATGCAACCATCAAATCATGCATGTTGCGGTTATTACGCCTAGATCCTCGTGTGCATGCAAACGGATGCGCGCATGTCCGCACATGAAGCTGCAGTTCAACAAGTCCCTCACCTGCAGCAGCACGTCCGCCAGGGACGCCGCCGCCAGCGCCTCCTGGCTGACATCCGTACCCAACGTAGGCGCCTGCAACGAGCGCACAGTACCGTACACACGATATCACACATTGTCATAGCGGTACAGCGTGCATGAGCGTGCAACCGTGCATGTGCTGGCATGGTGGGCCCTCGCGCCAGCAAGGCAACAGGAGGGCGCTGCACCAAGATCAGGACTATTAACAGCTCAAGGGGGGCGTAAATTGATGAGAGAACGGATTGCGAGTGCGCCAACGCTGCAAATGTCCCAAGTTCTGAGGTGTGAGAGCCCGGACTCGCGCTGACTCAGCACTGACAGAGCCAGTGGTACTTGACTGTATAGCTCTCTGCACAGCTACCCGCACAGAGCAGTACCAGTAGCACGTGGCAAGTACCGCACACCAGAGGCGCATCCGGCTCATCATGCACCGTATGACGGGCGACGCAAGCAGCACCGCACCTGCGGGCTCGCAGCGGACGCGAAGACCTTGGCTGTGACGGACGAGACGGACGCGGCGAGCGCCTTGCCGATATCCGCCGCGATGGGCTGCGCTCAGGGAGTTGCAGCAGGCGAGGGCGCACAACGGGATACAGTTTATCACTGGGGGTGCATATGACCTGTAATCGTACTACCGTAAGTGCGGGGCGTGGGAGGTCAGCTAAGTGGGGACACCACGAGCTTCCCAGGCTCGTCAGTACAGCGAATGCCTGTCTCCAAGCACTGCGCTTGTGAGAACGTTCCCACAGTCCCGACTGCAACCGAGTCATACAGATATAGCAGATGCGCTACGGATGGGGCGCTAAGCGGCCAGGAGCAAGCCCGCCTTGATACTTCTTGCATACGTTCTCATCCCGTTCTATGCGCGTGCTCCTATGACGCCGCAACAAAGCACCACGCACAATTCCAACAACCATAACCACAGCCACCACGTGGGCTGCTCCTATAGTCCTATGATAGTGTGCGCCGTGCGTGCCAGACCCCGATAGGCGCTGTTCCACTATTGTGCCCCACAGCCTGGGCGCCTCACCGTGAGCGAGTCGGCTGCGTCGAGCAGCAGGTAGCCCTCCAGCAGAGGGTACAGCGCAGCAGCGTCACGCCCGCGCCGCAGCAGCGCAGTCACGTTGGGCAGCAGCTCGCGCAGCGCAGGGTGCACCTGCACAACCGCACACGTACATGCACACGAGCGTCAGGCGGGACCATCAGACCGTGTTTTGCTGGCGGCAGCCGGCAGACCAGCCCAGAGTCCCAGACACCTCCCCATCGTCAGGTGCAGTCACTATCTAGATGCACATGCACGTTGCACGGCCCCATGGGAATCTTATCTCAACACACCGTGAAGACGTGCGCACGCGGTGTGCGCGTGTGTGCATGCCAGAGGCCACAAGCGCCAACACCCTTGCTGCACTGTCGCAAGTTGCCCTCTCTTCACTTGCAGCAGTGCATAGGCGGGTCAAAGCAATCCCCCACAGCCACATGCCTTGCCGTGCCTTGCTGCACACAGGCCCATGGGGAAGCTGCACGAGCCATGCATGCGCATGCCGCGCGCTGGTGCGCGCAGGCGCACCTGCGGCAGCGAGCCCAGCGCCACGCTCCACAGCCTGAACGCCTCCTCGCACAGCACCTCGCTCTCCGCGCTGCCCAGGCTGGTCGCAAACTTGAGCAGCGGGAACACCACGATCTGGATCTGCACAGCGGGGAGCGCATGGCGCGGAGGGCGCATGGCGGGCCAGGACAGGAAGGGGAGCGGGATTCAGTGGTGCATGCAAGGGAGCGAGGGATGGTGGCGCATCATGCTGATGGCATGGTGAGCTGCCTGGCGTGAACACTGCTGGGTTGCGGGCGACGAGAGGGCCACGTGGGACCGACCGACAAGCCACAGGCAGCAGGCTTTCATGATCAGTTCTGGACTCAAGACTGCAGAAGTAATGATGAAGACAGATCATGCAGGGCGCATTATGCGGGATGGATCATATTACTCATGTGATCATTCATTACACCGCGGTGTTTCATTCGTTGCCGTTATGCGATGTGTATGCATGAACAGGAGGTCAGGGCGTATCAGATGCGCCCCTCGGCATCTCCCCCCCACCATTACTCCAGTATTTACACCGCAACCTTCCCTGCTGCATCACCCCACCCCCTCGACATCACAACCATGCAGCCCTTACGACACCCATACCTGAGGCTGGCTGAGTGCTGCAGAGCGCAGCTTGCCCACCAGGTGCGTCAGCACAGCGATCAGTGCCGAGTGCAGGCGCACCACCGCGCCAGAGTCCCCGGACGTCGCGGTGGACGGCGCCGACAACGACACCGCCGCCTGCAGCCGCATTCGAGCCACGCATGCAATCCCATGCTCCCCGCTCAGACCACAAAGACCGCAACACATGTGAAGCAGGGCCAATAACTGGCCTAGGAGGCATTGAGCGCTTGAAGCGCTCAACAGGAACAGCCAAGCGCATGTATCGTCCTTGTGGGAGCATGTGAGGACCACTCATGTGTGCAGCAGCATTTCGGCAATTGCCCTTGCCTGATTGCCACGGCGCACACTTCAGGTCAGGCTGTGGTCATCAGGCAGGGGCAATGGCCGAAATGCGTCAGTCCTCGTCCAGGGAAGAGCATTTGGCCTCAACAAGAATGCTGCAAGTGCAAGCATTCACAAAACAAAGAAATCAACTACCAAACGCATCTGCGCAACTCTCACCTGTAGGTCTCCGCCGCCGTACTGCTTGCCGGTTGCGCTGTGGGAGGCCGCCAGCGACCACACCTGAAAGAGCACAGGCGAGAGGTGCAGCGGACGTCACAAGCGTACGCAACGCAGCACAACGCTTACGCAACGCAACGCACGCGCGCCCAAGGGTAGGGCATATCAGCCGCTGCAGGGCGCGTTCAGAGGCATAGACGCGTGCGCACACAACCGGCCGCATGCCTTCCGCCCCCAACACGCATCGCTTCCTAACCGCAACGCCTGCCAGGCAGCATGCCCCGCCGCAAGCATGCCGATCGATGACGGACATGCAATGAGATGATGAATGACGCTCAGGCAAAGCGAATTGCCTCGACAAGTTCGTTATCCGCACGCTGGGCTCTTCCTCACCACCTTGCAAATCGCACCGTTTTACACAAGACTGCTTGTGTGCCCCCACACACCCTGAGTTGTTCACCTCGCACTCCATGCCTCGGAACTGTGTGCTGCTCACGCGCACCACAAGGAACTTGACGTGTGGCAACGCGCACCAAGAACTATGCACCCCCATCGGCCGACGCCGATTGACATGGATGCACCGTGCACCCTAGCGCTCTCCTGCCATGCACACAGACAAGTTGTCGTTGTCACTGGCTTCCTTGTGTGTGTGAAAAACAACCCGACAAACCCGTAAAACATGAACACCGGTACAAAGCCCAAAGCGCAGCGTAGCGCGGCGCACCTGCGGCAGCGCCTCTGCGATGACGCTGAGGTATGGCGCGATGCGGTCGCCCAGCGCCTCCACCAGCACGCTCACCAGCTGCAGGCAGCGCACCATGCTCTCCACCTCGCTCAGCCGCCCCAGCAGCGCAAAGCAGCCACGCAGCGCGTCGCCCATCGCGTCGCCCAGGCCTGCCAGGCGCTCGTCGATACGCGCCTGCACATGCACGCATGCATGCCCACGCGGGACAGAGATTCACAATGGATGCTCATGGGGTTGCACTGCGGTGTTTGTGATGAGGCACTACCCTTGTTGCTGGTAACAGGAACGAGGCCGAGCGTGTAGGGCACAGCCGTCTGATGCCCTTGCAAGCCCTTGCAATTGTACGTCCCATGTATGACCCATGATGCAGGTTCAATGATCGTGGACATGCGCCAGCCGCTGCATGCCCTGGCTTCCCACAGGAATTTTCCGTTACTATGATGCTTGCGTGCACCCACACATTCACGTTCAGGTTCAGGTTCCGGGGGGCGGGGGGGGGCAATGGCTCGCGCTCCCGCTCCCACCTGCGCGACGGCCACCACGCCGTTGTTCTCCTGCTGCATCGCGGCCTCCACGTTCTCTTGCAGCTGCATCGCGTCCACGCGCCCCGCCAGCCCGCCGCGCCCCTGCGCCGCGCGCTGCGCCGCCTGGTACTGCTCAAGGATGGCCTGTAGTGTGGGCGCCACACGCCAGGGCAGCGAGTGAGCAGCGTCAGCAGGCGAGGCCATGGTATAGGTCCCACTACCGTGATCGCAGGATGCAGTGAGGATGTGGAGAGGACGGACGACCGGGATGCAAGCGGCATGGCGAGGAGCGGGGCACATGCAGAGGGCAACTAGGGGGGCGGGAGCAGCGAAAGCAGGCGTGCGCACATCGCCTGTATAGGCTACAGGGGAGGGCTACATGGGCCCCTGTCAGGAAGCGCAAGAGGCACAACGCCGACAAGCGGCGCAACGCCGACAAGCAGCGCACGCCAGGCGGCATAGCTTGACAGTGCGAGCCCTATCGCGCGCTGCACTGTCACGCTAGTCACACGCGTTCGCAGCCAATCCAGCATGCTATGCCGCCTGGTAACCGGCCCAGCCTGATCGTCGTCAAGCGCAGCCTCACCTGATCGTCCAGGATGAGGCCTGTGAGCCCCAGCAGCGCCGTGACGGAGGTCAGCGCCACCTGCCAGGCCATGACAACACACAAGGCAACACACACGGTATGATCACCAGCTACTGTAAGCGCGACGCCACGCCACGCATGCCAGATGCACACCCGCCGCATGGTGGAGCAGAACAGCCGGTGCAAGGTGGCCCAGTGTTGAACTGTACGGTACGATTCAGTTCAACACACAGGCCTGAGAGAGCCACATGCTACAGGTGTGCTTAACTTGCACGGGTGACCCGACCGCTGAGAGGTTGACCAGTGTAGGGAGGTCGACTCGTGTGAACCATGACTGATGAGCCACGACCCCATTAGCCATGACGGGTCATCAGGATGGATCCCGTCGCACACGCGCAGCTCTGTGCGGACGTCAGGTGTAGTCTCTATCCTTACGCATACTGGAATGCATGTATGCATACTGCACGGCCCCACGGGAACCACACTGCATAGCCCTGTGGGCGCCTCTGCAGCCGCACACACCCACATACGCCCAAGCAAAGCACACTGCATGGCCCCACAGGAACCAAACATTTCTAAACACACACATCCGCTCCCTCCCTCTCACCACCAGGTCTGCTGCGCCCAGGTGCTGCACCACCAGCTTGAATGCGCCGGCCCACTGCGCGGGCGGCAGGTCCGCGCTGCACACGCCCACCAGCCACAGCGCGCGCGCCTCCAGCACGCGCGCCAGCAGCTCAGCGCTGCCGGCCAGCGTGGCGGGCAGCTGAGCCAGCAGCAGCGGCGCAAGCTCAGCCTCGTACCTGCGCGGCAGCAGCGCACAGCAGGTGGTGAGGGTGTGGGGAGATCAGAATGGATTTTGCGTCAGAAAGCGATCGGATCCGGGCGTTAAGATCAGATTCCCATGGGGGGCCGTTTGTGCAGCACAGGGTGTGATTGCACGTGAAAAGTACGAAACATGCCCAAATCACACAGCTCTGACACTCTTTGGCGCATCAGCACTCCGGTGGCGAATCCCATGGTGTCGCAGTGTCACATGCACCATACGTCTGATCCACACCAGACACCCTCACAATCACATGATTGCGCACGGCTGCTGAATGGGGGCCCCGGGGGTGGGGAGCTCCCAGCAGGCGCTCACCAGCTGAGGAAGCTGATGTGTGACGCGAGGTGGTTGAACCCCTCACCGATGCAGCGGTAGCACGCCTCCCGCAGCAGCAGCACCTCCGGAGAGCTCACGCCCTGCACGCCAGCGTGCGCACCAGTCAGGCATGGGACCATCAGTATGGGCTCAGGTGCGCCCCTGGCCGAGGCTCATACAGTGATACTCCACACCAGCTGGGGACAGTAACGTTTGCAAAAGCAAATCAAGCAACACAGGCCAACACAAACCGCTTTACCAGAGCGGGCACGATCGACACAGAGGTCACAGGCGCACACCGAACAAGGCTGTGATGTCCCGGCAGGCCCGGTCGCTTCTACCAGCATTCCGCGCCAGGACAGGCCAAACAGCGTGCACACACAGGTTGAATGCCACCCGCTAGGCTCCGCCACCGTCACCGCCAGCCCATGCAGGTGCAGCCGTGCGCACCCACTTGCGCGACCCAGATGATACCGCAGCGTGCGGTACCGCTAGCCAGGCTACGGTACCGGAGCTGGCGCTGCCGGCCTGCGCCTCACCTGCTGCTGCAGCGCCGCCGCCATGCTGACCAGCACCCCCGCCACCACCTCCCCGCCATGCTCCAGCATGCAGAGCAGCAGGCCCACGCCGATGGGCCGAGGGGCATCCGAGTCTGGCGATGACTCAACCTCCATGGACCTGTGCAGGTGATTGACATGGTGAGTTGGTGGCACCATGATGGGCACTGGATGTGGGTGATTGCATAAGCGGCTGAGCGCACGGAGGTTGAACCTGTTGCATGCCGTTCGGCTCTGGGTGTCCAGCATTTGCCCCATGCGCAGCTTACACAGATCAGCAATCCTGTGCTGTGTGCTGCACAGTGTGCTGCACAGTTCGCACAGTGTCTCAAAACACTCCCACAGCACGCGCTATGTACCGTAGTTGCACTGACGCGCTGTGGTGCTCAACGAAGGACGACCCGCTCATCACCCAACCTCTGCCACACAGGCACCACTGGTACTACCGTACGTACTGCAGTACATACTAAGTGAATAAGCGTTACTATTGACTCGCGCCCAAAGATAACATGTACAGGGAGTCAGAGATGGGATAGGCATCCGCCGCACCCCACCTGGCGTATGACTCCGCGTCCACCTGCCACTCCTGCAGCTCCTCTGCGCTCAGCGCGATGTACTTGCTGATCACAGCCTCCACCAGCGCCGCGCACTGACCGCCCTCGTTGCTCAGCAGCGCCGCCAGCGCCGCGTGGGCCTTGGCGGCGCGCGCCTTGCTGGCCACCAGCAGCGCGTACTGCACAGCCACGGGCACGGGCACGCCACACGCAGCACAAGGCAGTGGGTACCAGCCGCGGCAATGCAAAGTCGGTCAAACACCATGCAATGCACGAGAAGTCGAACAGGAACATCGCGCATGTGGGTGCGATGCTGCCGTGCCTTATTGTGACGCATGATGACATGGACTACGGCACAGGGAGCGACTAGGGGTGCAAGGCAAGGGGGCTCAGGGACATCAGGATATGGCGCGCGGTTCATGCCAGCACTGTTGCAGAACACTCTGGAGGCTGAGCATCACGGCAGGAGGACCGGAACTTGGAAGCCAAGTCAAGGCCAACTGACAATCGCATGAGCGGTGCATGCAGGGTACATGAATTCTGGGCAGTGTGCGGGAAGAGCGAACGACGCGATCATGGCCATGACTCAGGTGTCGTGTTGGATGTGAACCAGTCCAATGCAGCAGAATGAATATCCCTCCGCTGCACACGGCAGGGAATTTCATGTGCGGCTGGGCAAAAGCTGCCGACCCAACAAGGCGGCGGTGAGTCGGTTCCAGCTGAGCCGCCAAACTGCCAGCGCAAGCACACGACCGCGCCGCCTGCGGTACGGTTTCGGGCTGGTTCCGCACCTGCTCCTGCGGCAGGCTCTGCGGCACCGGCGCGTCCACCCACTCGGGGCGGTAGAAGGGCGACAGCAGCGCCTTGGCGATGAAGCGCACCAGCAGCACGCGGCGCTTGGGCGCCATCGCGCGCACCGTGGCGGCGTCCAGCCCGATGAGCGCGGACTGCACACGCAAACGCGTGCATGCACAATCGTACATGTTGGCGTCCCGCAATGCCGTATGAACCACGTGGCGGGAACACACACATGCACGGGCAGGCTCAACGCAGGAGGCTCCTTTCCTCTGCAGAACCGCCATTAGTCAATGTGGTGGGTGCCAGCGTGGCCCAGCGCACGAGGTCGTGCACCAGGCAGGCAGGTAATGGATAGGTACGGTACGACCGTACGGACGCCTGGTTGTTGCAGACTGACCCAGATGGACCGATTGCATGCCAGTACAATAGTGCATGCATGTGCATAGTGCGCCCTGCGCACACAGCAGACGGCACGGCACCAGTGTATGCACCTGGCTGGGTTGCACTGCACGACAGTGTTCCTCACCTGCACAAAGAGGTTGAGGAAGTAGGGCACGTACTCCGCAAACGGGATGGGGTAGGTGTCCAGGTAGGCGACGACCGCACGGCACATGCGCTCGTACAGCTTCCCGCCGACCTCAGACCAGCGAGAGCGCTGCGCAGGGTCGCCGCCGACCGCCTCCGGCGCACCCCCGACGATGGCCCTGCACGCGCCGTGGATGGCCTCCAGGAGCTGCTGCGTGCCGGGCGCCAGCGACTCGCCCCCGGGGCACACCACGATGAGCTCCGCCAGGCAGCCCGCGACGCGGGCAGCAAACACGCCTGAGAACTCCCAGCCAGGCGCTCCGGAGAGGAACGCCGACGCAGAGCCGAGGAACAGCTGCTGCACAGGGCCGAAGCATTCGTACAGGCGGACCTTGAAGGTGTCGCGCTCGAGGTTGATTTTGTTGGAGAGCGCCTTGAGGTCGACAGCTGGGTGCAGCAGCCCTGGGCTGGGAGAGCCGCTGGAGCTGGGCCCGCGCTGCGGTTCCATGGGCTCAATTACAAAGCGCTTGGTGGTGAGCCCCCGCAGGACTTCCTTGAGGGCTTTGAGTGCCCGCAAGCGCGGGCTCGAGGCCAGCTCGGAGTTGCCAGCCGCAGTGACGAGCTGCTGCAGCATGTTCTCCCAGCGGCCCGGAAAGTCAAAGCGCGCGATGTTCGTCAGCAGCAGCGCCAGCTGCAGCGCGACCCTGTCTGAAGGATCTGAGAGCATCAGCTGCAGTGCGCCATCCCGCACCATTGCTTTCTCGTCGTCTGGCACACGGCTCCACTCGCGTGTCCCTAGCGTCTTGCGCCAAGAGCTCCCAACTGCATTCTTGGCGATCACGACTGCCAGCAGGCGAAGTGGCTCAGCAACAGACTCCGTCTGGCCCACAATACGGAGCAGCGCAACAAGAAAGCCAGGGGCTGCGTTACCCTCCCAGCTCCGTATGAGCGCCTCGGCCTGTGTTCGCGTCTGTGTGTCGATGGAAGTCACCCCGTTGATTGTCGCCAACACCTGTGCATATGGCCAGGCGTGAAACGTGAGCACAGCAGCAACACTTTGCATGTCTGGCTGCATGCGCCAAGGCATGGCACCCCTGAAGCACAAACGCACTGGCTGGACAAAGAAACTGCCGCATCAGACAATTGCGTGATCGAACGTGCTGTCACCTGTTCCACCGATATGGGGTCTGGCAAAGCCTGGGAGGTCCCATTGCTGGTAGAATCCATGCCAAGCATTCCCGCCCCCAACACCGGGACCAGCATTTTCCTGGACGGCCTGCCGCACAGCTAAGACCGCAAGCCCTGCCCACGGCAGCAGAGGGCCGCGTCTGAAGTGCACCAGGTAAAAAACCGACTGCCAAAAACTCGTGGTAGAGGATGCTGCGCCTTGCCGCCCAGCCAAAAGCCCCTTCCGCTGATCCCAGCGCCGAAGCAATTGTGTGAAGGGGCACGCGTACAGACAACGCCCAGCAGTGAAGCAGGCAATAAGTGGCCAGCAGCCTGCACGCATTTGCGTTCTTGAACTTCCGGTATGCCGTAGCTAGTAGCTACCGTCTGGACAATCCAGCTGGCCCACATCCGGACATCCTCGTTGAGCACATGTTACGGATGTACAGCATTAGCATGGTTGCTGCAAGCAGGTTGTTGCCATGTTGATGGCTTTGTGGCAAGTCGCTATGGTTCCTGACCAGGCTTGTGGCTTGCCTGCGTTGTGTTACGCGCAGACAGCCAATGACTTTCCCATGCAAGCACGCACTCGCATGTTCGTGTGTGCATGTGAAAACATCCACCAGCGCGGTCCACATGCATCTTACATTGCACTTGCCTACTCCACGCCACACAGTGTATCCATTCAGACAGGGCCACCGTTTTCAGAGCGCAAAGGATAGGCTCAGGCGGAGTTTTGTTTTACTGCCTGCCAGCCCTGCTTGCGGCATGGTGCCATAGCTGCCTCTTGCAGGAGCTGCCTCACCAACTGGTCACAACAGCTCTGACACCTGTCACCTGGTGAGGTCATGCCCGTCTACTGGTGCTGTCACAAGCGCTGAAAAGGTGTGGTCGCGACGGCACGGGCACACTCTCCTCGGCACTGCTGGCTGCGGGTGTGCCAGCGTTCATTATTGGTGGGTACCAGGTGGGAGAGTGGATTGCGCTTGGGGGAGTCCAGGGGGCACTGCGGGCTCTCCCCGCTGCTCAATTCACAAGGGTGAGCGCTGGTGAGCGCTTGTAAATCCAGGTTGCGATATGTCCATATGCGAGGTCGCTGTACATCAAGACCGTCAAACAGTCAGGCACTACTCCCTGGCATCAAGCCTCATGTTTGACTCTTGCTATATTACTCACGTGTTACTCAGTCGCGTGCAATGCACAGGTGCAAGCCCGCAACCCGGCCGTGTGATGCCAGAACCTTCATGTGTTGCAAGTCGACAATACAAAGTCTGTTGAATGACATCACGTTGATAGTGTAGACCTTTTTCGCTGTGTGGTTACCGTCACACAGGTGCAGCCCACCGTGGTAAGATTGAGAGTGCCGACAATCCTGGCAAGCGGCAGCGTTTAGTGGTGCGGCGCGCACGTTCGCATGCCTTCGTCAATGCACGGGTACAACCTTAATAGTCACAGTAGTTGGCGATCAATTTTCAATCATGCACACCAGGACTCATAGCCGAGAGACAGAGGGCCTGTGTCCTGTGAGCTCCAATATTGTCAACTGCAGCTCCGAACCCGCGTCAGGTTGCCGAGACCGTGAACACCGCTTTCATACACAAGTGCCTGAAGCCTCCATAGCCATTGCAAGCCTTGGACAGCTGCGTGTTTACGTGGGCTCAGGGGCTGCTGTAGTGCTGTGACTCCTTGGCAGGTCAAGTTGGACCCGCAAGGTCCAACAGACATTACACGGCGCTCGACACACACGTCCCGCCCATACGATCGTGCCAAAGCAACTTGGACGCATTGTGCTTCTCAGCAAAACGCCTCCTGCCCTTGTACAAGGCGGCGCCAAGAGTACAAGGAGGTTGGCAGGTAAACAACGCGCAGGACAACACACACGGGTACATGAGCTAGCAGCAGCACACTCGTGAGATGTGAAACTGGTCGTGCCACTCAAAGCCTGACGTGCAGCTGCTTTTTGCTTGGCTCTCACTTTGACAGTTGCTGCCAACATCACCACCACCCAAAGATAACGAAACAACAACGACATGACCAACCGTAGCAGCTGGTGTTGCCTAAGAGCTGGGACTCAGGCCGTCATGTTTGCCCAACATCGCAACAGGCTCAAGGTTTTACCAAGGGGTTCAGGGCCTATTCTTTGTCCAGGCAAAGACTCCCCCGCACACAGCCGCAGGACAACAACAACTCACAGCCCTTATCATTAGCAGGACCGGGTGACAGTGGTGGGTGGTGCAAACCTTTCTTAAGGTGGGCCACTTGAATCGCACTTGATGCAAAAGCGGTGCATTGAATGGTGCACAGGTTTTCGTGCGCTGACTCGTGCCCTTGAGCTTGAAAGCCTCTCAGTCAAAGTGGTTCAGTAACTTTGCAAACTCACAGCTTGCTTTTGTTCCAAGGCAGCAAGAGACTTTCCCTTTTGACACCTTCAGAGCGCTTTTGTGCCAAAGCTCATCCAATTTTCTTTTCGAGGGCCACAACTAGGAGCACTTGTCCCAGCAACTTAATGGAATAGCCAACGCTTACGTTGTAGACGCTCATATACTCACGCCGCGAGAGCTCCGCCACGGGGGGCCTCGTTCTTGCGCTGTGCAGAGTCCGACATGCCCTTGCCGCGTCGACTTGGGCGCCCGTTGGCAGCCTAGCGCAAGACAACCAGTCTGCGCGTGGGCACACTCAGCACTAGGCCGGCGTCAGGGCTGAGATGCCTGGCAGATTGTGGACAGCGCAGCGTGGGAATGGGCTTGCCTTGGCATGGACCCTCGCCCTGGTGCTGCTTGCAGTGTTCGCTGTTGGCAGGCCTCAGGCTCAGCAAGCTGGACAGACTGTGGTCATTACAACAGAAAGGGAGTTCTACAATGCCCTCCGTAACAACGACGTTACGATAGTCCAGGTCCGGAACGACATCGTTCTCCTGGCAGAAACATGGTCAGGGGATGCCATCGTTGTTCAACGCAGCGTCAACGTCACTGGCGAGAACGCAGACTGGCCCGCTATAGACTTCTCTTACCTGTCAAAGAAGTGTGTGTTGGCGACAAACGTGACCATAACATTCAGACAGGTCATGATCCGTCAGACGCGCTACCAGTTGCAGAGTATCGCACCTGGATACGACTTCTTCGACAGGACGGACCCACCCTGGGCTACAGTTTACCTGGACCAGGCTGTCAGTCGTTTCCGTGCCTGCCTGCCATTTGATACAGCTGCGGCAGCGGCGGCGAAGCTTGAACGCCCGCCGGAGTGGCCCGGCAACCAGAGTGTGTCAGCGGAGGCGGTCACAAAGTTTTGCCGCCGTAATCGCACCGAGTGCTGGGATTACACTGGAGCGCAATATGACCTCGCCGTGAACGCGACCACGACCAACTCCGTCGGCAACTACCTGAATGCAGGCTACGCGCTGGTCACGCGCAACTCGCTCTATGTATGTGATGTCCTGATGACAGCTGACTGCATCAACACGTATGGTGCGGGCAACTGCTTCACGCGCACTGGCAGCATGCCCTCACCCCCACCCCTAAGCGGACCCAACAAACCACCGTCCACCAAGTCCAGCTCGAGCAACACGTTTGTGATAGCCATTTCGGTGTCAGCAGCAGTTGGAGGTGCGTTTTGTTAACGTGCTGCTGTGCCTGTTTGGCGACCCGTTTGTTTTGTGTGTCACACCTAGCCGCTACGTCACACGTCCAGTGAAACTTGGCCTGCTGCTGCTGCTGTGCACAGGCTGCGCGGCAATCGCTGTGGTTGTGGGCCTGGTGATATGCCACAAGCGAAGAAAGCAGCAGAAGTTCAGGTATGTGCTTTGCAAAGCAGTTGCACCTGGAGCACTCTGCGCAGGCTGCTTCTTCTCACACCTGTTTACCCAACTTCTGATCCGCAGCTCTCTGCCCGTCAAGTCACCAAGCAACGGCACAGGTGCGCCGAGGGTCTGTATCTTTGCGCAGTCCACCAGTTACCTTTTCCTCGTCAGCTCCTGACACCTGCCTCTCGTGTGGTTGAACACGCAGCGCACTCGAGTGGACGCACACGCAGCACAGACGATGGGCAGGTCATACCGGCTGCAGGTATGTGTTTTTTGTTGCCTGTAGACTTTGCTTTGTGATACTGGCTGTCCCAAGCAGGCTGACACGAATCTAAACCGTTTTGGGTTGGTACCAATGTAGGCAAAACGCCTGGAGGTTCCACAAACTCTCAAGTTGCAGTGATATCGGGGAAAGTTGGTGATGATGGACACCCATCGCTGTCTGGCTCAGGTAGGGGTTGCTTCTGTGCGTGTTTGAATCCCTGTGCGCTGTATCTTGACCCGCCTGTTCTAACGTGGTGTTGTTCCTGCCTGTCTTGCAGACCCCAAGTTCCACAAGAGTGCTGAGCTGTTTTCTGGGCTTGAGTCTGACTGGAACAAAGTGGACATGTTTGAGGACAACCCCCTCACAGCAGTGGTCATGGAACAGGACCCGCACTTGCCCACACTGCGACTGGAAATAAATTTTCAAACAGAAATCCAAATTATTGAGGGCTCTGAGCGTGGAACTGGTAGCTTTGGACGCGTGGTTGAGGGCATCTACAAGGGCCAGTGTGTTGCAGTCAAGATGATCCACCCGGCGATGGTTGGGAATAGCGCCCGCAGCCTGAAGACCTTCAAACAGGAGGTAGACATCCTGGGCAAATGCAGGCACAGGAACATTGTGCAGCTCATCGGCGCGTGCCTGACGCCCCCACATATTTTCCTGGTGGAGGAGCTGATGGCGTGCAGCTTGGACACGCTAGTGCATGATCACAACAAGCCCTTCCCGCTGGAGCAGGCAAGTTGCCAACAGACGTAGCCTGGGCCTGTGGTGCTACCTGCTTACTGGCTGCAGCAAGCAAGCCGTTCGTTCGTTTGTTATTGTGCTCGTCTAGCGGGGAGTGTGGCCTCGGCTAGAAGCTTCAAGCGTGAAACCAAACCTAACCCCCTGTTGTGCTGGTGTTCGTGTCCGCAGCTGCTCCTAGTCGCGCGCGATATTGCCTGTGGACTCGCATACCTGCATCCAACGGTGAGGTGCAAGCCAGCCCTGGCCTGAATCCGTGCAGCGTTGCCCCCCCAACGCAGCGTTGTCTTGTTCCGTAGTGCAGGAGCGAGGGCCTGTCAGGATTATATGTTCTTGCTCTTGGCTTCGTGTTGCAGATTATCCACCGTGACTTGAAACCAGCCAACGTGCTGCTCGACCACAACGGGACAGCCAAGCTCACAGATTTTGGTCTCGCTCGGTTACGGGACTGCACGCTCGTGACCAAGCACCCAGAGGCTGGTGAGTGCACGTGTTGCATGTCACCGGCCGGAAACGAGCAACCGGCTCACTTTTGCTGTTGTCCTGACGTGTGCGTGTTTGGGAGAGGAAGCGCACGGTTCGTAGGCTTCGGGCACCAGCGTATCCCTGACCCTTTTTTTCCGCACCGCCTTGCCGCAGGCACTGCCCCGTATGTTGCGCCCGAGTGCTTTGACACCAGCAACTACACCATCACAGATAAGGCGGACATGTACTCGTTCGCAGTGGTGCTGTGGGAAATGCTCAGCCGGGCGTCGCCGTGGCGCGGTGAGACTCCGCTCGCCGTCGCATACAAGGTGACGATCAGCAAGGAGCGCCTGCCGTTGAACATGGACGACTCGCGGTGCCCCAGGAAGCTACGAAAACTGATTGAGGAGTGCTGGGACCCTGATCCGCGGCGGCGCCCGTCGGCCGCGGTAGCAGCCAAGCAGCTTACGCTTGTGCTGCAGCAGCTGCAGTCGGCGCAGGGCAGCCCCGACCCCAACTCTGCTGTTGGCTCTTTCCAGACGCACAACAGCAAAGAGAGCGCGTAAGGCATGTGCGGCTGTCGCGAATGTAGCTGCACTCCTGTGGCTGCTTTGAGCTTGATGTCGCGCCCAGGGAACAAAAACATTTATGCGGGGCTGCCTTGGCTTATCGCTCACGCCCCTCCGACCATACCCCAGTGACGAAGTGGTATTGCGTGACTAGTGCTCGCCCACTGGGTGCACTTGGGCTGTATATGCTTATGACGTGTGTCGGGGTGGTCTCATTTGGCAGCCCCGCTGGAACCACATACCAACAACTTATGCTGCCACTCCAGGCGTCTGATTCAGCCTGTGGTAGTGTGTGAGTTTGTGATTTTTTTCCTGTCAGTGTAGTTCCTATCCGCGTACGGCAGGACGAGGGCATCTTGAAGCTGTTGTCATTCGCCGCCCACGGATGAATTATGAATGGTGGTCGTTCACGAGCAGGCATGGCGTCAAGAACCAATGCCACTCGCGGACGTTGCGGTTGTCGTTATTATGCAAGCCTGTCACCTTGGCTGATGAGCAATGCCGAGGCGATGTTACGCATCCTCACTGCCTTACACAATGCCCCCGGTGCAAGCAAGAGCTACATGCTCGTGTGCTTTCGGGAATTCGCTCGCATGCGTGCATGCGACGTCGGGCGCTGGAAGACTGGAATGCTAGCGCTGCAGGACCCGCCGCCCTCTATGTGCAGAGCAGACGGTGATGTGCCAAGAATCGAGTGCGCTACCGGTACCGTCATAATAATTGACAGCATGCATGTTTGTTCTGATGAATGCATCACGTGCAGGCGCGTGTATCGGCTTCTGAACCTCGACACACATATGTTGTCGGTCGCTATCCTTCATTGCTTGGTTATCCTTTTGATCTCGTACCTGCGCAAATGGACAGCCACCGTAGGAATCAGGTGACAGACCGCGCAAGGTCTGGCTTTGCATCACATACGCGGTTTTAGCGGTTGATGGGCATAAATGTGAAGCATGTGGGTACGCGGGGTGCATATTGAAATATTTTGAATGCATTAGCACGCATGGGGTTGCATCTGTAGAATAAGCACTGTGCGCCACCGATGTGGAGTGAAGCCCTGACACATGTCGCCTGTTCTCTACACATGTCGCCTGTTCTCTACGCCACAATTCTCTAGCTTTACCATGTGCATCCGAGCCTGCCTGCCTAGGTCGGCCATACCTGACGACCCCACAAAATGCATGCGCACCACCCCGCCGGTGAGCATTGTAATTAACATCGCACAAGGCCCCCAACACCACCTGCAGCATCGCGCGGTGCACATGCAACGCGCCTGGTGGCGCGTTTGCGCTGCAGGGCTCACACACTGCCGCCAGTGCTTCATGAACCCAGCCAGCATGCAGACACACGTATCCACATGTGGCGGTGCATACTTGCATGGCCCCGCAGGATGACGGCACGCCCTCGTCAATCCATCATGCACTGTGCCAAGATGCAGCTGTCATGTCCGATCAGTGTTCTTGACTCACATTATGGATGGTACGTTGACCGCCTCCTTGACCAGCACGAGCCCCTCGGGGCCCTGGCGCTTGAGCAGCTCCAGCGCGCGTGTGTAGTACTTGAGCAGGGACGTCATGGAGGCCTGCATGTGGGGGGCCAAGGCCGGATGGCAGGCGCATAGGCTGACGCTGACACTTGATGCACGCCCGTGTGCACAAGCTGTCGGTGTGACGGTGCAATTGTGTGCCGGTGTGAACGCCAAGTGACGGCGATCGGCAGGCCAAGGTGTACGCAGAGACAGCCCCCGCAAAACGGTGAACCACGCCCTCGCTTTGGCTGTGCGCCACAAGCAGGTCAAGGTCAGCTCAGCCGGCAGCAACAGCTTTGCTTCGCACGCCACGTCCCTCCCTCGCAAGCCCCCCAGCCAGGGCATGTGGCAGCCCTCGACGACGCACACCTCCATACGCATACGCACACTGCATACCCCTTGGGCGCTCTTTCTGGCCCACCTGCAGGACATCCCTGCCGCAGGTGGTGTCTGCGAACTGGGTGGTGACCTCCCGCTTCATCGCCTCGATCGCGCCCTGCCACCGTGCCGCAAAGTCCTGCAGGATGTGCTTGGCCTGCTGCGGCCCAAAGCCAGGTATGTGCTGGCCCTCGGGCACGTTGGAGCGCTTCTGCTGCTGCTCGGCCTTCTTCACAAAGTCCACCAGGTCCTGCGAATGATACGGTAGCGTAGTTGTCAGCGGACGAGATCGATCAGCGGTGTCAGCGCCTAGTCAGCGGCGCCCTGCCAAACCAGTCAATCACCATACGCTGTGTATGCAGGTTGCTGCGCTGCGACGTTCAAGGCGCTGCGGCCAGCTGCAGTACACGGGCCTGCACACGATGGCCACCCACTCGTGTCCGCACACACATACGCAGGCCCCATAATCGCACTCAGGCCACCAACATGAACGCTAGAGCATCTGCAAGCCAAGCTGTGCCCAGCGATGTGGCAACCGTATGCAGGCCTGGGGCCAATAAAGCTGCAGCACCCCAATAAACAACAGTCTGTTGAGAGCGAGGAGAGAGAGAGAGAGAGAGAGGGAGAGCATGCCTCACCCTGAACTGCAAGGCTAGCTGGTCCTCCACATACAGCGACACGCAGTTGGTCAGCTGGTCCTGCAGGGCAGGAACCACATGAAATGCATGATACATTGATGCGTTAGTCAGCCAAGGCTGGTATGGTATGGCGCCTTGCGCTCCTGCTGCATGTGGTCACATGCGGGGCCAGGCCGTGCGCCACTGAAACTGCTTACCCTCAGGGTCCGCATGTTACGCTGCCGCCTGCGTGCGGATGGCCCACCGCTGTGCTCAATTGATGCTAACGCACACTGACTGATGTCGGTACAGCAAGCCAGCAACATATGCATGCACCCATGGCCAATTGGTGCACGTGAGCGTTTGGAATCGCCCCCATGGCATGCGCTTGCCTCGCATTCCTTCAGCGCGTTCGCGCCCGTGTGCCCGATGCCCGCGCCGCTGCCGCCGCCCCCCGAGCCCCCGCCGGCGCCGCCGCCCGGGCTGCCCCCGCCCGCAGCGCCGCCGCCCGCCGCCCCGCCCCCGGCCCCCGCCGCCCCCGCGGCTCGATTCCCGCTCGCGTCGGCGGCGCGCAGCGTCGCGTTGATGTGGTTGTAGTTGACGATGAGGAATATGATGCCGGTGCGTCGGTCGCGGAAGAGGTTGCTCATGCGCAGCAGGAGGTCGAATATGGCCTGCCACAGGCGGTCCATCATGTCGTAGAACGACTGCGCCTTGAAGATGCCTGCGAGGGAGTAGAGGGAGGGCGCATGAAGGCATGCGGGCATATGCGGCACAGTCCAATCCATCCATTGCGCAGCCGTCCGTGCGGGGCGCCGAATGTGACAGGCATGGTGTTTGCGCAAGCGTGGGCTTTGCCGCATGACAGCCTGGCTCCATTGTTGTGAGTTGCACCGCAGGAGGTGAAGGGTGTCCTTGCCCCCACACACAAAGCGTGCACTGCATCGCACCTCGTGATCCCATTGCTATCCCTGGCTGTGCGCACGTCATCGTGCATGCAGATGATGGCGTGGCTTCAGCTGGCGTGATCTGGTCTCAGCCGCCTCGGAAACAACCCTGGCTACAGCGAAAGCGGATTCCTGCTTTCATCCCGCCCTTGCACTACATGTTGTACTACACCTTGTACCACATCTTGTACTACAGCGAAGCCGATGGCGATGCTGGCTTCCCCGTCCCGGCCGCTCACCTGGGTCGCTCTGGTCGTAGCCCGCCATGAGCACCAGCAGCGAGGCCGCCAGCGCAGCGTAGCGCTTGGTAACAAAGTGCACGCCGGGGGAGTCGTTGAACAGAACGCGCTCGGTGCCGGACCGGATGCTGTTGAGCTGCCCGTCGTAGATCATCTGCACACACACATACGATTACACGCCACACGCGCCATCATGGGTTACGGACTTGTGGCACCTGGAATGAGCGACCTGCCAGGCCACGTGCAGGCCCTTTCGCAACACCGTAGCCTTGGGCGCACACACTGCTGCCCATGGAGGAGTGCCTACCAAGTCACAAGGGTTGATTATTGGAACAAGATTAGAACCCAGATCAGAGCCAAGGTGCAAGATGATGGAGGCAAGATGTTTGCAGCAGGTTGCGTTGGGCCAGGAGGTTTGACGATAGAAACGGCTGTCCGTCTGTGCCCCCCGGCGTGAACCCCACTCCCGGGTACCGCAGGTGCGCGTCTAGTCAGCCGCACGCACACACCCACCTTGAGGCGCGGCCACAGCATGAGGTGCACGCGGTCCAGGTATGCGTCCAGGAAGGTCACGCCGCGCGCCATCATGAGCTTGCGGTGCTCGTGGTTGATGCGGATCATCAGCAGCGCACACACGGGGTCCCAGATGTCCTGCGCGCACATGCCCCCACGCAAACATGTGTTTACATGTTATGTATACGTTGAGAGGGTTCGAGGCAGAGCAGCGCGCACTCCGGCAGCCTCACCACATGAAACGCGGCATCAGGTGAGGGGTGTGGTAGCCGCACTCGGAGGACTGGCAGAGCACGTGACGGATGCTATATGTGTGCATCAGACCAAACCCTGGTGGTTTGGGCACACCCCGACGAGCAAAACATGCAATGACCGAACGCCAGACGCCCCTGGATGCGACTGTTTTGCAGGTCCCACAGGAATGCCCTCCAGCTGCCACACACACACACAATCCCCACCCCTTCACTCAGCCGCACAGCTACACAGCGCCACAGTCAGTCCAGTCAGGCGGGGGCACCTCACCTGCAGGTTAGTGGCTAGGTCGCTCTCCACCACCGACACCACGGGGTTGAGCAGGTCCGCCAGCACCGCCTCGTCGCCCGGGAAGAAGTCGTTGCAGAAGAACGTCTCGCTGGCGGCCGTGTCCATCAGCAGCTTGTGCACGTTGCGGAAGATCACCTGCAGTCGGCGAGGGCGAGGGGAGGGGTGCGGGGGTAACGGGGGCCCCATGCAAGAAAGCCAAGCGGTGAGGGGTTCTGACACGGGCTGAGCGATGTGGGGGTGCATGGGGGCGGGGCAGGCAGGCAGCAACACAGCAGTGCATTTGAAGAGCAGAAACAAGAATGAGTGCACATGGGGGTGGTGCGTGCTTGTGCGCAGGTGCATCGGCGGAGGCGGCTGTGCGCGGTTGCACCTGAGCAGAGCGCCAACCGGTTTTCAAGGTGCGAGCCAAACAACAGCACATCATTACAGTGCGCATACATGTTCTCAGGGTGGCAAATACCTCGTACGGCAGCTTCTTGCTCTCGTACTCCTGTATGTGCGGCACCAGCGCCGGCTTCTCCAGCTCGTCCAGGATGGCGGCGCGGTCGCCCAGGGAAAACGTCGCCTCCTGCACGCGATCAAACCACGCGCATACCATAATCATGTGAGTGGGCGTGAGTGCAACGGAGGAGTGCGTGGGGGCACATGCGCAGGTGGGAACGCACCCTTGTACAGTCACACGCATGCGCCAACCAAATTGCCAAATGTACAGTGCTCGCCGCAGGAGGGAAGCTAGCAGAGGTGAGCGGTGCCACAGGGTGCCGGTCCGGGGAGCCGAACCACGCGGCGTGTCAAGCGAGTGCAGGCCAACCGCAGTACACACGTACACACAAACAGTCACGGAAAGCAACACTGCATGGCCCCACAGGAAGAAAACAACTCGAATACACAGTCACGCTGGCATGCACACACTCATGCACGCACCGTGGTGGGCCGCGTCGCGCCCTTGCCGAAGAGGCCCATCATCGCGCCGCCGGCGCCGCTGCCCTCGGGCGCGCCCAGCACGTCGGCCGGGCCCGCGATGGTGGTCTGCAGCTTCTCCATCGCGCCCATGTAGGAGCGGAAGTGCACCGAGAGGATGCGCGAGAGGTTGTCGATGTAGCTGTTGCGAACCTCCATGTACACGTCGTGCCCGTGAGCGCGCAGGAAGGCCATGAAGTGCTTGTGCTTCTGCAGCACGCTCGACTGGATGATCTGCACGTTGGTCTTGGGGCGCTTGAGCTGCAGCACGCGCGCGAGCATGAACTCGCGCACCTTGGTGACCGCCTTGACGCGCAGCTTCTCCAAGGCGGGCTCGATGTCGCGCTTGGCCTGTACAGTCAATGTACGCACACGCATGCGCATGCGCGAGAGTTGAGCGCTTAGGACTACACCCTCAACGCCGGTGGCCCAGCACAGATACTTTGCACACACTTTCGCTGCCGGATTGCGCTTGCTACAGCCACCGTTTGAGAACATCAGACCGTTGTTTGTGTTGCGGCAGCCGCCAGATCAGCACAGTCACCTCACCCTCACCAGGTGCGGTGCCTATCCTCACACAGTCACACGCATACACACACTGCAGGGCCCCACGGGAATCACACTGCAGGGCCCCACGGGAGCAAATGCTTGGAACACAAGTGCGCATGCACGCACGCATGGAATTGGGGCGTTGCGTGGAGGCTGAAAGCGCCATGGACTGACAACAGGGGGTTTGAGCGGAGCCATAGCATAGCACGGAGCAGGGCACCTAGGCATCAACTCAACTGGTGACAGGAACCGACCCTGGGAAATGTGAGGGGCCAGCATGAGACTCGAGCGGAAGCAGCACGTTCTAGGGCTGGGCGTGCCCAACTGCGGCTAGCTGTGATGTGTATGCATGTGGATGGTGCCGTCAGTCCGCCTGGCCACATGGGCGAATGCGCGGCTGAATACCACACGTGATTGGGAGGTAGGTGAGGAACCCGGACCCCAAATCTGTTTTATGGTCGCACAAAGGCAGGTGGGACAATCGTGGCGGAGGCTGGCGGTGAACAGCCAGGGTACCACACTGTGAAGGGGGGTAATGTATCGCTGAAGAGGGAAGGGCAGAGCGCATGCATCCTTGCACGTCATGTATGCGAACCCCAAGGTTGTGCATGCACATGCATATGCTGATATTCGCATTGACATACGGTATGAATGTATGATGCACATGAGTAATACACTAATACCGGAATGCCCATATGTGTGCCTGTGTGTCTGCGTGGAGCAGGCCACTTCAGCCCACAATCACTAGCAATCCCCAGCTACTGTGCGGGCGACTGCCAACTCATTGGCTTCTTTGACCAAGACCAACAGCCTTGACACATCTGCGGCGGGGTGCAACAACAACTCCACGCGCAACACGCGCTTTGGATTGGAGGCCGCATGCAGGTGTGCTCAATCAAGCCGAGGCAGCACCGGCAGCGCACTGCGCGCCTCACCTGGGACTGGCGCGCGATGTCGTCCTCCCGTACGTACTGCAGCTTCTCATGCAGCTGCTGCAGGTACACGTTGTAATCCTCATTGACCTGAGAGCATGAGGGCGCATTCAACCGCACAGAAAGGCCGCAAAGTCCACAACGACGTCAGCAGGCAATGCATGCCTGGACGCTTTGTATACGCGCTTTGCATACGCACTGCCATGCGGCTTCAGGCGCCACAGGTGTCGCCTGGGTGTCGATTGCAGGCCACCACAAGCTGAGGTGTGCTCAGGCACGTGCCCTCAGCCAAGACCTGTGGGCGGCTGAAGTTTAGGGTGTATCTGCTCGCAGGAGTGTTCCTCACCTCCTGTTCCAACACGTTAGTGACCAGCTCCTCTGAGATGGTCAGGCGCTCGATGAAGGTGCCCAATTGTGACTCCGCGGCACGCCTGTTCTTGAGCTTGGTGCCCATGGTCTGCGAGTGCACCTGCAGCTGCCTTATCTCCTCGCTGACCTTCCCCAGGTCAGTCTGAAACGTGCCGAGCATGGTCTCCATCTGAGCCAGGATGAAGTCGCACTGCTTGATCTGCGCCAGTGCAGGCCCGGGAAGGGAAAGTGACGAACGCACAGGCGTTAACCGGCTATCTAGCATTACGTTGTCCGATTCGCAAGCTGGGCGCTGTCACTATCAAGGTGTCACTCTTGCAATCAGTGCGCGGGTCCATGCCACGAATAGACACCAAACTCCATGTGGGGCCACGGTATGCCGCAGAAAGTTGCAGCAGTGGTACATGCTGCATACCTGCTCATGCAGTGAGACCATATTGTCCGACTCTTGTATGTAGTCCTGAATCGACTCCAGCTCCGCTTGGCGTAGCTTGTCATCAATATCACGCGCATACTCCTTGACCACCTTGCCTTGCTCCAGAATGGCTTTTATGATTTCATGGTCCTGAAACTCCTCCAGGTCCTTGTCTACGTCCTGCAGAGATACGATGCCTCCATCACCCAGCACGTCCGCCATACTGGCCTTTGCTGCCAGCACCTGCGCCTCCGCGTCCACCTCCTCGCCCTCAAACAAGTCATTGATTAGCTGTTTACGCAGGTTCTCCGCGTACTGTTCAGATGTGATGGTCTCTGCCATTTGTAGGCCGTGCTGCACTGTACGCACGAAGACCTGTGTGTTGACCGAACTGCCCACACACCAAGGGCGTGGAATTCCACAGCACTACGCTTAGCTGTCAAGGTTGACTGATGTTACAGGTCATTGTATCGTGTTTGCGTTCGGTACGTATCGCTGAACCTTGTGACGTAGTATTCTGGATTGCCTTGCGCAGCGACAACCGAAGGGCTGATGGTAGAAGTGGCAGTGATAGGCAGTAGCAAGGCTATTTCGAAAGTATGCGCGCACTTGCACATACAAGTCATTGTCGCAGACTGGCATCTGCAGCGCACAAATTGGATTGCTGCCTTGCCCCGCACCAACCGCCGTTGCAGTAGTGCTGCCTCTGCCTGCGACCTCTGGAACATACATGCAATTATCACGCATCGCTGTGTGCAATCGCGTGCACATACACTTGAACGGGCACCCTCTGCAGTCCACCAGGTTCAGACTGTTTTCATACTCGCCAGCAACGGTTCATAATCGCGCTACTTAGAGGACGCTCCACCAGGTGGTTGTAAAAATGCACCGATAATCCTCATATGGTTTTCTTCAGATGATGGTATAGGTCTGGTCTTCAGCTGCTCTGTTGAGCCGCACTGCGCCACTGAAATGGGCGAGCCCACCAGCGAGGCATTGCCCCGGGACAAAGTTGCTGTAGTTGAGTCCTACCTGCAGCAGCTATATGCAGCAGACATCCAGGAGCGTTGCTTAGCAGCTCAGGCAAGTTTTCAGCCCCTTGATGGCTTGGATTCGGCCTCCGGGTCCTTGCTGATTTTAGGAGTCTCGTAGTGTGCTGTTTAGTTGAAGCAATGCTGCTCTGCCGACTTCAGCAACACTGCACAACACGTCACTTCACTGTATTCATTTTGCGCACCTACAACTCTGCAAGCAACACCGCCTGTCTCTTGGTGCTTGCAGGCACTCGGGAACCTAGCCGCGTTCCTACCGCATTCAGCCCGCGTGAACCTGTTACAACATGCTGTGGACCTGGGTGTGTGGGAAGCCCTCGTACACATCGTTGCAACACAGGATGAGTTGCAGATTCAGGTAAGTTTATGAGCACCCGTGCCGCGTACCGCACGACCTAGTCTGCGTTTGTACATGACGATTCAACAGCGGTTCGTGGGGTACCCCTAATGTGCACTGGCCTGCGGCATTAATAAGACTGCCACATTGCATCCGTAACTGTGCTTATGTCCGCCGTCCTGCAGGAGGCGTGCCTAATCGCAGTCTCGCAGCTCCTCACTGCCAGCCCTAACGAGGACCACAGCTCGCCCTTCAAAGCATACCTCAAGCGCTTAGCGGAACAGCTGGTCAGGTGGGTCCCTGCGCCTCCTGTGCTTGCCTCACACCTGTTCACACCCGGCCCAAGCGCGTGGGACCAACATACCCACCCCGGCATACATGTACGGTGTGCCTCACCCGCACCGGTGCAGTCCTGCACCCGCCCTCCGCCTCACTCACCCGCACCTCCCCGAGCCCCAAGCATGCCTAGTTGCCTGCAGGCCACATGCTGCATGAGTCTGTGCGTGTCGGTGGCAGCCACACACACCCACACAACCCAACCTGCATGAATCTAGCTAGCACTGCCCTTGCTCGCGCCCTCATCCTTGCCCATGTACCGTGCACCGGCGGTGAGACAACCCCATGCACTCGTGTGTGGGCGTGTGCATGCGCACAAACGAATGGATGTCTACACACACTGCTGCCCACTCGTCCGCTGTTGGCCGTACGCCTGTGTCTGACAGGCTGGAGGTGTTGGACCAGATGGGCTACATCGTGAAGATGAGCTGCAGCAGCCGCGTGGTGCTGGCGGGGTGCCGCATCACCGCGCTGGTCGCGCAGCACCTGGCTGCGGGCAACGAGGAGGCAGCGGTGGGCAGCACCCTCATAGACAACCTGGTGGGTGGTGCAGTGCAGGGGGACAGCAACGCACATTGACACACACACGCACACACATGCTGTTCCCTTCAATGCGCCAGCCGTCAGCACAGCCCAGACACCTCGCCACCCTCAGGTGCAGTTCCCACTATCACGCATAAGCACACATACAAGCACACTGGACGGCCCCACGGAAAGCATACTGCATGGCCCAACGGGAAGTAAATTCACTTGAACACACATGCATGCACAATACTCTGCTCCCTTTTATCTCACCGCTGCGCTGTCATCGCCTGACATTGTGTGAGTGTGCAAGCATAATAATATCGCTTTGCATGGCCCACTGCACACTGTTGTACTGCACCCATGCCCTAATGAGTAAGGCCACCGAATGTGCAGTCAATCAATCAATCAATCACTCCGGCCACATACCGCTATGTTCCTTCAACCATGCGCCTCATTCGGACAAGTGACATCATAATTACCACAGGCAGCGTAACATAAGCAAAACGTGTGTACACGGGTTGCGCGCACCGCAGGTGTCCATCGTGGCAGAGACCAACTACGAGTACGTCGTGCGCGACAGCGCCGCCTGCGCGGTGGCGCTGCTGGCGCTGCGTGAGGCGTCGCCGCGCCTCAGCCGCGCCGTGTACCGCGCGGGCCTGCTGCAGGCGCTGTGCCTGCTGTACCAGCGCGCGATAGACCCGGCGCAGACGTCCAACCTGGTGAGGCCAATCTGCGGCCTCCCACACGGCCTGCATAACACGTGTTGCGGTGCTGCTTGTACCGCTGCACCGCTGTATCACTTGTACGGCTGACAGTGTACAAGTATACAGCAGTTACTCTGGCAATGAGACTGGGGCATAACCGTCCAAGCAGCTCTGGTGAAGGCTGCTCCTGGCGTACCCGCATGCCTGCTGGTCTCCACCTGTGAACATGCCTGAACCGGCGCTGTGCTGTGCATGCGCGTGTGTCGCCGCCGTGTATGTTCACACTGACAGGTCCTGCCGAGCGACGTGGCGCAGCTGATGCTCAGCATGCTGGGCTTCAACGCCGCGGGGCGCTGGCAGGAGGTCACCAAGGCCGCGTGGCAGCGCACGCTGCGAGGCAGCATCTCGGTGAGCAGTCGAGCTGGTTTATCATCGTATGCGTGGTCTGCACTCTGCAGGTAGCACCACCAAACCACCCACTGCCTGAGAGTTAACACTTAGCAGTCTGTAAAACCCAACTTCAGGCCCAGCAGGCAGTGAAAGTCGTATGCCCTGGCCTGTGGTGTGGTGCGGTGCCGGCGGCTCAGCGGTGTGCATGTCAATCCATGTGCAGCGGAGCTCCTGCCTGGAGTGTATGACCAGCTACGTGGCGGTGGAGGCGGGCGCGCTGCGGGGGGCGCTGGGCGACGTCGCGGACCTCCTCATGAGCAGACTGGGGGAGGTCATGGACACAAACAGGTAGGGCATTGAGCATTTGAGTTGAAGGTTGTCAGCGGATGTTGGTTGTTGATTCGACTTTGGCCAGTGGCCCGCCTGCCATTGCACGAGCCCCAAACAGCGCCAGCAATGTCTCCGTGATCTCCGGGACGAGCAGTGTGTGCTGCCGTGCCCCTGGCCCGGCTGTACTACTGAGCGGGAACAGCACTGCAGCATGCTGTACTATTGCTCATGAATCTTACCATCTCATGCTATTTAGGGTGCGGTGTGGTGCAATTCACAAGTGGGGGGGGTGAAATTTTCTAAGTCACATGTGCACCACTATAAGCGACATAACCAGACCCTGTCAAAACGTTATGAAATGGTTTAGTATGCCTATTACCAGTGACTTGCCACGGCACCATCTGGGGGCCCCCATGGCCATGGCGCTTACGGGTGGTCACGGTGCGGAGAGTGTCAGGCGGCACAAGGCAGCAATTGTGCCCAAGGAGCCGTATGCGTACTCGTAGCTGTGGCTGCCGTTGGAAGGCAGGACCAGCGTCGCCATCGCGTCTGTTTTCAGCACGGGCGCACACCTTCGCGCCGCGCATTAGGACAGAACACGAACAAGCCAATGCAGCTTCTCAACCTCAAAGAGTGTTACCTGCTGCGCACATATGCGCTTCCTGCTTTTATAGTAACAGGCTTTCTTGCTTGGTGTTGCTCTTGTGTCAGCCTTATCCAGTCAAACTGTCACCCGAGCACCTTGACCAGCACTTGGAGCAGCCAACAAACGCACTGCCACCGTGAAACAGTTCGCTCCAGCTTGGTTTAGCCACAGTGGCAACGCCATACGATGCTAACACCAGCAGAGTGCAGCTAAAAGTGCTCGCATGGTTAACTGCAAGGCAAGATGGTGGGAGCTGAGCCTTGCCCGCACAGGAAGGCCAGTTCGTTGTAGTAGCTAGCAGGTGTCGTAGTACTGCGTCTAATCAGCTTGCCTTAGCCTGACACCCGTTATTGGCTAAACCAGCGGCATCGCTGTGTAGATGTTTGACCGCAATGCAGCGCACACCACCACTCGGTTGTACAAGGTCCATCCAGATGACTGAAACTCTGTTTTCGCGCCTGGACTAAACTCGGGGTAACAGGCTGGCAGAGCGAGCTCAAGAGTCAAACGTGCAGGCTCCTGCAACCGGCAAGGTGCTCGGCTCCGCTCCCAACAGACCGTTGGCCTTGTCTATGTCTATGTCTATGTCTTTAAGCGCTACATACAGCGCTTAAAGTACTTGTTGGGGTCTTTGCAGTCAGGTTGAAGGGCACGGACTACATCATTGAACGAAACGCAAGGGGCTGACGACCCCGCGTTGTACAGCTTCAACATAGCAGTAAGGAAGCACATCAGCAGCAGCTTTGGTGTCCAGGGAATCATAGGAAGTCGCAGGCGGGGTGTGTGCAGGGCTGGAGGAGTTCCCCAAGGGAAATGTGCTGATCGACTTAGAAAATTTCACCCCCCCCACTTGTGAATTGCATCACCCTCCACCCTGCTATTTATGCTACTTTTGTCTCCCTGCTGATTGCCCCCCTTCCCGTCTGCCGGTGCTGATGCACTATGTCGCCGCTGCCGCCGCTGCTGCTGCTGCTGCTGCTGCTGCACAGCCGTGAGCTGGAGGCGTACCAGGCGCGCCTGCAGCAGCTCACCAGCCAGCTGCGTATGGCGCAGGAGGAGGAGCAGGAGGCGCGTGAGGCGGGACCAGAGGCGAGTAACATGACCTGCCATTAGCTGCCATGACTGCATGCAAACCCAACCAGTGATACTGCCAGTGCCACCAAGCGAGGGCTGCTAGCGTACCCTCCACTTCATGCAGAGCCTGGCAAGTGCATCCATCGTTCACACTAAAGCTTTTGACCTGTACCGCACCAACCATATGGGGTTGAGTCCGGAACGCTACGGGCTGATCCCACACCTGCCACCCTGCCCCTAAACTTCATGTGCTTCCTGTGCGTAAGCGTGTTCAGGTGTGGGCAGAGGCGGAAGCGGAGGTGATGGCGATCAAGCATGACCTCAAAGCGGAGATCCACCGTGTGCGCAAGGCACAGGTGGGTGGGTGGGTGGGTGGGTGGGTGCGCAGGGAGATGCGCTCGGGGCAGCAGGCAATTAATACGGACCGGGTAGGCAGTTGT
>BDDA01000067.1:201662-227779 GCA_001662385.1 Chlamydomonas asymmetrica
GATATGACGGACCGCTCCAGTCCACGAGGGCATGAACACCACGCCTTTCACATCCCCATTTAAAGCTCTTATACACGTGTGAGCAGCGTCTTGAAGCGTTCATCCTGGATGGATCCTTGAAGTGTTTGCCCTGGATGGTGTTTGTGCACGTGCAGGTGCGCTGCTGGGCGCGCTGCATGCGGAGCTCCAGGAGCTGGCCAGCCCCACCACCAACACGCAGGCGCTTATCACGCTGCTCACGTCGGGCGCAAAGCCGGTCGCGGGCGGGCGGGGCCTGTCGCAGCTCATGGCCAGCCTCACCGCCGCCTCCGGCAATGGCAGCAGCAGCGGTGATGCTCTGCTCCTCCCACTGTCCCCGTCGCTGGTTTCGTTGCCGTCCGCAAGCAGGTGCGTTCAGCTGCAGGATGCGCACCATGCAGTCTTCATGCAGGGGCATGTTTAGCCTCCGGGATGGTGCTTGAGCGGGGTGCCCGCCCCGGCAGGTGTGCCTGGTGTAATGGTGTTGCGTCACTGCCTCAGCAAGGCGGACCTGCAACGCAAGCAGCGCTTTGAGTCACCCCGTGGTTCCAAGCAAGGAGGCCACCACAGGCAACAGCTGTTGAGCGCTGCCTTGTACCAATCAAAAACAGACGTTGCTGTTGGTGCTGCTGCTCCTCCTGCTGCGACCGTGTGCAGGCCGACCTCTGCGCGTGCTGCCAGCGCCGGGCGCTCGCGCCCCAGAAGCGCCAACACCTCCCGCCCATTGAGTGCAAGCCTCGCGGCGCTCGCGCTGGGGGACAGCCCCGTCAGCACCTACATGTCCAAGGACTCGGCTGGCCGGCCCGTCCGCCACATGCCTGACTCCAACTTTGCGTGGGTCACCACCACCCACTCCCCCATGCGCGGCTTCTCCACGCCAAACAACGTCCCCCGCGCACGGCTCAGCCCCTCCGATCTCGGCGGCGCCGGCGGCGGCGGCGTCAATGCCAGCGGCGGCGACGCGCCGAGCAGCGGGCCTGGCGGAGGCGTGGACGGCGTGGGTGCGGGGGCGTCACCGTCGGGGCGGTCGGGGTCGATCGGGCGCTATCACGGCTCCCAGCTGGTGGGCGGCTCGCCCCCCTGGGCGGGCTCCCAGAGGGACATTGACGGCGGCGGCGGCAGTGCCTGGTACGGTCCTGGCGATCCCCCAGCATCGTTGACGGAGGAGGGAGAGCGCCTGCTGGCCCAGGTGCAGGCCAGCATGCTGCTGCAGCAGGTTGTGACGGCTGCACCGGCGCCGCCGCCGGCGCCGCCGGCTGTCGGCCGGGTCAGTATCACCGGCAGCGGCGACATGGCAAGCAGCGCCCCGGTGGCTGCAGGCGGTGGCGCGGCTGCGGTCCGGCGCTCGGGTTCCGGCCGGCCGAGCTCAGCAGCAGCGCAGCGAGGGCAGCAGCAGCATGCGCAGGATGATTCGCCGCAGGGGCAGCAGGGCGAGATGCAGGCGGCAGAGCAGCAGGTGCCGCCTGGGCAGGTGCGGACGAGTGTGCTGCAGGCGCTGCTGATGCAGAGCCAGCAGCTGGCTGCCACGCTCACCTCCCTGGCGGCGCTCAAGCACATGTGCCGGGCGCTCACGCGTGTCTCACGCGCGCTGCCGGCATCGTTGTCGTTCGCGAGCGTGTCGGACCCAGACCGGCTGCTGAGCAGCATGCCGGGGCTACACAGGCTGTGGGCTGACGCGTTGATGGCACAGCCTGCCAAGCGCGTACAGAGTGAGTGTTGCTGTGTGCACATGCGACAGTTTGTGCTTGAACGCGTTGTGTGGTAAGCTCCTTGCAACTTTTGCTGTAGAAATGATGCTGAATGCATCGTCATGCAATCACCTCATGCACATGCTGTTCCATGTCTCGGCACGCAGTTGCTGATGCGGTACGCGACATCGCCAACATGCGGATCGTACTGCCTGAGCAGTACGAGGTGGTGTATGTGGATACGGGCATGCTGGAGTGCCTGCTCCGGATGCTAGCTGGGCAGCTGAGGCCCGCTAAGGAGGTGAGACATGACAAACTCCGCATCTTCATGGGATATCGGTGGGAGCGGGGAGGGGCGTGGGGGAGGGGAGTTGGATTCCTAGATGTGCTGTACAACGGCAGGGCACGTCAATCAGCAACAGCAGAATGTGTGTTGGGGGGGTCTCACGCTTCCGTGTCCGTGTGACAGGGTGCTGTTGTTGCATGGACCAGAGCCACCAAATGCAGAGGCACGCTGCCGTAGTTTGCCTGGCATGGACATGCGTGCAAATGAATGCTGGCTGGCCGAGCCTGGCTGTGGCCCTGGACCGAAGGGTGACGTTACCTCACTCACCTCACTTACCTCACTTACCTGTTATTTGAGCGTTCACACCCATGCATCCATTCACCCGTGCATCCATGCTTTCATGCATCCGTACGTCCATGCATCCATGCGGCCATGCGGCCATGCGTCCACGCGTGTGCAGGAGGGCGGGGCCAGCGGCTCGCCGCCGCCGCAGAGCGCCGCCACGCGCCCGCACTCGCGGAGCACGGCGCCGCCGGTGATGCGCGCCAGCGCGCAGCGCCAGGAGGAGCAGGCGGCCGCGTCGCGCGCGCTGATCGCCGTCGGCCGTCACCACCCCGCCGCGCTGTCCGCCATCTCCGACGACCCCCAGGTAGCCACGCATGCTAACGCCAATACTGAATTGCGGCCGCGATGTGGTGTGTGCTGTACGGTGAAACCCATGTACTCCTGATGTAGCATCACATGTGAATACCTGATACGGCAGCGTGAAGCGCCGCAAATCGCGCCTGCAAGACAGGATGCCACGACACCTGTTTGTATGCAGTTTCCTTGCTGGACCCGCTTGCCATGTCGCAGCCAAGCGCCCCATCCCTTCTGGTTTTGCGAGGATGGTCAATGATGCTTGACACCCCGGCTTGGATGCTGGCCATTAGCTGCTGCCGTTGCACACGCTCACGTGCCAGGAATTAATCGATCGGTTGAAGATGAAACCGCACCCGGGGTGCTGTGGAAGCAACCCAAACCACGCAGGGCACTGCCAAGTTGCTGTCAAGCAAACGTGGACTGACGTATGACGTATCATGTACCATGTGCAATTTGTTCGTACCCAAACCATGCAGCGCGTCGCGGAGCTGTCGGACGTGTGCTTTGACCACAGCCAGGCGTGGCCGTGCCGGCAGTCGTCCGCGGACCTGCTGGCGGCGCTGATCCTCCCGGGGGGGGCCCACGCGGCGGCGGCGCTGTCGGGCGGCGCCTTCCAGGCACTCATCGACGTGCTGGACACCGACACGTACCCCTTCTACAGGCACGCATGCAGGGCATGCATGCTGCGCATGCCCACTGTAGGGGCCCAGTAGAGGCGACGCAGAGGCACACCGAGTGAAGTGTGCAGCTTGAGCGATGTCCTGGACTGATCGCATGGGTCGTTTCACAGGGTTGTTGAAGCCTGTTTGTGGATGCAGGCTGGCAACCGTCTGCTTCGAGCCTGCATCATGCAAGGCACAATGCCATGGTCCTGTTTAGCTGAGTGGCGAGGAGGAGCCTGGCAGGCCTCACGCTCAGCCCCTGACGCTGCTGCTACTGCTACTGCTCCTCTCCCACCCGCAGGCAGGACACGCGAGGCGCCAAGGTGTCTGCAGTGGCTGCGCTGGGCGTGCTTGCGGCGAGCGACGAGCTCATTGACGCGGTGGTTTCGGCCAGCATAGATGCACAAGCGGGGGCGTCCGGCGGCGGCGGCGGCGCAGACGCGGGCGCGGCGGCGGTGCCGCCTGCTGCCGGGCGCGCCATGCGGTCGATGCGGATTGGGGACGCGGATCAGGTGGTGCGCATGATTGTGAGGACGTTGTGGGCGGTCCCGGCGCAGGTCTACACGCTCATGACCTCTGAGCGCACAGGTGAGCGGGCCGGTGTGCGTGAATGTGTCTGTGAATGTTGGGCATGACAGGCAGCGGCCCTCCCTGACACCTGCTGTCATGGGTCCTGCGCCCGATGAGCATGCACACACCTGCTTTGCTGGTAGCCCTGTGCTTGCATGTGGCCAGGACAACCGCATGACCCATCACCTGCTGTTTTAGTTATGGCGCATGACTGGAGGGCGACCGGGCTAACGCATCCACCCATCCAACTGTGAAGCGCTCATGGCGATCCTGAGCCATGAGATCCTGCCATGGCTCCATGCATTGCAGCGCAGCCACTAGTAGATACAGCCCTGCAACATGCATGTATCTGCAAACATTCCCTTGTTGTTGCATAACACTTGCCATACAGCATGCGCGTGTGCCAGCACATACTTGCATGCATTCCTATGGCTGCCACCATCACCTGCATGCATGCGATCATGCGGGCCCGACATGCAGGTCACGGCCGCATGGTGGACCCCGACATGGTCTCAGCCCTCACCAGCACCGCCGCCGCCGCCGCCGCCGAGCTGGCGACGCTGGCGGACGCCAGCACGACCGCGCGCGAGGTGATGGCGTCCGAGCTCAAGCTGGGGCGCAAGATCAGCGTGGCCTTCATGCAGGCCATCAAGGACCCCCCGCTGTACTCTGCGCTGATCGGGCTGCGCAAGAAGCTCCAGGGGTAGGTAGGCTTCACTCCTCAGCGCACCTGCCGGGTGGCGGCTTATTACCACGGCAGCAAACGCCAAGTACGCCAAGCGCCTAACCACGTTGCCGCACTGTCAAGCGCGTGGCTGTTGTGGACTTGTAGTGTTGTAGCCTACACAGTTGAATTTATGACAGATCAGACTCCCACTCTCGGGTTCTGCGCGGAATGCCTTACGTACTGCAGTGACCGTGGTCTGACGGAACGAGGTGTAATGCAGTCTGCGCAAACACCACTACGCGAGCAGCAGGTTCATCACACTGTATACTATTGGCAAAGGTGATAACTCAATCAAGGGAACACGCGCTCATTGCCCTTATCATCCTCTGTCCTGGTAGCATTCGTTGCTTTCTGCGCTGTTGCTGCTATTGTGCATGCCGGAATTTGCATCCGAGCGCAAGCTTCGCTGATATCGCCGTCGTCATCGCGGCGTGCGTCTGCACTGCACTGCACTGCACTGCCTGTCAAACTGGGGCATATCATCCCATGGCCATAGACACGGCAGGCATGCATGGGTCCGCGGATGTGCAAAGAGGTGTGGACTGTGGAGGATGTACCACCGCAAGACATGTACAAAGGCCGGTGCAGCGCAGGGAGATCATGCAAGCACAGTGTATGTAGGTGCGGAGCTGTCAAGTGCGGACATCGAGGCATGCAGGTCCGCCAGCCGTCCACCATCACCCCCGAGAAGTCTTTACCCTGTGCTGAGTCGTGCCGATGCTTGTTAGTATCATAGTATCATAGTATGTCAAGTCTGAACCACATGCACGTCTGCACCAAGTGGTGTGGCACATGACGTGCGATGAACTGGCCAGCACACAACCCCGGGGCCTGTACCCGCCTCATCATCTGCACGTTTGCAGGAGAAACGTAAGCAGCGGCAGCGCCAGCGGTCTGTGGTATGATGAGCAGTGCTGCGCCGAAGTGCACTCACTGCCTGCAGAGTCCGGTAGAGCCATGCAGCATTTAGGGTGTGCACCGACAGTGTTTGGCGCGATGGGACACTCCTGTGGTGCATGAAGGCCGCTATGCAGCCCGCTGGGAATTACCTGGTGCAGTGGTCATGCGCTACGCTGCCATGCGCAGCTCGTGTCCCTCGTGGTCCAGAATGCAAGCACATGCTGTGTGCGTCGATGCGGCCTTGCATGGTGTCTGTGACCTCGCCTCCAGCTTTCGCACAGATCATGGTTGTTTGCGGGATTGTGTTCGTCTCTGCATTCCTCTGTCCCTCAAACTGCCCTCTGTTTGGTGTGCAGCACAGGCTACATCATACAAAGCTGTTTTTCGCAACTTTCCGTCACAGACTCTTGTTACAGTAAGATACCTGTGCAGGCTCGGCATACTTGACATTGTGTCACTGTCCACACCTGGTGTTCAGTTTTCGCTGGTCCGCTTCCATCGCTGTTGGTCACATCCTGAGCCACAAGCAGCAACTAACTCCTGCGCAACAAGTCTTGGATTACAGCCCACTGTTTCTCAGATGGCGCTTTCACGTTGGGCCTTGACCGCCATAGTTGCTGCAGTCCCGATTGCATCATACTCTTGGATCCTCTACACCAGGCCAAGTGTTTATGAGCAGCTTGTGGCGGAAATCAAGAAGCAAGAAGAGTTTGAGAAGGCTCGCCAGGCGGCCAGCCTTAAGGCGTGAGCGCTTTGCCGATGGACAGGGGCGGAGCGGACTCTCAGCTGTTTGATGGCCTTGCTGAGGAGTCCTGACGAGGCCTGATAGCATTGATTTGGTCTGGTATGCTGTACTGACAGTTGCGTCATGGTTTACAGCGCGTAAGCTCCGTGCGGGGGTCTGGCAAAGTTCGCCAGCGGTGTCAACCGTGTCAACCCTGGCAGCTTTGCCCAATACTTAGCCCAACAGCGACATCAAACGACATCAAACGAGTATTAACGCGTTGTTTGCGCTAGTGATAGAGGGCGATGCAGTGGTCTGGCCAACGGTGTGGCAGTGTCTCGGTTCGGTGTGCCTGCGCAAAGCCTGTCCTCAGGGCAAGCACCTGGTCCAAGGTTATTGACCTGTTTTATGCATGACGGCACTGCTGCAGCGCCAGTGTAGCCCTGGCTGATTGCTTCGTTCCAAGCCAAGAGCAAAGACGCACGCTGGAGGGAGGCCTGTAACACGCACACTCGCTGGTCTCAATCGTCTTGTGGGGGTGGGCTGTCGCGGCGTGGACTCCTGCACACAGCATCAAGGGAAGCAGGCTTGTTCACAAAACACATAGCAGGTGCGCAGATGTGTTTCGCACCCTCCAACAGCTATATTCAGCGCACACAGCCATGACTCTTGCAAGCGTCAGGGAGCGGCTAGGCACCCTCCACAAGCCGGCACGGCATGCCGCAGTGCAGGCAGCACGCTTCAAGCAGGTGTACAGGTTGCACACCAGGTGGGCTCGCGTGCATGCACCAGCACCGCTAGTGTCTACACGAGCCGACCAGGAAACGGCCCCTGAAGCTCCTCCATATCTAACCAGCAGCTGCGTGCCTGGTCACCAGCAAAACCCAACACTTCCCAGCAGCCGCTATCAAGAGGCTGGGACCAAGGCACCACCCCGCCCTGCCCAAGCCCCCGCTCTACCCGCTCACCTGTCCTCCTCTGGCGACCGACGGCGCGGGCTGTCGATGGGCGAGCGCCGGCGCTCCTCCCCGGGCTCCTCCTCGCCGCCATCGCGCTCCGCGCCGCCGCTATTCCCGTTCCGCTCAACCGGCGAGCGGTCGCGCTCCCGGCTACGGTCGCGCGGGGCCTCCCGCACCGGCTCCGCGGCGCCGGCGTCGCCCACGGGCGATCGGCTGCGATCGCGGCCGCGGCCGCGATCCTCCGGGCTCGGGCTGCGCCGCGCCGGCGAGCGGCTGTACTCGCGTGTGGCCTTGGCCTTGACCACAACGTCGCGGTCGCGGTCGGCAGGCGAGCGGCTGCGGTCGCGCTCACGCTCGCGGCTGGGGTCGCGGCTGCGGCTGCGCTCGCGGCGCCGCCCGCCATCCCGCGAGTCCTTATAGTCGGCGCGGTCGGCGCGGTCGCCACGGTCCCGGCTGCGGCTGCGGTAGCGGTCGCGCGAGCGGTCACGGTCGCGGTCGCGGCCGCCGCCACCGCGGTCGCTGCCGCCGCGGTCGCTGCCGCGGTCGCTGCGGCCGCTGCGGCTGCTGGGCTCGGGGTAGACCTTCTCCCCTGCACGCGGTGCAGGCACACCCACTGCACTCGCCGACCGTTGACCACACCCACATCCTGCCACGCGCACGAGCGTGCCCGACCGTTCCTCGCCAGCACGCGTGGATCACAGTGTGCTGCTGCGCAAGCACCACTTCGCCGCAACAACTTGACAGCGCTTGCATGACATAGCCAGGCAGGGTGATGTGATAATTGGGGAGGTGGGCATGCAAGCACAGGTCAGAGCAACACAGAAAGATAAGCCCCGTTGCTCGAAATGGCCATCGAACTCACTGTGCATCATTTCGCGCGGCGTCTTGCGCGATTCCTTGGACATGACCACCTGTAGCATAGCATTCAACAGCCACACCCGGCGTTGGCGTAGCGCTATGCAGGTAGCATGCGTGCCAGCTGCGTAGGCTTGCAAGGTTTCGGCGCACGGCGTGGCGCACGCACAAGCACGGCACTGTATTGGCAGGCCACTGCTACACTCCACCAACCAGAGCACGTGAAGCAAGTGTGGGTGAAGCCACAAAATGCCACCAGAGCTGCACAAGCGCACCGCAAGCGCTTACCGATATCTCGCGCCCGTTGACCACTGTGCGGTCAAGCTCGTACATGGCGTCCTCCGCGTCACGCATGTCACGGAACTCCACAAAGCCAAACCCCCTGGAGCGTCTGCAGCAGCGAGTGGCACAAGCATGAACAGCGTATGGTATTAAGAGGCGCCACGTGGGCAAGCAGGGGCGTGAGAAGCCATGTGGTTGAGGGTCAGCACGCACGAGCGTGTGCATGTTGCTTAGGTGTCGCACAAAGCAAGCACGCAAAAGCCTATAAGCGTGATGCCATAAACCAGTGTTGCTCGTATTGTAGCAGGCTGTATAGGCAACTACACAGTCAGGCGGGAGTGTGTCGGGCGCCTGCAAGCAAGCGCAATGGCCCGAAGACATACCCTGCTGCGCGCAGGACCTGGTGGATGCCACCAACGTTGGTAGCTTCGCTTCTGTCTCTGAGCTCAGCCTCTTGCAGCAAGGAAGCCCTCTTGCATGCAGGGAACCTCGGGATGGGCCACAGCGCTGTTGCTCGCCTAACAACCCTCATAGCGTCACAGTTCTCTCATCAGGCTTGTTTGCAGTCAGAAAAGTTCTCTCGCTTGCGAGCTCGTAAGCTTGGGGGTTGTGCAGGCTTGAGGCTTGAGTACGCCGCGCTTGTGGGCTCTCGTCTTGCGCTTGGGGAGGAGCGAGACCGAGGCTTGCATGTGGGAACTTGTGCACTTGCGGGGGCCTTGAGAGGCTTGAACAGGCACCCTTCAACCCTTTTGACCTCTGGGCCTCTTGCACAGCATGTGGCTTGTGCTGATCCACAAAAAGGCCAGACAGAACACAGCGCGGCAGTCACGACAGGCGGCCTGCACGGTAATACGTATGAGGGGTGTGGCGGCTGCACCCAGCAAGCAGCAGCCGGGACCAAAACACACAGCCAGCTATAAGCCAGAGTCCACTCCACGGTTTTGTTTGTGGCCTCACTTACTGTGTATAGTAGTCTCGTGGCAGATAAACGTCGCGGATTTCTCCATACTTTTCGAACTTGGCGCGCAAATCTTCAGCCCTGCAGTCACAAGGTAAGCCATCGATTTGGCCTTAACATCGTTGAGCACCAACGCTTGTTGACAAGCGAAATCCAGCAAGTCGAGGAGAATACCAGAACGGCTGCAGATTTTGGCATGCCCTCACCTGATCTCGATAGGCAGGTTCCGCACAAGCAGGGAAACACGTTTTGTGGCCGTATCACGGCTGCGACGGTCCCTATCCCCTCTGTCGCCCCGGTCGGACCGGTCGGACCGGTCGGACATTGCGGCGCACTGCGGTGGTGTTTGCTTGAGTGATACGTAAAACACACCTTCAGGTGCAAACGCTACCGCTATACTGGGTTTGCTGGGTCGGAGTGTGCAGTATTGTGTATTTTAGGCAGCTTGCAGGTGTCAGTACACTGTACGCCGTACTGACACCTGTGTCGCGAGTGCCATCCTGAGTGCATCCGTGAAATTGGCATCGTCCACAGTATATTCACGCTGGCCCATGCAGAAATAGGTGAAGCGCTCGTCAACCACCCATGTGAGCAGCTATGGCACAGCCTACGGAGCACCAAGTGCTGCAAGTCCCACTGCTGGCTGACGCCGCATCAACGGATGCTGTGTCGGTGCGCTCACTGCTTGGTGGGCGGTTTGCTGACTTTGTCAACTATCTTGAGAAGCAAGGAATCAGAAAGCTCGGGTCGTTCAAGGCCAGCGTAAGTAGAATGATGCATATGTTTTGACGAGCAGGTTAACTGCGCACTTGGTCCCGTAACAAGTTAAGGTTTGCCACTGCTACGGCCACTGTTTGCTCGGACACGGACTTATGCACCTGCAAGTGTGAACCTCCTGTGTGACCCACCCACAGGGGGGCGTTACTCACGTGTGCTGCTGACCTGGCAGCAGCGAAAAATTTCGTGGCTTCAGTGTCATAACCAACCCAGCACCTACTCGTGTCACCTGCTTGTTATGCCTCTTTTCAGGCTGCTCTTGTCAAGCGGGTAGTTGGAGACGACGCAAACGATTTGCTGGCGATAGGGCGGCCAGACATCGATCTGGACATCGCCGTCTGGAAGCAAATACTGCAAGATGAGCAGAAGCAGGACCCTTCATCAGGGGAGGAAGCGGCAGGTACCACAGTTTGAGAGGAATGAGCCTGCTTATGCAACTGGTTGGCATTCCGTGTTTGCCCACCATTCTTCCTTCTGTACCCGTGTTTTGCCTGACATGCAGAAGACTGGAACGATGATGTAACGCTAGATGCTTTTGTGGTACCACTTGCGGACGCATCGCTGCCAGATGAGCAAGGCCTCCTTCGGCACCTTGTGCTGTCGTACAACAGTGGAACATGCGCGCTGCAGGTCTTTGGGCTGCCAGCTGTCCAGGTTGGTCCGCACACCGCTCTGCCACTGACTCCCTAACAGCTTGCTTGGCTGCAGTCGGTTGAAGCAGACAAGGGGGTGAATGTCCCATACACACAGTTGCCATTCCAACGCTATCGTGCGCTTACATCAAACGTGAGTCTTACCCCCACCGCCCACCCAACCACCACGCAGCCTCCACGCTGCCTGGCTAAACATGGCCTTCCCTTTCACCTGCCTGGTGCAGGCCATAATCAGCTGGAAGTGGGCAGCATACACACGCATGCTGCTCTTCATTCAGCTTTTCATTTTCTTTCTTTGGCTCGTCTCGTTCACCGTGTTCTGCATCTACATCCAGGTGCGTGTCGCCTGGTGTCGGCGTGTGTGTCTAGTGCATGATTACTTGTTCACCCAGTTCCCACAACCTTGCCGCATGCTGTACTTGTTTTTGTCTGAAGGTGTTAAAGACTTATAGCCATGCCGTGCGTCACGTTGTTACACCACACGGCATCCCAGTACAACAGCGCATGGTTGTACCGCCGCACCCAATCGTACCGCCCGTGCCCTGCAGGACGAGGACTCAACCCTCACGCTCAAGGAGCTGTGGAACATGCATGGGGGCCGTATCGAGATCGTGTGCGAGCTAGTGTCCCTCGTCGCGATGACGCCATTCCTGTGAGTGCCCACCAGCACACACCAGCGCTCTCTCTCTCACACGCATGTGCCCACATGATGAACGGGAGGCAAGGAGGCCCGCGGTCGTCTTTGTGCACACATCCTGCTACATCGCATCGTTGCATGCAGCATGCACACGCCCATGGTGTGTCCTCCCTTATGCCCACACCTGAACTCCACACGCGTGCATTACCGCCGTCGTCTGCACCAACTAACGCAGCCACCTCGGCACGCCATGAGCATATATGTGGTTGTGGTGCGGGGCTCCTCACCCGCACCTGCAGGTACGCTGAGGCGACCACGCTGTCGTCGTACGGCGCGATGGCGTGGATCACCGAGTGGAACGTGCTGGACGTCATGTCATACACCGCGCAGGTGTGCGCTGCGCCCGACACCGTGCACCACACACGCACACACACAGACTGTATTGCCACCACTGCAGGTGTTGACGCCCATTCCAGTTGGTGCTGCTGCACCGCCTGTGCAACGCCATTATTAAACCACCTGCAGCGCGCCTTACGCAGGCACATGCACGTGCTGCCATGAACAGCCTACACCTGAACGGCGATGAGGGGGTCATGCGGGCAGTGCTGTGGTGTTTGATCTGGCTGCGCAGCCGGCTGTGCACCGTGTGACGTACCCTATGTTTATGCCCCATCCCCCCGCCCGCCCCGTGTGTTGGTGCCTGCTATACCTGCCGCAGATGTCCATCACCGTGCTGCACATCTTCTTCCGGCCGTACACCGGCACCACCGGCTTCCACTCGCTCCTGGCAGCACAGGTGAGGGGGGTGGGGTGCCGCAACCATCGCGCTGTGTACATGGTGTGTCTAGCACGCCATGCGCCTACCTGCGTGACCCGCCTGGTGGTCGTTACACGCCTCTTGACTCGATGCCTGCTGTGTGTGTCTTCCCATCATCCGCCTTGTCAGCTGGTGCCCGTGCCTCTCCGCTTGCTCCCCCCTTTGCCAGGTGGTCGTCTTGTACATGAAGCTGCAGTACTTCACGCGAGTATTCCACCCAGGTGCGGCATGCAGCGATGCAGCGCCAGGGTTCAGCAGCTGCCGCACAGAACGCACCCAGCTGAACGCCTGACATGCGCACATGGTGACATGGATGCTTGGGCAGCGCCGCGCCGTTGGCCTGCATGATTTACACAGCACGACCCATGCGTCCGTGCCAGCAGCTGTGGCCGGGGTCATTGCATGCCCCGCGTTGTTGCACACGCGCGCATGTGCCTGAATTGGCAAACCCCTTTCCGACGCTCCTGTTCCCCAGGTTGCAATAGATCGCACTGCTTTGACCCTTCTTGATATAATGATGTGCGTACTGAGGGCTGGAAAAAAAAAACCACCACGCTCCTGGTCACGCTCCTGGTCACGCTCCTGGTCGTGCTTGCAGGCCGTCCCTCGTTTGTCGACACCATGAGCGCGGTGTTCAAGGACCTGGGCTGGTTCTTCATCTTCTACCTCATCGTCGTGTGGGCCTTTGCGCTGGCCTTCTACACGCTCTTCGCCTTCGACCAGGACAAGTTCCCGGTGAGCCTGCGCGCCTGCAAAATGCACACAGTGACACTTGGCCACTGCACGGCCCACGGGAAGCACACTGCATGGCCCCACGGGAAGTGAATAACTGGTAACACACACCTGGCCGCCAATTCAGCCCAGACACCTCGCCATCGTCAGCTGCGGTTCCTATCCTCACGCATACGCACACTGCACGGCGCCACGGGAAGCACACTGCATGGCCCCACTTGACGTAAATAAGTCTGACGCGAACCTGGTAGCGGGCGGTCTACCTCACTTGAATTGCCTCAGCACCGGCCCGCCCGGCTGCCTGCTTCGCAAGCAGCACGGCTGCTGCCTAAGGCGTCGCTGTCGGTGGGGAGTTGGGGACTGCTGCCCAGCGCATGCTGTGCACTGTGTTGAAGTGCTAGGCCACAGGAGTACTGGATACGGCTGATCTTCACAGCCAGTTGCATACCGTATGCGCTCATGCATGACCCACTGCATCAGGACCGCCAGAACCTTGAAACCAAGCCAATGTCGTATCCTTCCCTGCTGCTGCTGCTGCTTCTGCTACTGCCGCTGCGGTTGGTCCTCAGTCGTTCTCGGATATATGGCGGTCGATGGTGGCCACCTTCAGCGCGCTGACTGGTGGATTGGATTACAATGACTTCCTGGACTCATCATCACCGGTGAGGAGCGCTGCTCAGATACCGCATACGGTGTTGTCGTTGCTCACAAACCTCCATTGAACGGGGTGCACCTCAAGGGTGCGGGCAGGTGTGCATGGGTATATGGAATAGCCAGGGGTTGGGTCATTGGGTGTACCGTCATCGGCGTACCACTACTGCTTGAGCCACACCTACTGTCAGGGGTTTGGTGCAAAGCGGGATTAAGCGGGATCGAGCGCGATCCTGAGGGGGATCCCCGGTTGACCGAGAAGACGTCACTTCAGGCAGCGCGTTTTTTTAATAACGTTGGTGCGCCTGCGACCCAGCCGGTGCCTGCATCTTGGCTGAGGAGCCCACTGCTTATTCCTCGCATGCAATGCAACACTAATCTAACGTGACATGCTGCAACATGCAGATCAACATGTGTACAGCGGGTATGTACTTGTAATGCCTTGTATACATGTACTGTTTTGTACTGTTTTGTACTGGTTGGTTCATACTTTCCATGTTTGCCCCTACTCTGGATACATCCCTCACATGTCTGTGCGTGGGTTGTGTTTGGTGCATACGCCTGCCTCCTCACGTGCAGGTGCTGATGGCGATCGTGTACGTCCTGTTCCAGTTCTGCATGGTCATGGTGCTGTCCAACCTGATCATGGGCTTTGTCGTCAACGGAGTGTCCAAGGTGAGCGAATGCGCGCCTGATGCTGCTGCTGCCGCCCCCCCGCCAGCTTGCGGTGCTGCTCACGCACCTGGCCCTGGCGGGGCTGGCACACGGGCTTACCTCACCCCTCATCGAACAGCGCAGTTTTGCGATACTGCACCGCGGGATGGGGGGGCTTGCAGAGAGCAGCAGTCTGCATGGCGATGCTCCGCTTGCTGGTTGTGTGTTGCAGCCATTCTCCACGCCTCGCTTGTTGGTCGCAGTCCCAAGGCTGCGCACGGTGTGCTTGCTGCCTGGTGTGTGTGCTGTGTGCTGGTCAGGTGGCTGAGGACGAGGGGCTCAAGCAGCTGCTGTCCAAGGCGGTCCTCATCGACGAGACCGACTCCATCATGCCGCGCTGGGTGGAGGCGCGCCTACCGCGCTCCTGGTTCCCGCGATATGTGCACGTGCTCAAGGTGGGTAGGGGCCGCGCCTAACTTCACTTGGCGTTGTATCCGTGGTCCCTGCATAGCGTACCGAGCAGGGTGCGGTCGGTCGCCACACATCGTCAGAGCCAACAGCATAGCGGACGCGTCAGCCAGCGCTGCTGCTTGCCAGCGTCCGCGCCGTTCCGCTCGTGTTTGCCTCTGTCTCCTGGTGTGCCAGGCGCTGGGTTGGCCGCTCCAGTGCATCCCGCATGATGGGGATCAGGTGGCGGATGGATGCCTGATGGGTGCTCTCAGCCGCGCATGCATCTGCATTGTTATCATTGTGCTGATGGACAGTCCAGGACAGGCCCAACACGGCCGCTGTGCACTTTCAAAGCCCCCATAAATCTAGTGCACTCCCGTGTGTGTATTGACAGGTGAACCCCCGCAGTATCGACAAGGTGCACTTGGACCCCGACTGGCCAGTGCAGGTGCGCGTGTATATCTGTGTGTGTTATGCACTGAGTGGTTCCAGTGCGGTGAGCCTGCCAATGCACATCTTGACATCCAGTATGGGTGGGGTGGGGGATGAGAGCACCGTTTTTCGTTACCAGACGTGGCCAATGCACTGCCTGGACCCTGCCGCACTGACACACTGCCTGCGGCTGGTTGCAACCACCTCCACTCCTACAGGGCGCCAGCTCAGAGTACTATGCGGAGCCGAACGCTGACGGAGACAAGGATGCGGATGACGCTGGCGCTGCTGCCGACTGCGCAAGCGACGGCCCGGGCTGCGAGGGCGGGCCCGCGCCGGGGTCCGCCTCGCTGCTGGACACCCAGATCCCGGACCTGCTGGCGCAGATCGCGGCGCTTCAGGCGTCCGTCAAGGCGCTCTCACTGCAGCGCCACAGCGGCGCTGCGGCCCCCTCCGGGGGCTCTTCCGCATCCGCCGGGGCCGCAGGAGCGCCCCGCAGGCAGCCCGTCCAAGGGGTGACGGCGGCGAGCGCCAACAACGAGGTTGATGTCCTGAGCGGCGGCGTTGTTGGCGCTGGCGGCGGCCCTGGCGGTGCTGGCAACAGGCCGGGAGGACATGCCCCGGGCGGACATCATCACCGCAAGGCCGGCGGCGCCGCCGCGGGAGGTGGGGGTCAAGGAGGCGGCGGCGGTGCTGGCAAGCGCTGAGCGGCTCTCATTGCAAGCTGCTGCCTGCGTACCGGCATGCATTTACGCCCCATGCGACTGTGTGTGTCGTGAGCAAGCACGACCAGGGCCAGTGCTGTGAGTGTGAGAGTTCGAGCTCCGCCGACAGCGATGCTTCCAAGCGCGGACGCGTTGTGGGTCTGTTGTTGCGTATGCGAGCATGCGGCCTGACGATGCCGTCATGGTCCAACCATCTCGTGCTTGCTTTCGGGACCAGGTGGTGCCCTGGTGCACGCTGCACAATGCTTTATTATGGCTCAGTGCTGAGTTTGTGTGGCTCGGTTTATGAACACATCCAGGTTCTCGGATCAACCATTTGAATACAACGGGGTTGCGGGGTTTGCCTACTCACACGCATACGCACGCGCTTTGCATGGCTTTGCCGTGGGCCTTTCTACTGGCTGCTGTTTGTGCGAGCTGGCAGCTAGCAATGCGAGCACATGCATAGATCCATACATTGTCGGGCAATGGCTCACGCACGCACCCTTGCTGCCATCATGCTGGCAACTAGGTGCCAGAGAATGCACATGAATGAAACCTTTGGCAACATATCACATGATTAGAGTTATACATACCAATGCAAGTCATCGAATGTGAGTTGCGCTTACAGGCATCTCGCTAAACAGCCTGAGGTCCACCGAATGGGCCTCACCCTGATCGCTCTCATCTCCTGCGCCTGCACCCCAGCATGCGCCCCTACGCCCCGTGCCTCTCCCCCGTTCCGTCTCCCTCAAGTGCTGCAATTGTTCCGTCCTCGACCCTGAGCGTCCACCATCCTTGCATCCTAAGTCCTTTGTTGCCTGCATCGGCTCACCCTTACATACATTCGGATTTCGACCACTGCGTCATTTGTTTTCTGCTGCATGCTCTGGATGTACGCGCTGCATCTTTCCCAGGTCGTGCGCTGAACGGTCGTGCCGCTTTCACATACCCGCAGCGTGCTGCATCATAGCAGTAGGGTGCTGCTCGCTAAGCCTGGTGCTGGGTTGTCGAAACAGGCCTTGTTCTGGCGTTTTCCTTCGTCACTTCCTGCCGCTTCCTATGTTGATGTGATCATGAGCGACAGCCTCGTGTGGCTCGCATGTGCTGTTGCATGCACATACGGTAGCCAGCTACGAATGCCAAGCTGGACCACCTGGCTCATTGCTGCCGCTTGTGCCAAGGTTTTGGTTGTCAACGGAACTGCAAGGAACACAGCACGGCGAAGCCGGCATCGGCGGTGGTTGCAGGCTTGCCTGCTTTTGCTGCCGCTCCAGTGGCCGCGGGCGTAATGGTGGTTGTGTACCTTGGTCAGCACCGGCATGCAGTGTTGCTGCACGGCAGTCACTTGGTAGTGCCACTGCGCCCCCATAGCGGAACTCAATGCTGCCTTCAAACACTGTCCAATTGAGCCCAAACAATGCCCAAATCTTCGGACACATTCTCATGCGCCCAAAGGGCTGCAAGTTTCCCACACTGCTATTTTCCTTGGCGAAGTGCATGGATGGGTGCGAGTCCGCTGACAGGATGCCTTGATGGTGGGCCACAGAGCATGCCCGTGTGAACCCAACCAGTTTGTTCGGTCCTCAGGACCGTACTGGCAATCAAGCATGTCAGCATTGCGTCTGTAAAACATCACAAGGCTCAAAGGCGAAGTACCACTTCCAACATGGTAACTCTCTGCGTCAACCCACTCACTACTTGCCCACGGTGATCGCCGTGCAGTCACAAGTTGCATGTGCGCTGATGATGGCTGGAGGATAGCCTAGGGGGGGATACAGATCTGAAATCAGCCTGGATGCAGGCATTGCTTGAGGTCATTCACTTGCGGCCACACAGGTTGCGCATGCACAGCTGTTTCCTGGTTCAATGATAAACTGGTCAGGGCGCGTAAGCACGGGCAAGCATGGCTGTCTGACGCCGGCGGGGTAGGACCTCTGCCGTGCCCGCCACCAAACCGTGTTGGCCCTCGGGTAGGATTACCAGTGTTGACGTGACGCATGCGCTTCTGTTCTGCGCACTGCGTGTTGCTTGTTGCCGTCCTCATGGGGCGGAACCGCGGCTAGGACTGGTATCACTATGGCGATGCGGCTATGCCTCTCAGTCTGTGCGCACAGATAGATCATGGCCTGGCAGCTGCAGGGTATCGACTGCTTCGGCAACAACTGTAGTACAAGTGCACAACACACTTGTGGAAGGCATTACCGATTTGTACCAGTGGACAACTCAGCTTGGGAAGATGTTTTGCAGTTGTGGCAGTACGCCACCACAGGGCCTACATATTCCTCCTTGCCAGCATGATGCTAGCTACTGGTACTCATGACCAAACGAGGATGGACCCCGTGCACAAACGGCAATTAATTGACTTCACATCCACTGGCCTCGCAGGCCGATATGCGACACGCAAGCGGGGTTCACCAAAGCATAACAGTTAGGCACCATTCACTACCCATGCTGCTACCTATGCTGCTGACATATTGATTGAGCTCAATTAAGCGATCGGGGTTCATGGCGCTGCATTGCCCGCCAAGCCAGGGCACGGTGCGGCGCCATCGGGGTTGGCATTGTCGTCATTGTCTTCATCACCGCCCCACACCAGAAGGTCCATGCGTCTGCTGGTGACGGAGCTCTCCAGCTTGCTGGCGCTGAGGCCGCGGTACCGCCCCTCGGCCCATGCCACGCACCTGCCGGCCATGCACCAGTTAGGCAGAAACAAACCATGATCGCCTGCTTCAACTGCACGCAAACGCAATTCTACATGGGAGGCGGGACCTCCCTCCCGTATGCAGCGATTGGAGTGCGTGTGAGGTTAGTCCCTTGCTTTGTGGCATGGCCTACCTGGCGTGCTACTGCCACTGCTGCTGCCTGTAGGCTTTTTCGCAATGCTCATTCAGGACCGCACGCTCAACGGGCGGCGCTGATAGCAGGGCTACCCACCCCCACTGCACCCGCGCGCAACGCGTACCTGTCCATGATCTTGAGGTAGAGCTCCATGCTCTGGAAGAACGTCTGGCTGGTGTACTCGGGAAGGCTCATCCACTGGGCAGCGACTATCTCAGACTCCTGGAGACAGGCGTGACAAGCCAGGCACAGGATGCATAGGCAGCGGCAACTCAAGTCCTCGCTTGACCCGTCAACCCATGAGCTAGGCCAGGGTGCGTGGGGGATACGGTTTTGGAGCCCATGCATGCGTGAGGTGCCCCCTGCTCCCGCAATTGCACATCACCTTCATGCAGCACCGCAACGCACAACCAGGAGACATACAGACACACACATGCACGCACGCAGGCCACCACATATGGGTCGCCAGTCCCTGCCCCTCCCTAAAACACCCGCGCCCCCTTCCTCCCACACCTGGCCCTGACCTGGCCGTGTCCGCGCTCACCTGGTGCTTGATTTCAGTCTGGCCAGGCACAGCTCTCAGGCCGACCACCACAAACAGGTCTGACTTGCCAAACATGAACCCGTGCGCCTGGCGCAGCGCAAGCACAGACTCGACTTTGGCTGTCACGCCCTGCACCACCAGGCAGCACCAGCGCCAGGCAGACAAGCGCGGTAGTCAGATGCTGCTTGGGATTGAAAGCAGCAAAGAAAGCTAAGAAAGCAGCTCCTCACTTGCTGCTGTTGAACACGGTATCATGCATGTCAGCGGCACAGCGCCCAGCATGCAGCATGCATCTACAAATGCATCGCCATTTGGGGAGCGGGATTTGAGCAAAGCACTCATTCCCTGATCCACGCAAGCTCTGGGTGTTTTCCATGAGCAGTCACCAGCAGCAACCAAAGAGTTACGCTGGTCAATGCGCCTCCGCTGTCTTCACCCCCCAACACCTTCAGGTGTGGGGCGACTTCGCCGCACGCGTCACTCACCGTCTCCTCCAGCACCTCCCTCTCAGCTGCCTCTGTGAAGTCCTCGCCTGTTGTGAGGGGGGCGACGCAGCAAGCAATCGCACACCAATGCAAGCAGCAGTCCAAATCACAGCGGGTGTACGGTACATCACGGTGGTCTGACACCACATGACATATCCGTCACACAATTGTGTACATACGCATGCATGCATGCATGTGCGCCTTCGGGAGGCAGAGATGGGCTTGGCCGGTTGGCCCACATGGGAAACCAAAACCAGGTATGTGGGTGTAAGTGAGGGACATGCGCATGGGGCGCCTGAGCAACAGTCAAAACCAGGTAGCCTGTTGCAGGTCACCACCTTGACAGTCGCCACCGTTTCTGTCGGGTAGTGGTTATGGTAGTGGCGGCGGCGGCGGCAGCGGCGGCAGTGGTTGCAGTGGTGGCAGTTGTGGTAGTGGTGGTGTGTGGGTGTAGTGTGGGGTTTGTGTGTGTGCCCGTTGCTGGGGCACTCTTTTGGGTCTGACTGGAGCTGCAGCTTTCAACAGACATGCGCTGTGCTGCTGACTGTGCTGCTGGCTGTGGTGTGAAGCCGGTGATGATTCCCTCGGCCTCGGCCTCACGACTCACCGGCGTTGACCAGGCCTGTGGGTATCTTCCACACGCCCCTCCCCTTGAGCGGCCCCGACGCCTCCTGCACCACCAGCACCTGCCCGGCCTCGTTGAGCACAAACGCGCCCACGCCCACCTGCAACGCCCGGCCAGCATCACAGCTTCAGACGCGGACCAACCTTGCCGCACGTGCGAAGCACGCTGGCAACGATCAAACCGTTCAGACAGCACAATGCATAGCCATAAATGTCAGGTGGTGTCTGCGCTGGCTACCGTATTTCATCACTCCTGAGGGAAAACCCTTTCTAAAACGGCACTGGGCAACCCTTGTGTATAGGTTAGAGAGTTGCAGGCAGGGCCGCATGGAACGGGCCTGTGGATGTATTGGGTGTATTGGGTGCATGGGCGGGTGCGTTGATCTGGAGGAAGGGGCTGCCTGAGGCATGTTCGGGAAGCCACCGTGGTATGCACATCGGTGGTGAGAGGCGTTTGTGCGCGCACCTGGTGGGAGGCGTTGGCAGGGAGCGAGTTTGGTGTCTTGGGCAGCCAGTGAGTCATCATAACGTAATCCTGCGTGCGCGTAACGGGTAATGACACATCACACAAGCGCTTGCAACCGGTGGGGTTGTGGAGGACGGCAGCATGCTGTGCGGTGGGCGGCGGGTGCATCAAGTGCGTGACGCGTACTACCATTTGTGCTACGTGCAGTTATAATTGCCATTCACACATTCACCATAGTGCATCTGCGCGGCGCGATGAGCATGTTGGGCATTTTTAGAGACGGCTTGATTCAGCAATACAGTGATAGCCAGCTCCAGGGGCGCGTGACGCCCGCACATCTGACATCGCCGATTACCCTGCCAACATCCGCCATGGCCATACCCTTTGCTGGCAGTTGCAATGTAGGCTCTCACCGGCTCAGCATGGTGAAAGGCAAAGCCGTGTGTGGCCGCCACCGGCACGAGTGCAGCGCACGATAGAGGCACCCGGAGCCACACACCCCGCTTGCCAGCCGTTCGCCACTGGTCCAAGGAAAGTTCCAGCACTGTTGTGAAGGCTTGCGCGCTCATGCCTTGCAGCTGGGTAAAGTCCACTATCAGTCCACCATACATGTCCTCTTTGGCTGCCAGAGGCACATTGACAGGGTCCTGCGTTGCGGACTGCAAGGGGCTTGCTGCTGCGGAGGGGTTCCCTCCACTTCCTCCATTCTGGTGTAATGTTCCTGGGCTTGCTGAGCTGCCAGGCAAGACTCCTGTGGCTTCCACACTGCAAGTGTTTGCGCTGGTTTCGCTCGTGCCTGGCAGCGCCGAGGCCAACGATGACGACATGCCTGCAACTGGCTGCAATCGAGGGGTGATAAGGGGACCTGGAGGGCATAGGGCAGATTCATGACTGGAGGTCAGGCCTTCCTGCAACGTGCTGCAGTGCAGGTTTAGGCCCTCACGCCTGCTGCCATCACGCTTGCAAAACGGACAACAATCAGGTCCACAACGATGAACAGCAATTAACCGTTGAACGGCAATTTCGTTATTTTCACCTTACACTGCAAACAACGCTAAGCAGTCAGGTACTCGATGCAGCGTTGGTTTTGAGCGAGAGTTGGGTGAGTCGTACCTGATGGCGACGAGTGGAGGAACCGGCTTGTCGAGTGACCCAAAACAGGCACACGAGCGGTCACGCAGCAAGAGGAAGCAGCTGAATTGGCAGGACGGTACACCGCTTTTGGGATAGCCAGAGCAACCGATTGTGGGCCTGCGCGCCCTGACTGTGCTGCCCTCGGCGCTTGCACCTGACGTGGCACGAAGGTTGAGCGATTCCTTCTCCTGGACCGTGCAGCGGCTGAGATGAAAGAGCAGCAAGCTCTATAGCCGATGGAAAGGCCCGATTGTAGACACACCTGCATCACCTGACCCTGACTCGTACGGCTTGTGTGCAACTCGCCGTTCAACAAGGACAGGGACGGTGAATAACGAGACAACCTCCATACAGAGCCTCTGCAGTCATAAACATAACGCACAGACTGATGCAACAGCTGTTGCCCTTCCTTTGGGCTTCCAGTCCAAGGGCAATGCACGCTGCTTGTGCGCCAATGTTGCAAAATGCCAGGGCATCAGCTGGCCACACCTCACCACAGTTCCCAGCCTGCGTTGCGCATGCACACGTGTAGGCTCTGCCGGGGCTGAAACACACACCTGCACGTGCAAATGCTGCTAAATCCCATTGTACAGCTGCACAGAGTCCACTCACCGCCTGCATCCGGGGTGGACGTTAGCATAGCAGCCACGGCCATCGGCCGATGATAGGCCAGCGATGCGCGAGTTGCTCAGCCTCCCAAGTTGGCGGCATCCACCAGCGCTACAGCAGCCACCAGCAGGGCATGTGCGGTTACGCCATCTATCACCACGGCTCGGAGCACCTACACAGGCAGGGCAGTGCTGCCTCTGGCGCTGCCTGCAGCCAGTGACATGCGCATGCATGTCGCACGTCATGCGAAACCGCTCCAGCCGCTGCCTCCCAGAGTGCCAGCCAATACACTCTGCGGGGTACGCTGCATGGTTGGGTTGGTGGCAGGGATGCACGACCGACGCAGAGTGATCGGTTCAGCGTCCAGTCGCCTTGCAGGCCGATGGTGGATAAGTTTGGTTATGAGTTTGGATGAGGTGGCTGCGCTGTCTTCGTGTGATGCGTGCTCAAGCCCAGTCAGGGAAGTATATGTACAGTAGGCATGCGCGGGATGAAGTGCAACCATGCGGCCTGCCTGCGATGAAAAGTGGGAACGGGCTTCGGTCGCACGTGTGCTAGTAGGTGCAGCACATGCCTGCACAGGTCATCCTTGGGGGCCAGTTTTGAGCTGAGTGCCTCGTGGCTCTGATATGTATCTCCCCCTGGCTGCGCACACCACCGCACCCCTTCGCTTGTGCTCATCCACCTCCTGTCCCCATCCCACTACTGCTAACACCAACACCGGCTTGCCAGTTGCAATCACAACACCGCATACTGCATGCATGCATGGAAGGTCAGTGTGCTACCTCCTACGATGTCCATGACACTGGTTGCAAACCTGGCACTGCATGTATTGTCTGTGATGCTGTCGGCTGCGGATGTTGTTACCAGAAATGCAATGTGCCAATCAATGGCTCAGGCCTAGTGTGCCACCCAGTCCTGTCCACGAGCAAAGCTTACGACACCTCAAATAAAATGTACAGCACAAGCGCGTGAGTGAGCTCGTGCACCAGCAAGCACACAGCTGCTCTCTGCCACTCACACAGCACACTCAGCTAGGCGATACGAGCGCATTCGTCCAAACGCATTGATTTGTAGGCTAGCACCTCCGCATACAAGGGGGCACAGCTGGCAGAAGGGAGGTGGATAATAGACCCGCAATCATGAACTCGCAAATGTTATGTGTAAAAATGTAAAATGACTAAGGTATCCGCTGTGGTAGCGCCATGGTTGCTGTGTGGGACATACCATAGACATCCAGCCGCATTCCACGCAGCATGGACGTGCGGCATACCACATATGTACAGGGCGGCAGCGGGACAAACACGGTTGTTCACACCCCCTCAAACCCCCAGCCACCCCCATGTGAATTAGTTGAGGCATAGTGGTGACAGTGTACATTACCCAGCAAGGGGAAACATGTTGCAGGCGGCACACTCCAATAATGCAAGGCAGCTCGGTTTTGGCATCGTCTTGCAACTCTGTAGCGCGTTCAGTTGCGTGCAGGCGACAGTGGCGAACCGCTAAACACACTGACAAACACTTCGAGAGCGTGTGACAAGAATTATTCCGAACGATCGGTCTTATGTGCTGTCTGAGTACAGGAACCCACAGTGTCATCACTGGAGGGTGGGACATGACTAGGGCTGCCGCGTATGAAACACGGGCAACTAACTGCTGCTAACAAAGTAGTGGTGCTGTGTCCTCAGACCTGTTGCCGGCATCAGGCCTCTGCAAGAAGCAATCGATGGAAGCTCTCTATGAGCACCGCGCATGGTTCCTCACACAATCTTGTGTCGACTAATGATGAACACACACAATGCATCACTCATGGCCATCATCACGCAACGCATGTTTCTATCTGGCCTGCTGTGATGCACACAGCAGCAACTTGGTGCCCCATCATCAGGCACTTGCGACCCCTGCTGCAGCGGGCGGCTTGGTGATGTGCCTGTCGTACACCGCCAGCGCCTCCTCCTCGCTGTACACCTTGCCCTCCACGCTGATGGCGGCGTGCATCTCAGCCGCCACGCCTGCCCAGTCCTTGAACGTGCGGCCCTCCTGCACTGCCGCAGCTGCAACGGCATAGAATTTCTGGGTGAACGCCCCCATGCCCGCGCCGGCCTGCGCACTGCTGGCGTCCGCCAGTGTCAGCCCCGCATCGACAGCCTTGCCAGCGGCTAACTCCTGCCAGATAGGCGCGCTGAGGTAGTATTGACCCTGCATGCGGGGGGAATGGCAGGCGGTGGACAATCTGTCATTGGTAGCATTTCACGGGGGCGGTACGCTGGTAATTGTACACCGACGTACAGGATTACGCAGGCACTGCCGCCTGACGTTGACAAACACTCAATGAAATGCAACACATGTAGTGACATGTGTTATAAAGCGTCTGACTCTCTCAAGAGACGCATGCCACCAGCAGAACAAAGTGAACAACAGCTGGCGCCCCATGTGACCAGCATGTGACAGTACTGCTTGCATGCCACCACGATAATGGCAAATGATTAAGGCATTAGGATGGTGTGCAATCAGCCCACACGCATGCGTTCACAGGGCCAGGCATGCAACTCACCCAGTGCTTAGCATCCAGGCCCACATCCGAGGTACCGGACGTGGGGTACGCGACAGCACCATCCACAATGGGCAGGCCGGCGTTGGTGAGCAGCGGGGAGAACGCGCCCGCTGCCACGGCAGAGTCCACCCGCAGCACCTGGGCAGTGCTGATGATGCCATCACCGTCCAGCACAAGCAGCTGGTTGCCTGCAGCCACCGACCCGGCAAACACCGCCGCGCCGGTCCTTGGGTCCAGCACATGGTGGTTGGCGGAGGCTGCCAGCACGCCTGGCTTGGCGGCCTCAGGTCGGTCAAAGGTGAGGAAGGTGTAGAGGGCGCTGGTGGCTGCCATGGCCTTCTTGTAGTCGTACACCTGGCAGGTGGACAGCTGGCCGCCGGGCGCGGAGGCGAAGTAGCCTTCGGCGGTGAGGAAGGCCGGCTGGCGCACGTAGCACTGCACGGTGTCGCCGATGCGCAGCTGCGGCAGCGGCACGGACTCCCAAGTGGCGGCGGCGCCAGGCACTTGGCGGCGCATGGTGGCAGCGCCAGGGAAGCACACCTCTGCCATGCAGCAGAATTGCACGATTGGGCAACAGATAGAGCAATGGTGGTGGTTGTCAGCATGGTGGCCAAGGGATGTTTCACATGACATTGTGTGTGCCTCACCAGTAGGTTTGTGCTAAGGTTGATGCGGAGGGTGGATGGATCGGTTGTGGGCAGGTATGTGTGGTCCACTTTAAACTGCATTCCAAGCATTGTTTCAGGCTCAGGCCCTTGCTGCATGTTGTAATGTATCGACACAAGCAAGCAATACATACGAGAGGTACAGGCAACATCGCGTTCTGTGGAGGCGAGGCGGGATGCCAGATTCGACACAAGCACGCTGCGCTGTTCTGCCAGGCCTAACTAACTCCAGCCAGCCAGCCAGATGAGCCATGGATGACGCTGATTTGATGGTTGGCGCCATTTCTGTGTGGCTGTAGCTGCGTTGCCACGGCTGTTCTGCGTGCATCACACACGGACAGAGAGGTGCTAACCACACCGGGTGTCGGTGTCGGTGTTGGTGTCGGTGTGGGTGTCGGGGTGGGTGTGGGTGTGGGT
>BDDA01000067.1:228778-246464 GCA_001662385.1 Chlamydomonas asymmetrica
GGGGTGGCAGGGGCGGCAGCGGCGGCAGCGGTGGCAGTGGCGGCAGCGGTGGTAGCGGCGGTGTCGGCGGTGACGGCGGGGGTGGCGGGGGGGAGGGAGGTGGAGGGGGCGGCTCCGTGCACTCGGCACACTCCAGCAGGCTGCGCCGATGATGATTGCCCGAGCAAGGTGACTCTGCAGCACGCACGCCCGGCCACACACGCGCAGTGGCTCAATGCATACATGCATGGGTGCCCCAAAGTGATGGGTGAGTTGGCTTAGCAGGTTTATCGTCTCCAGTGCGTGAGCATGGCATAAACCTCGACTGCACAACTAGCGCAATAACTATGTGCACCGCAGCATACTTGAGGAGGGCATTCACTAGCAATGCGCACAGAGTACTGCATGCATGACAGATGGGCGACTGGCACGGGGCCAGGTCCAACCTGGCTGCACTATGTCTGATGCGCCACCAGAATTGGCCTATTTGATGACGTTGTTATTGGATAGCATACTGCCCTGTATGGGCATTGCATGCACTGATGATCGTCTGAGCAGCAGTACTAATGCATGCAACCAACAAGTAACCCTGCGCGTACGTGTGATTGATGCTGAGCAATTTCCGTCACGCATGAAACTTACGGCCCGGCTTGAACTTGCACGTTTGTTGGATTTCGTCCCAGCAGCACACGTGGATGCAGCCAGTGCAGGTGTCCTTGTCAGCACCAATACAGTTCACCGCGAACGGTACTGTTGGATCCTTGCATGCGCCATTGATGTAGCAGCATCCACACTCATTGCAGCCACCTTTGTTGTTAAGCTCTGGGTCTGAGCAGGCTGCAGCGTTAACGCAAGACACAGATATAAATATGGAACCAGTACTTTCGGCTTTGCAGCATCTTTTGGCGTACTGTGCCCCTGGGGCGATGTTGTTAAGGCAGGTCACCACGCTGGGATTAAAACTGGCAATTGGGAGGGAAGAGCATACATCCCTGGTTGCAGCTCTAGCCGTCAAGGCCATGCACATCAACACCACTACTGTCAACATCAGTCGTGTTTGCCAAGCCATCGCCTGCATTTGGCATACAACGCACAGCAGGCAGCAAGGCATTCATCCTGCCGCAAAGCATTGTAATGAACGCCAGGAGGATGAGACAAGCCACGACACCTCCATGCGTGCAGGAGCAAGCTAACAAACTGTGCATGCATCATCGCATGCCTATCCTTACTGTAGCCCGCCTTGCTGGTGGTGTGCAGCAGTCTGATAGCCAAGCAACATGCACCACGCACGCATTCCAGCAACTCCGCAACGCCCCATTAATCTATCCAAAGCAGGGTATTATGTGACATGAGTCTCATAGGCAGATGCAAAGTGGCATGGTTTATTTGCCGCATGTAGAAGAGAGTCTAAGGGCGAGGGAACTCCAGACAGGCAGCGTGCGTGCATGCGTGCGTGCGTGCAGCGTGCGTATTAGGACATTTCTGGCAGCTTGTGGCAGTACTGCAGACACTTCAGGGTCTGTGCAGAGGTAACAGACAGGGCCCTGAATTGCAGGGCCTCTGCATGCACAGATCCAGGATGTATAACGCTTCCGGCACAGCTCTTTGTCCCAGCAACAGGTCGTCTGCCCTCTTCCCACTGCCCACTAGTTGCCCACTGCCTGCAATTGTTTTGGTTCATCTCCCGTTCTAAGGTTTTGTACAGTGTAAGCAAATACAAGGACAGAAACAGAGGAGAACGTTAGGAAGTGAAAGCTCAGCACCATAACCACGAGCATCGGGAATGAATCAGACACGCGGCGGGGTGCATGATTGGGATGATCCCCCATCTGCCCTGCACCTCGCGGCGTTCCACCACCTCTCCCCTCATGCTCCCTTAGTTTTGCGCCTTACATACTTGCGGGCAGGAGTCAAAAGGGCACAGGCCGTGCATATGCATTGTGCGAGTTTTCACGTGCTTGTCCACATGCTGGACAAATTGCTGGACTTGGAGCATTATTGCACGCGGCCAAACATACACACAGCCCAGGACACATCCCAGCTTATTTCATTGAGTAAGCAAGGGGTTGAGTTCTCGTTCTCACCCAGGTTATATGTTTTGTGAAAATTCCATTTTCATGCAGGTGCGCGTTCTTCGATACACCTGCCTGAAGTGAGGGCCGATATATATGTAGCCCTTGGTCCCAGCAACAGGTCATCACCTCCTACTGCCCATCCACTTCCCACTACTGCCCACTTCCTTGCTTGATGAGCTTGATTGGGAGGCACTCCAACCGCCAGCAGCCGTAGTGACATTGCAGTGACACACCTGCCTTCGTTGACCACCCACGGTTTTCAAGGGCGTTCTATCTATCTGTGTGTAAGCCCTTGAACTGAAATAATAATGGCGCTGACAGTCGATTGGGTGTTTCGGGGGGGAAAGTTCCACTGGAGGCCGGACAGACCGGATGGACAGAGGTTTATTTATTTAGCTGCTGGCAGCATCAAGTACGTGTTAAACTTTGACGCTGTGCGACCCAGCCTCCAACCTGTTGTCATCATCCCATATATTTCAAGGATGTGTATTGAAGGGGGAGGGGCGCAGTCCTCAGTGGTCACCTGGTCCGTTACGATTCACGCACAGGTGTGTGCGTTCATGCATGACACATTCAGGCTTGTCACACCGCTTCGTCAGTTTGCCTAGCGCTTGATACATCAGCCGGTGAGCTACAATATCTTCAGGCGGCCACAAAAGGCCCTCACGCACCACTGAATCATATGTTGTTCACTGAGGTTGAATCACGAGGGAGGGTTCCCTCCTGGCAGGAAAATATTTAGCAAACACGCCGAGCTCACAGTCTAAATTCTGTCGGTGTCTGGCTCCCCCCAGGTCCGAGGTATCTGCGGACCCCATCCCACGCTCCTAGATTCTACATACGTAAACTACTGCCGCCGCGCGCCAGGCACGTTTGTGTAAGTGATGCCCAACTCATAAGCTAGTTGGCTTTTACAACAGGCCCACAAGTGAACGGTGGTATGCTCAGACCTGCCAACCAAGTGGTCAGGTGTGCATGGCAGTGCGGTCACCCACCTTGCTTGCTTGGTCACGTGATGTTGAGCTGCTGGCGGCGTTGTTGCGCAGTAGTACTGCTATATATAGAAGAGCACCCACGCATGCACGGCGGGCGGCCAGTCGGGGTACTCAGCTAGTGAAGAAACTGGTGAAGGCTCTTGAAAGGCGCACCTTGCTGGCATGCACGCACCCTTGAAGCAAGCAAGCAAGCAAGTCGCAGTGCGTGGCTGGGAGGTGAACACGTTGCGAATATGCTGTGGCTATATATGTTACAGAGAGACCTCTGACAACCACATCCGGAATGAATACCTTTTGTGGCAGCTTTGGTAGTCGTAGAGATCCAGGCTGTCAATATTCAACCTACGAGACGTACTGCTTAAAAACCCTCCTGACGGACTGACAATACAAACACAATCAGTAGCGCGATCAGAAACACACTGGGACTCAAATGCAAGGCCAAGAAAAAGAGGCTGAGAGACGCTTTAACCTGCACAACAAGACTCCAGGCAGATGGCCGTCAGCATGCCGCCAGCAGGCGGCTCCGGATCCATCTGCCTGTGCATGGCACAAACTGTGACTGGTAGTTACCTGGCCTGAACCTGAGCCAGCAACAAGGCTGCCACTCACTCACACAATCAAACTGTGCGGCTTCATTGAATTTATAACATTGCTGTCAGTCTGCTGGATAAGGTGGGACATGGCGGGACAATGAAGGAGCGAGCGAGGTGGGACAAGGAGGTGGGACAGCCAATCAACCTCTTGATTCAGGCTCACTGGTCATCACACAGAGCATGTGTGGGAGTAATGGGAATCACAGCGAGCTACTGAAGAAGCACGATGAGTGATCACTCTCAGCTACATCTCGATTTTGATCGCTGCTTTCGACGCTTGGCAGGGGTGCCTGCAGCAGGCACTTTGATCTCTGACGGGAACGGCTACAGGCTTGTCAGAAACAGCTGTAAAAGCAGGTGGCTATGGGACAAGACAAACCTGGCGCGCATGCAAGAGCGCGTTCAAGTATGCAACGGCCAAACTTTGACCGCAGCCTGCTGCATGCTGGTACAGTCAGTGCTGGTACGTACGGTGGTCACACCTGCTGCCGCCCGCCGACTGGTGAGGCCAAAAGCCTGCATCACGGCAGGAACTTTGATCAGTGCACAAGAACACAACATGAAACAGTTGCTCAATCGTTACTGTTATTGCATTTTTGATACCCAGCAGTGGCGCTATAGCAGACTGTGTTGCTAGAGCTCTCGAGCTCTCGGTGTCGCCAGTGTCGCATCCACTGAGTGGAGGTAGTGGAGGCGCTAGCGGCGACGTCTTAGGGTGGCCAGGGTTGGCCTAGGCCGTATTTCAGGTAGGTGTCTGATCCCTCAGGGCTGACGTGTGTGCACTGCAGTGCATTCGGCTCACCCGTTCTGGGGTGGCTGCCTGGGCGCACAGCGGAATCGGAGTGCCGCCGGTGCGTGCTGTGTGGGGGTGGGGGTGCGTGGGGGGTCTCCCTCGTCGCGGGGGTGTTGGTTGTGAAGTGGCTAGCCCTCCAATTTCCTCGCATGGACGCCTGTGGTTTGCCTGCTTGCGCCTGCCTGCTGCGCTGGCCTTGTGCGCTGTGCCTGCTTCCCTGTACGTCTCTGTCCTTGTCCTGGCCGGGTTTCCAATGTTCCAGGGCGGGGCGCGGTCAGGCTTGTCCTGCCCTGTGGCCGCGTGCTTCTGCAGCGGTTTCCAAGCTTGTAACTGTTTCCGTAAACAAAATACTTGTCACACATGCATGACAAGTGCGTTTTGCTGATGAGCAGGCAACTGACAGGTCGCCATGCATGAGCTGATGGCAGGCTGCTGCATGCAACATGCTAGGTGTTGCTTGCATTCTAGCATGCTGGCTGTCAGCATGCACATAGATGCACTCTTTTTCAGCGTAGTTCTGGTCAAGTAGGGATGAAAAATGGATGATGATGTTACGGTCGTTGAGCTGGATTGTATGAGCAAGGCCGGAGACTGCCCCAAACCAGCATCACCACCGACCGGCAGCAGCACCGACCGGCAGCGGCACTCATCAGCAGCATTCCCAGTCCAAATGAAGCATGGCTGCGTAGGTTGGCGCCATGAGGCAGCCTCACGTAGGGTTGAGGCGGCAGCACACCAGCACTGCTGTACTAACCATACATACTGCCGACCGCGCAAACGCAACGCACGGGCGCTGATTGCAGGCAGGCAAACACTGAGGGTGGTATGGCACGCATCGAGAGTAACTGAGGAAGGCCTGAGTAACACCTTGAGGAGATAGCGTACTGATCAGCAGACGCAGACCAGTGATTCCAGGATATGCGGTATGTTCCCATCTGGTCACTCCAGTCGAGGGGGTTAGGGTTGAGGCTGAACCCGCTTGCGCTTGAAACTGTTATGCCTGCACAGTGTGTTGTCGCCGTACTCGCTGCAGCACCCACGCCATAATCGGCTGATGACGTTACACATCTCTGCATGCTCTCTGAAGTGCTGAGGCCGCAACACCGCAGCACGCATGGCCTCCTCGGCTTAAAAAGTTTGCATCCATCCTGCTGAACGACGGTCTGCCAGTCTCCTAGTCGATGCCGTCCTGCCATCTTCACCATCCCAACACTGTGCTGCACATGATTGGCTATATGGAGTGATAGATCAAGGCGTCCATGATGCTAGCCCCATCCTCGCTCCTCCCTGCGGCACCCTTCTGGCTTCAAGGAATGTGCAGTACACGGTGGTGTCAGGGATGCCGGGGGCATCGCGCCCAGGCAGCGGTAGGGACGTACATGCAATCACACAATGACCTAATGTTGAAGTGCCCTTGTGCACTGCTTGCTGGCTGACAGCGAGCCAGGCCGCTGTAACCTACCGGAGCATGCTGTGCAAGCTTGTCGGGCACCGGCAGCTCTTGTAATCACACACAGAAGACGGGGTGTACATAGGCGCAGCGCAGCGGCAGAAGCAGCGCAGCGGTATCCAGAAGCATGATACCGTAGGCCTGCCGTCGACATGCAACAGCACACCCACAAGCATGCATGCGCCATGCGCCGCCAACAGGGGCCATGCATCGCTTCATCCATGGTGCAAATTGCTGCATACGTGACAATACCGCAAATGCACGCTTGGGTTTTGCTGTTATTGTGTGCTGGAACGGACATTCAGGCGCGGTGAGCCAAGGGGCAAGGCCGCATCCCGGGCCGCGTCAATGGGATAGATGGGACAGGGGCCCGTTAGCCTGTTACTGCAGAAGTGGATGCGCTTGCTGCTGCATGCAGTATGTGAAGCAGGATGCAGGTCGCACTGCACTTCCGCGTAAGATTCGAATACGGTAGATAGATTGTTCAAAGGGTACAAGGCTACAAGTAGAGGTAGATGACATGTAGAGCGAGGTAGGCTGTGTGAGGTAGGTGGGAAGCCACAGCGAGGCTCGAACGCCCGCTTGCCAGTGCCCTGCGCTGGTTCAAGCAACGGCAACGGCAGCTGGAGGACGGCAGGGTACAAGAAGACCGGCAGCTAGCTGAGCCGGCATTACCGCCATGCAGGACGGCAGCAGCAGCAGTAGTCCTATGCGTGGCCTCCGGGCGCCATACACACGCTCCTAGTGCAGCAGGAGTTGAGTGCTTACAGCGCTGCGGCTTGCGGCGTTCCGCATTGGAATTCCTTGGCATGAACGCGCTTGTGAGCGCTGCATATGCTGGCTGTGCGTGGCGATAGTGTCGAGGTCAACCCTGCTTTCACCGCCAGGTTCTTGCGGACATGAGCTTCATGTGAGGTGGTTGGTCGCTCGACGCTGTGGTTGCAAAGCATTTGCTCAACATATGCCGCAGGTCGCTCCCCTTGGCTGCTTGGCTCGTGGACTATTCGACATGCTCTTATCTGACTGGGCCGTGGGCAGATAGAGCTGGGCATGGGAGGGTTCTCACGCTCCCTCCTGTGGCACCGCCATGCCTGCCCACTGCCAACCAGTTAAGGAGGGGACGATCAAGCCAAAAGCCATAAGTGAACGATCAGAATCGATGGGCGATTGAGGCCATGCGAGACCCAGTTGCAGCAACGCCACTGCGATGCGGCATTCTCCTTACGAAACATGCCTCAGCCCTGTGGGCCTATGGCCTGCAGCAACAACTGGTTGAAGTCTGCGTGCAAGCAGTGCAACCCCCCACCGCGTGCAACCGTTTCGCCATCCATCCCAGGAAAACACTGGGAAGCGCGCTCGCCCGACGACTGCCCCAAGGCCTGTCTCATACTTACTGAATATGCTGTGCTGTAGAACTATCAGTTGCCTGGCGGCATCAAGCGGATGAGCAGTAGGCATGCGGAGGACACGAAGCCGGCCGTGGGGTGCAGCAGCTCTGGAGCGGACGGAAAGCGGAGCCTTATGTGGCAGGCAGTGCTACTTCCACTGCTGCTTGCGTGTCAGGCTACTGCTGTGCTGCACACAGACCTTTTCAAGGGCAACGGCGCAGTGGAACAGGTGAACCAGCTGCTTTTGTGACAGATGGACGGACGGACGCGTTGGCGTGGCTCTGGCAGCATGTCACTGGTGCAGAAACCTGCCAGGATCGCTATGACACGGCGTGTTTAGTCTAACGTTTGAGCATCCAACCATGCTGGTGTTTTATGCAGGACCCTGACATTCGAATCGAACGTAGCGTGCCTGGCGTGACAAAGGCCCTTAGCGACTCAGAGCTCTCACCACTTCTCAAGTACGTATGACTCAACAGCATCATCAAGCACGATGCACTCAGCACATGCCACAGGTTGCACTGCCTGCGGGTTGCATACTGTCTGCATGGTTGGTGCACAACCAACAGTGTGTTGACGTGAATCCAGCTGGTCATGGGAGCATGATGGAGCTCAGGTTTCGCAGGAACAGGCAGTCTGCACCTAGATATCAACGATAACAGGGACGCATGCGACATACAGTACCAACAGCTGAGGGCGCCCACCGACTGCTGTGTTTGAGATGAGATGAGCAGCGTGTCGATTGCTGCACACCGTTGCAACGTACATGCTCTCCTCAAATGCATGCTCTGTGACGTGCACGAAGCCAATGACAGGCCATGCAGGGGCCGTGCCTGTGTGATGCGACACGGGAAGGGGCTGTGGGCTGTGCACATGAGAAGCTGCACGCTACAGGTTGCCCCTGACTGTTGAAACGCAGCACATCGAGACAAACACATGCAGTGGAATGTAATGCGAATGGCTACGAGCTCGCACACAACCTGGACCCCACTGCCTGAAGTAATTAAAGGCGTCATGGATTCATACACGTACCAGTTCTGTTTGTAGCCGCTTGGCGCTCTCACGTCATGAAATACATCATGACTGGTGTCCCTTCCGTTGGCATTATGCCATTCAGCTTGAGGCCTTGCTTGAGTCTGCTGCTCGCCAGCTTGCTTGCGATGATACTGCCTGCCTCATTGTTGGGGCACGCGTTCCTACGCTGCCTGTCAGATTCCCTGTCAGGTATCGAGAGCTGCGTACAGGCCTCCCCATACAGGGTGCATCTTCACGTTGTCTCAGAAAGAGACCCCAAGGAGCCTCATGTTGTGTTTGCCTTGCATGCTGCCTGCTTGTGTGCTGCCAGGGACAACTTGGAGCCTGACCTGGCGCCATGGCGCAAGCGTGGCCCCCTGCGGGTGCTGGATTTCCTTAACCTCCTGCATGAGATCGACACGCAGTGGCCGGTATACCGGTGAGTGATCGTGTGCTGGCGTGGCTGCCAGGAAATGCATATGGCCATCATGCACTCCAAACACGCACGCACACACAATCTCAGGGCCATGGTGCCGCCTGGCTTCTGCGCCCTGCAACGGCAGTAGCGTGTCACACGTCAGTCAGTGGCATGTGGCGTGCGTCGTGCCATGCGTGGAGTGGCCGTCGGCTCGCGCACCGCTTCACGCTTGTCTGCCTGAAGCTGACTTGTGCTGCGTGTCTGCGTGCATGTGGGTGCTGCCGCCGGCAGGCGCAACTTCATCGCAATCGTGGTCATCCGGCGCAACCGCCTCACCTGGTGGGCCTACCCGGACGCGCGGCGCTGGTGCACGCGGCGGGTGAGGCGCTGGCACTAGGCCTGACCGCGCCATTACCATGAGCGTTACCGCATGCGTGTGTTCGCATGTCATGCGCGTCACGCCACACATTATTAGCCCGCGCGTATGCTTGCAGGTGCGCCATCCACAGCACTGACCCCTCCTCCCACACAGGTCACGCATGCTGTGACACCCCATGCATGCGCCCTTCCACCCCATGCATGCAGCCTGCATCCACATGCACTCTGCTGCCCAGCACACAGAAGCTGTCTCGTGCACGCCTGCGTCGCGCCTGCAGGTGGAGTACATCGCCAATGAGTTCCATGGCCACGCAGCCAACAGCTCCATCACCTTCCCGGATGTCGTGTACGTCATGAATGGGTGAGAGTGTGCGGGCGGGGCGTGCGGCATGCCCCTACCCACGCATGTGTGGCATTCGTGTCATGCAGCGACAAGCTCAGGTCCATGCTGAGGGCTGCAGGGTTTGCCAGTTTTGCTGGGCTTGCAAGGCTGCTGTGCCAGACCCTGGCCAGCTGGAGTTGTTCCTGACCGCTCGTCAGCTCGCTGCGTTGCACTGGTGGGCGGAGGGAGGCCCTGCCTCGGCACACAACCTTATAACATCGATATACCATACCATACCATAACATAACATTGATGTACGAAAGCCTGCTTGAGCTCATGGTATGCAACTGTGCGGCCCGCCTTGGCTGCCTCAGAGCACATGCTGCTGTGTGCGCTGGTGCACCGGCTGCGGCTGCGGCTGCCGCCGGCATCGCCGGAAGGGCCCGTGATGTCGCCGGCAGCAGCAGCGTCACTACTCACTAGTGATGTTACTGATGTACACTTTTTTTCTTGGTATTGGTGGTACTGCTGCGTATGGCGGCAGGTATGACAAGGCGCTGTGCCCCGCCGGCAACTGCTCCGCGCCGCTGTTCACGTTCGACAAGCGCTGGCACGCCGGCAACGCCACGTCCCCCAGCGACGACATCCTGCACCCCGTCATGAACCACCCCTTTGAGCAGTTCATCCATTACCCCTGGGAGAAGAAGGTGTGTGAGCCTCTGTGTATAATGCTGCGCTACCTCCACTTGTGCGGGCAGTGCGGGCTCTTCTGAGCAGGCGGTCGTGATCGTAGTTCCCCTCGCAGCACACCCCTACACACATCACGAAATCAATCCAGCTGCTTGCATCGACGGGATTGCGGAGCGCAGCGCAGGCAATGAGCCGCATGGATGCATGGATACGACCAGGAAGCGTAACTTGCATATATAGGGGCAGTGCCAAGTACTGTTTCATTGCCTTGCTGCTTGTCTCCGTCTTCAGGGGCATGGGGCCTTTTTGCACAAGCAGCTCCTGATCACTGCCACGTAACATGACTGCTTTGGTGCTCGTGTCCGCTTGCTACCAAAAGCTGCCAGGGGCGGCTGTGGGCCTGCGGCAGTGCGCGAAAAGAGATGCGAGAGAGAGTAACTGTGGTGCTTAATGAGGGCTAGGGAGTGGCAGACGTGCTAGCTGCTGGACATTGACCATTCCTGGATGCAACCACCACCTTTGCACGTATGCTGCAGGTGCCCAAGGCGTTCATGCGCGTGGGCATCTACGCAGCCATGGCGGCCAATTGCTCCCGCGTGCTGTTAGCGCGCCTGCAGGGCACGCCGCGCGGCAAGCATTGGCTGGACGTGGGCGTGTACCAGAACAGGCACTGGAAGGTCAAGCTCAAGACGGTGAGGGAGTCAGGGCGGCGCATTCATGTCATGCCACATACCAGCAGTGCACGCCCCTTACCTGCCATTGTCCCATGGGATGTGCACACATGCACACATTCGCATTAACACGTGCGCCACATGCGCCTCGCTCGCTATCCTCAGGTGCAGTTTCCATCCCCCCGCATATGCGCGCTGCACGGCCCAAGGGAGCAACAATGTCCAACACGCGTTGACAGCATGGTTCGGCCTATCATCGTGCCTGAAGCAGCCAGTCGTCTCGCCACCCTGCTGCTGAACTGCGCTGATGTGGCCATATATCACTGCCGTACATACGGATATGAAATGCATCATGCACGGTGTTCGCCGGTGTGCCTGCTTCTTGGCGGTGGCACGCAGGTGCCGCCGGTGCCAATGGAGGCGCACGTGAGGTGGCGCTACCTCATCAACACTGACGGCCAGAGCGCGTCGTGGCGCCTCGCCAAGCTGCTGGCCCTGGACTCTCCCATCCTCAAGTACAGATCCGACAACATCGAGTACTACTACAGGTATGCAACACAGTCACCATACGGTACAAGTACTGACGCACTTGCGTGCAGTTCTGTGTGCCAGTGTGTGCTCGAATGCGTATGCTGTGGATTTGTAATCCCGCACCGCGGCTAATGCAGTTCTGCTGCTTGTGTTGCCATGTGTGCTCCGGTCAGTCTCTTGCTTTGCACCACCGCGGCGGGGTCTGTGTTGGTGCAGAACCTGCTGCCGCCAACCAGCTCCTGTTCTGCAAGCTGTTGAGTGGTTGCTTGGTTGCTTTAGCCCCGGCTGCGAGCTCCATGATTGATTGACTTTACATCACTTGGCCGATCGGGCCATTCATGGATGAGGGCAGTGGTCATGAAGCCGCATGGGGCTCCAGCATAACAACTTATACGAAGCGAGGGACGCTGTGCGTACATACCTGTTTGCGTGTGCCCTGGGTGCTCACGCAGGTCGCTGCGCAGTGGCGAGCATTACATTGACATGGACCACACCGACATCTTCAAGGTGTTGGAGGGCCTGCAGGGCAAGGACGAGAAGCTCCAGGTGAGGGACAGAGGGAGCCGTTTTATGTATGTATTGAGCCGTGGGTGGCCACCGCCGCAAGTGATGCGCGTATTAGAATGTTGGAGGTGAGGGGGGGAGGGAGGGCCCCCCGTGTCGACACGCAGCCGCCTAGCCTTGCAATCCATGCATGCATGCCCCGCTTGGCCTTGGGTTTTGGCTATTCTACTGGCTGCAGGCTGAATTTTCAGCAGGTCTGATTTGTTAGAGCTCAGCCAAGTGCTTGCGGGAATGGGTAGGGTACACGTGACTCCTTATTCACCCCTGACAGTGATTTGGTTGACCCAGCGAAGCCCAAGCATGGGATGGGGGACACGCATGCAAGGTTTCACGGCTGCGCACGAGACAACAGGCGCGTGAACAAGCTCGCACGCACTCATCCCCCAACGGCAACCGACGCCGCCGGCAAGCAGGACCTGCCCCTGCACGCAACTGTGCACACCACAGCGCGTGCGCGTACCGTCCCGCTCTGGGCAAGTGCGTGCCGTGCGCTGTGTCGGGCAAGTGCAGGCTCTGCTGAGGGCTGTACATCACACACTGTGTGCTGATGAACGATGCCCTGACTCAGGACGAACGGCAGAGCACGCACCCGCGTTGCAGCTTGACGCAAAGCTAGTGACAGCAGCGCCTCCCCCTGCCCTCACCCCCCCCCCCTCGCCCTAGCAGCTGGTTGAACACGCGACTTGCCAGGGCCAGGATTGCGTGAGTGCCTGCTGGCTATGTGTGGCCAGATGAAAGAATATTGTGTGCGTGCAAGTTGCAAGCTGTGTCGTTTGTGTCTACTGTGTGCAGGCTATGGCCAAGCGGAATCAGCGCTTTGCCGCCAGGTACCTGTCACAGGTGGGCAAAAGCTGAGAGCGTGTGCAACCATCCACTGCAGCTTGCTACAAGTGCATGCGTTGGCCATGATGTGTTGGGTGCCGACGGGCAAGGTCTTCCACGTTATGGCGATTGCAAATGTGGAATTCCAGCATATGCACGATAGGCCAGCAAGGCTCATGCTTGTGTGTTGTGTCGTGCATCAGCGCATGGTGGGGGTACCTTCTGCTGCCGCTGATGCGCCTGATGGCAATGATGATGCCGCTGGTACCGATGCTCATGCTCATGCTGGTGCTGCCATTGGTGATGGTGTTGCCGCTTGCAACGCGCAGGCGTCGCGTGCAGCGTACGCAGCTGCATCGTTCCGTGCATACCGCGAGCAGCTCTTTGCACGCGGCGAGATGCAGGCGCTGCTGGACCAGCTGCCGCAGCAGCTCAGCATGCAGTGGTTCCTGGAGCTGCGCCGCAAGCTGCTGGCCAGGCAATGAACGGAAGCTCAAGCGTTGGACCCAAACTTCAACGGCGTGCGCCTACGTATTCGTTGCGAGCGGCGTTTTTACTAAGGGAGAACTGCAGTGTGGGAGCCCTGGGAGGGCGACGCATACATGTGTGACAATGTGACATTATGTGCGCTTCACAAGTTCACAGCGTGCATCAGCAGGCACAGGATGCTTGTGGGTTGTATGACCTTGAGTGCCGTGCCCTGCTTGCGCTGCATGCTGGCGGTTGTCACCCTGGGGGGTTCAGCGCCGATGCCACCTGCGCGGCCAGGTTCGCCCCAAAGACTAAGGCCATGCCACTGCAACAGGACAGAGCGGAAACCACTGCATGCTCCCGCCGAGGGATTAGAAGCCTGCTGAAGCGGGGACAGTATTGATGTGAGCCATGGTCTGCTGTTCGCCTTGCGATGGTGTCAACGGTTACTGAACTGGCGCCTCGTCGCAATAACGCGTTGGCGGCACCGTTGCATCCTCCATTTCAGCGGTATCATGTGAGCGTATCGCCTCACCGCGGTGGTGGTCCTGAGGGCCAGCGAGGCTTGAGCGCACAGACAGGCTCCTTACCAGACACAGCATTCCCTCAGCTGGACCGAAACCCACCCCGTGTGCTGCCAAACGCTGATGGCGAGGCTCCGCCGATGAACCTGGCCGCCAGCCGCCGGCAGGGATGAACCGCCTGTTGGCATGGCATGCTGACCGTGCAAGGCCACGAGTTGTAAGGGCAACAGCGTGCTTGGGTTACAGCGACCCAAGTCAACTGCAACGCAGTGTTCGCAGGTGCCTGGCGGGCAAGCTGGCAGTGCAGCAGGCAGGTGTTGGAGCTGCCGAGCTCAACGCATTGCTTACCGCTTCACTTGGACTGCATGCGTTACGTAGGCGTGACAAGATCAATGCATTGGTCAAATTCACATCCAGTGGCCATTCGGTAGGGTTGCCATGTGGGAGAACTGTGTGGATCGGATCGGTTGATCACCGCAGCTAAATGGAAGCCATCGCATTTGGATGCGCATTGGCAGCGTCCTAGCATCAGCTGTGTTGCTGCAACCTGCCCCTGTCACGTCCTAGTACGGCAATTAGTGGTTATTGTTCGTGATTTCACAGCAGTTGTCCTGCCGCTGTTCTTGGCTTTCGCCTAACTCGGTCGCGCACCTGACTTCATTGGTCCTGCAGTCAGGTCGCACTATGTTGAGTCTCCAGACGACATGTCAGGACTGACAGACACTGCACGCACAGTGCTCCACCTGTGTGCGTGGGCCCAGCTGGGCGTCCTTGTACGCATTTACATTGGCAAGCTGTTTGGCGGATCGTGCTCCTCCGCGGGCCCCTGGGAATGGATTCCATGCGTGACGTCGCCTGGACTAGTCCGCTACGGAGGAGCTCTCTTTCAGGACTTGCCAGCCAACGCCCTGGGATCATTTGCTATGGGGCTGCTTGCTGCCTCGGACGTCCTTGCCGCAGCGTTTGTCAAGCCGGAGCTCAAGGGCACGCCGATAGCCATGCTGCCTAAGACGTGGGCGCTCCAGTTGCACACGCCGCTGCTTATTGGCTGGAGAACGGGTTTCTGTGGCTCCTTGACCACCTTTTCGTCGTGGATGCTGCAAATGGTTATTATGACGGTCGGTTACCCTTCCAAGGGGTATGCGACCGAGTGGGTTGAAGCGCTGTGGGGCTGCTTCGTGGGGACCACCGTGGCGCTGGCGTCCCTGGTTATAGGACAGCACGTGGCCCTGTGGCTCATGGCTGCATACGGCGAGCAGCATGCCGTGCCTCCTGCAAGCAGTGCAAACGGGAACATGGCTGACGGCGTTGCAAAGCCTAACGCCCCCGATGGCGGTAGTTCTGTAGAAGCGGTTGCCATAGGTGCTCCGCTACCCATCCCTCCATCTGAGAAGGCGAAACTGGATGTTTCAAGTGCTACATGGCCGTCCTTGGTTTCCGACGTATGTGCTGCAGCGGTGCTATGCACCTTGACCGGCGTGTCCATAGCGTATGCCTACCTCGACAGCAGCGGCCCTCACGCGCTTGGGCGCAGATACTTCTGGTTTAGCATACTGTTCGGACCACTGGGCTGCCTCATCCGCTGGCAGCTCGCAAAGCTCAACGGCTCACTCAAAGGGCGCCTATCTTGGTTTCCCCTTGGGACGTTCATCGCCAACATATCGGCTTGCTTGCTTGACTATATCCTGCAACTCATCATCATCAAGGTGCCTGTGGTGGTGCAGCTGCAGTGGGCCGTATTGGAAGGGTTCGTCACTGGCACTTCGGGCTGCCTGAGCACGGTTTCGACCTGGGTAGTGGAGGTGAGACCGTACGCAGGACATCACAATACAACGTGCCAGCCACGTGCATCAGCACCTGTCTGCAGCCATTCGCGGTCGTTCTGCATCACTCACCCCAACTTACCACTTCCAGGCTGGTACTGGCACTGATGGACTCCTTGCAGGGCATGTCCATTGGCACCAATTGACACCACCGGCGTGTCAACTCTGTTCAACTCTGCCTGCTTGCATCATGCTGCTGTGTCGCGGAACATATGTGCGCACCTGCAGGTTCAAAAGCTCAACCTGGGGATCCCTGACGGGGCGCGTGGATACATCTACGTCCTTGCGAGCATCATCACGGCAGGCGCGCTCGGGTTGCTGGTATACGGCACTGCTGTGTGGACCGAATAGCAACGGTAGGCATGAAGACCGCGATCACTGTAGGCCGTGCTGGGTAACACTGGTCAGGCAGAGCTGCGGGCGGGCAGATGTGTCGAGCACTGCACCCCACACACGTACCGGCATTTATGTTGGGTGGCACATCGCCTTGCGTGCAGGCGACCTCTCATCCGTGTACGAATCTCACACTCAACTCCGAATACTGTTCAATGCTGTGGGGGGCGGATTCGAGTCTTGCGCACTCCATTAGCTACGTATCTTGACCAGCGGGTACTGGCCGCACATTTACACACGGTTGTCAGTGGCAACCATGTCGCTAACATGTGAGCGGCGCACACACAGGGTGCACTAGTCAGGGCCCACAGCAAGGCCATACTGATCTTAGAACCATGCTCAGTGACAGGCCACCGATGTATCTGACTCGGTTTACGCCAACTGGCAACGGGGTGCTAGCAATGAATGATGCAAACCATGAATTGTTGGTCGTGTCTTGACTGTATGTTCTGATGTACTGCATTCCTATGGCCATTGGCACTTGCGTTTGCATGCTGCCAATTCCTGCGCCTGTCGTCCACCCATGACAGGACTGTGGTTGCCACAACAATCGCCCATAATGTATGTGTCTTCTATTTATGTGTCTATTTGTCTCGTACTTGATTGCGGGCAGCTGGCGAAGCTCGGGCACGCTGCAAGCTAACGTCCACAAATAATGTCCGTGATGTTACGGCCCGAGCCACCATGCATGTACCCCATACGGCAGCTGCATTGCAGTAATCGTTGGATAGGTGACAAGGCTGATGGTGAATCTGAGAACCCCCCCCGTGCTGCATTGCAGTATGTCAATCGTTCAAGCATGCATCCGTCCCGCACCAGATACGTTCGCAAGCTGAGCAGGTAAGCATGTCAGCACGCTAGCCCAAGCAACGGCCCAGCAGCTGCCTTGGTGGCGACTCAGCTCAAAGCACCTGTGCATGCTACCAATAGCAGCATCAACCACACCTGAGCGCTAAACGTCACGACCAGACTTGCGCAAGTTCTGCGCCACGTACAGCATAGGGAGGGGCTCCCCGCCGCAACCGCAGCGCGTGTGCTCGTGCGTCGCGCGGGGCTCTCACCCCTCCTTGTACCGCCACACCTTGACGCTGGCGTCGCCCTGGTGGCTGCTGGACACGATCTCGCGCCGCGCCTCGTGCGTGTCCACGCACAGCACCGCGTCGCAGTGCCCCGCGCCCGGCGCCTTCCGGCTCTCCCGGCCCGCAATCGCGTACGCCACCTCCCGGCTGTTGACGTCATACAGCACGATCTGGTGGTCCTCCGAGCCTACCACCACATAGCACACCGGCGTGCTGCTGCCGCCTCCCTGAGGCGCCGCGGCGCTGCTGGCTTGCGCTGAGGGGGCGCCGTCCGCGGCGCTGCCGCTGCCTGCGGCAGCGGCCGCGGCATCAGGTGCAGCGTGCTGCGCGTCGGCGCTGGCGTCGGCGCCGAGGCGCGTTGGCAGTGTGAGGAATGCGTTGATGGTGCAGTATTTGCTGTTCTTGTGCGCGCGATACGTCTTGGCCACCTGACCCTTCTCATAGTCCCACAGCCGCACGCGGCCATCCAGCGTGCTGGCCAGCAGGTACCTGCAGGTGAGGGGGAAAGCGGGGGCGATGTTTCTTGACTCGCGGGACTGGGAGTGCTGCCTGCTGACCACAGAGCATGTGCCGGAGCGTGTTTTTGGTGGAAGCAATCCCGTTCTGTGTTATGAATGGTGCGCACAGCACCAGCACAGCACCAGAGCAGGAGAGGGGGTGCCGATGTTCAAGGAACAGCTGCGCAACCTTGCCGCCCCCCCCCCCCCGCCCGG
>BDDA01000068.1:0-19550 GCA_001662385.1 Chlamydomonas asymmetrica
GCCCCCACCACCCTCCCCGACACCCCCCCTGCAAGGTGTGCACTAACCATCATTTGCGCAGCTGCACACAAGCACCCTAAGGCTGTGTCCCTGCAAATGACACAGCTGCTTGCAAGCTTGGCCCTGCCCTGGTTTGACTTCCTGTGCACCCACAGTGTGTCTGACACGCCCGCCCCACTCGCTGTGCCCTCTCCTGCAGACTGCTCTACGCTTGCCGTCCCCGTTTATTCCATCCCTTCCTGCCCAGCCGGCACAATGTTCAATCCACGCTCTCCAGACGCCAAGTGCTATTCAGCCTGCGCTAACGGCTATGAGCAATACACCACCCAGCAGTACAACACCATATGTGTGGCAAAGACCTGCCCGTCAGGTAGGCATGTGTGCTTGCGTGTGTTGTGCTGGGTGGTTGGGGACTTGGGGTGCATGTGCTTGTGTCGAGGAATGATAAGAGTCCTGGAGCAGCACGCCCTATCGGTTGCATGACGCACTGCTGCATAATTCCTCCCGCCTTGCCGTATGCATGCTGTATGCAGGCTGGGTGACCATAGCCGGCCTGATCCCTGTAAGTAACCCCGACGCCCAGTATTACTGCACGAGGGACCCAAACAACCCAGGTAAGTGCAATAGCGCTATATATACCGGTAGTAGTTGTGAATAACAGAGTTGATGATGAGAACATATATACATGAGCCTAGCTGTCACCGCATTCTACAGCAACCAGCCGCACAGCGCATCACGTGTTTGCTGTATGGACAGGCGAGTTGTACCACTTGCACTGCTGGTGTGGCTGAGAGCGAGGCAGCTAGATGATGGCTACGTCTCTACCAGCTGCATGCGCCTTTGCTGTTTCAGTTAAAATGTTCCAGTAAGGCCCTCCGGGTGTTGAAGACAGTCTTCCACCCTGCATGCACTCCATCCATCGCAGCGCCGGCAGCAGGCGGCTCATGCATGGCATTGTATCAGCACGTGTGCATGCGTGCGTTATCTGCGCTGATCCTGCTGTCCTGCTGCCGCCACGCAGATCCCGCAGATCCCGGCACCATGCCCGCACCCAGCTCAGGTTGCCCCTCAGGCTACTACACAGAGTCCTCGCTGCCCAACACATGCATCAAGGAATGGTGCGTTGAGAATGCATGGACCTGTGTGCTATGCCTGTGCTAAATACACGTGGAAAAGGCCTCCACATCTGCATGTGTCACCAGCAGCAGAGTAGGTAGCCGTCAACATAACTGGCTTGCCCGGTCAACCGTGCCGCCTCCTCTGTGTGTGCTGGTGTGTTGTGCGTGTGCCATGACCTGCAGCGCCAACGGCACGCATCAAGGCACGTACGGCATCGGCATGGCTGTCAGCAAGGTGTCGGCGATATGTTTGAAGGACAGTTACCAGCCCGTCACGGCCTCCTCCTCCTGCCCCAGCTACGCGGTAAGCCTGCTGCCAGGGCGCTGCATCCGGCTAGCTGAACTGGCTAGCGGTGGTGCTGTCATCATGAACACGTACACTGACTGAGGCAGTGCATGCTGTGCCTTGCCTTGCCTTGGGGCACACGCATCATCACTTGATCAGCGTGGTGTGCTGCATGTCAGGATGGCTGGCGTGTGTGGGTTGTGCGGCAGGCTGGCCTCACGTGCCCAGAAAGCAGGAGCCCTTTCACAGATAGGATCGCGGAGCATGCATCCTGATGCTGTTGCCAAAGCCCTACCTGCGCCCCCATCCACTCACAACGCAGGCCTTTGGCTCTGGCACTGCGGCCTGCAACTTCTACGGCAATGGCAGGATAAACTCATGCTGCATCGCGAGCGGCTGCCCCGCCGGCTACACTAAGACCGGGACCTCAGGCACCACGGCATTGGAGTGTGTGTTGGATGCTTGCTTGAGCACGCGTTCCCCGCCCTCACCCCCGCCCTCTCCACCACCCCCATCACCCCCACCACCCTCTCCGCCGCCCCGCCAGCAAGGTGTGTACTGGTCATCAATTGCGCAGCTGCACACAAGCTGGGGCTGTGTCCATGCAAGTGCCACAGCTGCTTGCAAGCTTGGACCTGCCCAAGTTCGACTTTCTGTGCACCCCCAGTGTGTCTGACGCGCCCGCCCCACTTGCTGTGCCCTCTCCTGCAGATTGCTCTACGCTTAAAGTCCCCAAATACTTCTACCCTTCTTGCCCCGACGGCACAATGTTCAATCCGCGCTCTCAAGACGGCAAGTGCTATTCAGCCTGTGCTACCGGCTACGAGCTGTTACAGCTGGTCAACACCCCGCAGTACAACACCACATGCGTGGCACAGGCCTGCCCGTCAGGTAGGCGTGCGTGCTTGCGTTTGTTGCGCCGGGCAGTCGGGATGCATGCGCTTGTGTCGAGGAATGGTAAGAGCCCTGGAGCAGCACGCCCTATCGGTTGCATGACGCACTGCTGCATAACTCCTCCCGCCTTGCCTTGTGCATGCTGCATGCAGGCTGGGTGACCATAGCCGGCCTGATCCCTGCAAGCAACCCCGACGCCCAGTATTACTGCACGAGGGACCCAAACAACCCAGGTAAGTGCAATAGCGCTGTATATACCGGTTGTGAATAACTCTGCCAGCTGCATGCGCCTTTGCTGTTTCAGTTCCATTGTTTCAGTAATTCTCCTGGAGCTGGATCCGGTACTCCGGGCCTTGCAGTCTCTGACCCTGCATGCATGCACTCCACCCAACGGCGTATGCATGGCGTTTGCCAGCACTTGTGCGCTAGCTGTGCTGATCCTGCTGCTGATCTTGCTGCTGCCATGCAGACCCCGCAAATCCCGGCACCATGCCCGCACCCAGCTCAGGTTGCGCTTCAGGCTACTACACAGACCCCTCGCTGCCCAACACATGCATCAAGGAATGGTGCGTTGAGAATGCATGGACCTGTGTGCTATGCCTGCGCTACACGTTGCTTGCAATGCGGTATCCAGAGGCTGTCATGCAAGGCCATTCATCGGCCGCACATCCTGTTGGTGATATTGAATAGATGGGGCGCGGAAAGTCCACCACATCTGCATGTGGCACCAGCAGCTGGGAGCATGGTGCTTGTGTGCATGGCACGTGTGTGGCCGTCAACATGGTGGGCTTGGCCGGTCAACTGTGCCGTCCCCTCTGCGTGCGCCGGTATGCTGTGCGCGTGCCATAACCTGCAGCGCCAACGGCACACATCAAGGCACGTACGGCATCGGCATGGCTGTCAGCAAGGTGTCGGCGATATGTTTGAAGGACAGCTACCTGCCCGTCACGGCCCCCGCCTCCTGCCCCAGCTATGCGGTAAGCCTGCCAAAGCGCTGCATTCGGCTGGCGGTGATGCTGTCATCATGAACACGTACACACAATGAGGCAGTGCTTGCTGTGCCTTGACTTGCCTTGGGAGTTAGGGCACTCGCATCATCACTTGGCCAGGGTGGTGTGCTGCCTGTCACGTGAGCTTGTGTGTGTGGGCTGGGCGGCAGGATGGTCTTAGGTGGGTGCCCAGAGAGAGGGCGCCCTTACAGAGGGTGGACCGCAGAGCATGCATCCTGCTGCTGTGACCCTGACACTGCCTGCCCCCCCATTCACTCACAATGCAGGCCTTCAGCTCTGGCGCTGCGGTCTGCAACGAGTATGCCAGAACAAGCTCATGTTGCATCGCGATCGGCTGCCCCGCCGGCTACAAATATAGCGGCCCAGGCACCATGACGACCTTGGAGTGTGTGTTGAATGCGTGTGTATAGTGTGTACATATGTACACAGGCACCGACACTAATTCACGTCACGCATTGCTTGTTTCTACTGCTGTAATTGTCCCTGACATGTAATGTACGCTCAAGCCCTCACTGACTGCTGGGGGTGCATGTTGCCCTAGATGTTGACGAAATGGCACACAATGCTCATCCAACCAGTGGATAACGTGATAACCCTTGCGCTGTGTTATGTACTGGGATTAAGGCAGATGTCGTTATGCGTGACGTGACAGCTAGCTTTTATTCCACTGATTGTTTGTTGGGCGAATCCTTTGTGGAAGCCGCATTGCACTCCGCTACAACGCACGCCGTGTACTTGTGTAATAACATATGCCATGCGTGCATGTGAGCGTAATGCGCGTATTCAGCCAATGCATGCCGACCCCGCTATGCACAGCATGGTCAAGGCCTGACAGTGTGCATGAGGAATGGCGACACCATCAGGAGCATGCGCAGTACAGATGGTGCGGAGGGTTGCACGCCACAGGTAGATTCTCGTCGCTAACAGTGAAAGCAAGCTGAACCACCAAACCCAGCACCGTTCCATGCGTGTGAGGCTGCTGAAATACAAACCAGTCGTTCAAGCACCTGTGGCAACAAGGCATCCAATTGACGGCGTGACAACAAGCCGTTTCCAAATCACTGGACCGCCTGTGAGCAGGAACGTGGCAACACATCGTAAGCAGTTGCATCGCCTGAAGCTTAGTGACTCGTAAACTTCCTGAGGTGCGCCCGAGCGAGGTGCCCGAGTGAGGTCCACACTGTCAACCTCCGCTTGGTATGCATGGCATATTGCATCAGGAGCGTGTTGGCCAAAAGGCCCATGCTCCCCCCAGATGGGGACCAGAAGACAAGGAATCGGTTTAGCAGCCTAGGCACATGGCGTGCCGAAGAGCCACACCTTCGCTTGGTTGCCAGGGCACTAGGAACCTGACAGTGAGACCACGGCAAGGCAGCTGGAGTCTAAACTGGTTGACCAGGTGCCGCGTGGGAGTCGAGCCTCAATGGTGGCGGCTGATGTTTCCGGCATGTAGTTCCCAGGGTCATCCAACTCTGATTATTACTGATCCGAAAGCGTCCGTTTATGCCCCCTACGGACCCGCCTGGGTAAGGAATTCAATTAAACGGCCGGATGCAATCCAATCGGGGCCTGATAGCCCCATATGGGCACATGAAGAATTGCTTACTTGCTTCTTACGATACATGCGGCAAGCAAGCAAGCTAGGTGGTGATACTGCACGGGGGGGAGGGGAGGGGTTAGGATGAATGGATGAATGCATTGGACGCTACCATAGTCATGCAGCTCAGCTGGCCATGTTCATCCATCCAAACAGGAACGCGTTGCTGTAGCATGGCAGGGCATTTCCGTGGATGGACTGCAGCAGCGGCTGCCGAAACGGATTGAGCTGGGGACCTATCAGGCGCACATGCCGTGTGAGCCGGCGCGCCGGCGTGTGGTGCATACCGCTGCCTTGCGCTTGCCTGCCGCTTGCATCGGGACCGTCAAGCGTGGACTCCCTATGAGCGCCGGCGCCAGCGCCTGCAACTGCAACTTCATCACTTGGCATACTGCCACCGGCCCTCAGAAGAGAGGCGCAAGGCTGCAAGTCGTGATGATCGTCGTCGTTCAGCAGCGATTCAACCAGCTCAAGCGATTTGACACACGCCTCCTCACAATAGTCCGTGAACACGCATGCAGGCATTGTCGCCATTGTCCTTGCTGCACCACGCTCACCACCATGCTGAGGGTGCAAACGCCCCAGCACGCACTCACCACCAGGCGCGGCCCCATCAGCGCTCGGGGCACGCATATGGGCGGTCGGCACGGCTGCATGCTCGCCCTGCCGCGTAAGGATGTGCGTGTCAGCATCAGCAGGCGTGCCGGCAGTGCTGGTGTTCGGTTGCGCTGGTGGCGGGGTGAGTACATGTTTGAGCGATGGTATCCAGGAGGGGTAAGCTGCGAGGCCTGCGTTGGGGCCAAAGATGAGCGCGTTGTGCGCGCCGAGCGCATGCCTGCCCCGAAGATCTGGCCAGGCCTCATGCAAGAGGCATTGCTGGAAATCCATCACAAGCCGACTGGAGCCGCAAGCGCCGCAGACGCCGTGTGCGGCCAGCCAGGTTCCGCCGCTGCGGCCGACGGCACCGGCGTTTTCATCGCCAGCACTGCTCCCCGCGCCCCCCGCTTCCACCGCTGGCAGCAAAGCTCCACCGTTTGCTGCCAGTGCAGGCGCTGGTGCTGCAGCCTCAGCCTCCTCGGTCGTCCCGTCTTTTGGCAGCACGGGCAGCGCGCCCAGGCCCATAACGCATGCGCGCATGGCGCCATGCAGGTGGCCAGGAAGGTCCGGGCCGACAAAGTGCAGGTGCAGCGCTGTATGCTCTGGCAGCAGGTCGATCAACACCAGGAAGTGGTCCAGCAGGTCCAGCTCAACGTCCTGGGGCCCTGCGTACGAGCAGTCGGCAGGCGACCGGCAACGGGCCGCTTATTCCGTAGCTCGACGATGCAGCAGCAGCAGTAAGCACGGACGCAGGATGGAGCGTGCAGAGCATCAGGGCTGGCATGTGTTCTGCCATGCAAGGCTCATCGGATCATTGCACACCATTTGCGTGAAAACCATCCACAGGCCAGCCAATCAGCTGCGAGACATCGTTCAGCCAAATGTGCACCCCACATTCATCGAGCGCAACAAACATGCAGCATGCCAAACATGTTGTGCTGTCAAGTGGGGTGAGAGTGGTAGCCTCGCATGGTCACGCACTCACCCACGTATATGACATGCACGGTGGAGCAGCAGCTGCCAGTGCGCGCCCGGGGGCCATCAGGCTGGTGGGCGCCGAGCGGCGCGCTGAGCGGCAGCAGGTCGGCCAAGCGCAGCGCATGCAGCAGCGTGAGCGGGAAGTGCAGCAGCAGCGCTGCGGGCGACTCCAGGGGCAGACCCAGCGCACGATACGCGTCCGACCAAGTCTCAAGCCGCTCAGGTGGAGCTGGACCGCCGGCCTGTTGCGGGGCCGACGGCACGCCCGCATGCGGGTACGCAATCGCCGGCCCAGGCTCGCCTGCTGCTGCTGCGGTACAGTTGTCAGCCCCGCCAAGCTCGGTAGGGGCATCACCAACGTGCTGGGCTTTGCGGCCGGCGGAGCCGTGCTCGGCAAGGTGAGGCGGGGAGGGGGTAGGCCGCTTGGTGCCCGGCGCGTGAGGCGCCAAGTTGGCGGGCAGGCGCCATACGCGCTGTACCCAGACGCCATGTGCGCTGTGTGCACCGCATGCTTCCTGGTCAGCTGCTTGGCATGCAACGTCACTAGCCGCATCACACTGCAAGTCGCCTGGCACAACACCGTTGGTGCTGGGAGCCAGTGCCAAGGTGGACCCCGCAACGACAACACCTGCTGCCGCATCAGCTGACATACTGCTGGCCGTGCGCATAGCATCTGCAGAGGGTGATTCGACCATGTTGTAGTCCTGCCGACACCCAGGCCTGGCCGGTGTTGCTGATGCAGTAGAGCATAAGAAGTGTGTCAAACCCGTACCTTCTGCACTGAGCACGCCCGGGGACGGAGTGTCACTGGGAGCATGCAGGCGGCTGCACGAACAGGCATGGCGCCAAGGGCCCAGCATGTGGCACTGTAAGGAATGCAGCAGTGTGCACACGGAGGATTCAAGCTGCGTGGCTGTGTCGATGGCACTGTTTGCGTTGCTGCTGCTGCTGGTGCGTAGGCGCTGTGTGGGACGTTCTGGCGCTCCAACGCCTTCCACCCTAGGTTCTGAGAGGAGCTGCGTGAAGCAGGGTAATCCTTTGCTGAGCTTATGTGGTTGTAGGCCCTGTGCGCTGGCCCAAGGGAATGGGAGCCCGCCAAGCTCCTGTGCACACAAACCACGGTACAATCGATCCATCGTCAGCAGGTAACAGACAAGCCACAATACCCGTAGAACAACCAGGATTAGGCCGGCTCTTCGTCCTCCCCCACGCTCACTTCCGCACGCCCAAGCTGCCCCGCCATGCGACTGCACTCCGCAGCGTCGTGAGCAAGCTTTGCATGAAGCGCCAGGTGCTTGGCACTGCAGTAGTAAAGCGCCTTGCACCTGGTTCAACGAAACAAAGAAGTGTAAGATCAACCTGGTAACAAGCATGGGCTCCTGTGTTGTCTGCACCGCCCGGCTCCGCCGGTCGCTTGGTTCCATGGCTCCATGCATGGTCAGCGCCGGCATACCAGCCTGAGAGAAAACTCAGACAAAACATGCGACAGCGCGCTGACAGAGAAACGTTTTAAGCTTGTGTTGAGAGCCTTGCCTGCAAGCATGTTCGGTTCCACATGGACGCCCGCAAAGTTGACAGCAGAACCCCGCTGTGGCAGTAAAGGCAGAGACACAGCTTGGCAGAGTCCCGCAAGACATCAGCAGCTAAATTGGCAACGCAATATGTGTTATCCCTCTCTGGACCAATGGCTTCCCTTTGTCCTTGCCTCTCAGTGCCAACACTGATGATTGAGAGGCTGGCAGGCAATCAAACATTTGGAACGCACGAAGAGCCCATCGCGTCAGACAGCAACGCGCTGCTGCGTGGGTAAGGCCGGTTTGCTCCGCCACACGTGGGCATCTCTTCGCTTACCCTCTCAATATCTCTTCCACCTGGCCCTCGATGGCGAGCACAGCGGACCTTGTGGCAAACGCCCTAAAGCTTGCATCCCCAGGCCGGGGGCTGCTAGCTTCGGATGAAAGCACGGGAACTATCGGGAAGCGGCTGGAGAAGGTCGGACTCGACAACACGGAGGTGAGGGGGGGATCTGGCGATTCTGGTGGAGCCCAACCTGGGCTTTGCACAAGCAGCGCCACAGCACGTTTTGGCTGGTACAACTATCCTTGCAGCATGGACAAACTGTGCAGCTTGCTTGTACAAGGCAAGAGTGTGAGAATGGAGTGGATGAGAATAGCTTTGTCACTGCCCCTTGGAAGTGCCTTGGGGCGGTTGCACAGCCGGTGAGCCTCCTCGCCTGCTTGTTGCAGTCGTGCCACAAGGTTATGGGTATGCTGTATGGTCTGGATTGCAGGACGTCAGGCGTGCATACCGTGAGCTGTATTATACAGCTCCAACAATCGGGCAATATATCTCGGGCTGCATCATGTTCAAGGAGACGCTATACCAGTCAGATTCCAACGGAAAGCCTTTCGTGCAGTGCCTGCACGACCAGGACATCCTGCCGGGTATCAAAGTGGACGAGGTGAGTGAGGTGCTTAGCGCCAACCCTGCGTCAGTACCCTTGTGCCCTTCGAGACAAGCTGCAGCAGAGTGTGAAAGGGAAAGCTGCAGGAGCGCACACCAGCCACACCTGCCCCCTCATCCAGCCTAAGCCCTTCACCCCGGTGGCAGCTCGCCTTGTTCAAGCCATGTCCTCCAACTGTTGCTGTACCACCCGCATCCCTTTGTGGAAGGGATTGAGCCCCCTGGAGGGTGCGCTGGAGGGTGAGACGTACACGAAGGGCTTGGAAACACTGGCTGCCAGTTGTCAGGAGTACTACAAGGCCGGAGCGCGGTGAGGAGTGCTGAGCGGTGTTCGTTGGCGGAGGCTTCATACTGGGTCACATGTCGGCGTGCATCACCATAGCGTGTGTATCACACCTGCTTATGTTGTGCCAGCAGCGCCTCGTCCTGCCAATCGCAAAAATGCTGCAGTCAATGACGCGCTGCTTGTTGACACGTCCTCTAAACGGTGGATGTGCCATCGCATTGCCCGGTCACCAGGTTTGGTAAGTGGCGTGCGACGCTCAAAGTCGGAGGTGGCGCACCCTCAGAGGCAGCTGTCCTCCGCAACGCAGACGAGCTTGCTCAGTACGCAAAAGTTTGCCAGGTGAGGCATCATCCGCCTGTGGTGCCCGTGCACGCTGCTTGAAGCTGATCCGGCAGCGGCACACGGGCCCTGAGGCACGCTAAAGCCCACGCCCCCAGCTTCACGCAGCTGCAGCACTGACACAGCGCTTTTCCATGCAGTGATCCCCCTACCAGTGGTTCCCCAGCCTTGGCATCCCTGGCGGCGTGATATCCCCACTCCGGTCATATCCCCAGCCCACTGATATCCCCACCCCAGCGTGATATCCCGACTCCAGCGTGATATCCCCAGTGCTGTTGAGCCGGGCTCAACTGATACTTTTGGCCCGCCTGCAGGCGTGCGGCTTGGTGCCAGTGGTGGAGCCGGAGATCCTCATAGACGGCTCGCACAGCATGCAGGAGTTCGGCAGCGTGACGGAGCGCGTGCTGGCAGCGTGCACGACAGCGCTCTGGCGACACGGGGTACTGCTGGAGGGGTCACTGCTTAAGCCGCAGATGGTGATCCCGGGCGCCGACAGCGGCAGCAAGGCCTCGCCGGCCGAGGTCGCTGCGTGCACCGTGGCGTCGCTACGCAGGTGCGTATAGGCGCTGCAAGCTGTTTAAGCAGTTGAAGGCCGAGCGAGTGCCGTGCATACACACGCTGATGCCTCTGTCAGCGACCCCTGTGAAGTGTGGGTTTACCACCAAGTTTTGCTCACGGATGCAGGCGCTGCTGACACGTACAGCGCACAGGGCTGCAGCGTTGGAATCCACCCTTGTGCGCTTGTGGTGTGTGTTTCGACGGATCCTGGCTGCATGGCTAGTACATACACGCGGATGGCCGCATCCTTCCCATCTCGCTAACACTCTCCATCCATTATGTTATGTTATGTTACATCAGGAATGTGTCGGCCAAACGGCCCATGCTCCCCCCAGATGGGGACCAGGCGAGCAGAAGGGGTTCACCAAGCTACGCACGTGGCATGCTAGCGCTCCACAAGGGCTAAGCGCAGCACAACAGCATCATGCAGCATCATGCAGCATGCAGGGTCGCGTAAGACAGTTCGTTCCATCCATTACCTGGATTCATCTGCCCCGCCCTTGCTCCCCGCAGGGTCGTCCCCGCCGCTATCCCCGGCATCATGTTCCTGTCGGGCGGGCAGACGGAGGAGGAGGCGACACTCAACCTCAACGCAATCAACCGCGAGGCGCAGGCATCGGGCCGCTGCCCCTGGGCGTTGTCCTTCTCGTTCGGCCGGGCCCTCCAGGTGCGTGAGGTCTTCACACGAATTCGGTGGTGGCGATGCATGGGCGGCGGTGGCCGCACACGACTCGGATCCCCGCGTGCACCTGGGCCTGAGCTGCAATCGCTGGTGCTGTTCATCCCATGGCAGTGTCACTCCGGCTGTTGAATCGGCCGTGGTGAGAGTGTCGTCCTATTGTACCATGAGATCTTGGCAGGCGCACGCCTTCCGCTTGCTGCCCTCATCCCAATCATCCCATCCGCCTCGGCTTCTGACCAGCAAATCACCAACCACATGTGTGACGAATGACGATGCATGCCCACAACGCGGTGTTACAGGCATCTGTTCTCAAGATCTGGAGCGCAGACCGCAGCCACGTCGCGGAGGCTCAGGCCATGGCCGTGGCGCTAGCCAAGGCGAACTCCGAGGCGGCGCTGGGCAGCTACGACCCCTCCGCTAAGCACCCGAGCGCCATGTCAGCCGCCACTCTCCGGGAGACCTTTCGCGGGTGGCGCACAGATACAACGGCAGGCACGACGGTGTGAGGCGTCACGCCATCTCTCCCCGACCGCCAGGGCTGCGCCCGTGACGCGCCCACGATGCTTAGCACGTGCGTGCTCACAGCACGGCGGGTGCAGCAGCGGCGCCAGCCTGCAGGTTGCGATGCACTTCACGGACATGAGGGCTGCCAGGGTATTGCATGCAGGGTTTGCTGCAGTGCTTGCACCAAGCGTGGTCAAGCATAGGCTCTAAAGGCCGCCAGCAAATGCATGCATGCAGAATAGCGCATGCAGAGTAGCGCTGCATGGGCACTGGCAGCATTGCGTGTAGAGAGGCGGTGAGATTACTACGACCCGGATGTCCATCGCTGCGAGTGAGCATATCAGAGAGGCTCTGACAGAGAGCGCAAGAGAATCAGAAGAATTCGCATACCTTTGCCGTACTGCCAACTGATTGGTGACGTTGGTAGCGCGAAGCACATTTGCATTGCTGCTACGGAAGCCTGCATCGGTGCAAATCCGGTGCATGATCTTGCGCCCAGACAGCATGTCAAACGCGGTGCTGACGTGCCCTGCTTGCATTCTTACTGTGCGCACTGCCAACTTCGAACTCCCTAAAACGCCTTCTTGCCAGGTTTTTGTTGCAGCAACGGCTCTGCGGAAACGCAGAGCCACCCTATCGCTGGTCTTATAGTAGAAGCGTGAAATACATGCGCATATGCAGTGCATGTACAGATTGCACCTGCAATAGGTGCTTGGTCGTGGTCCTCAGGGATTTACGCATGCAGTGCTGTCTGACAAAACGGCCGGCAGGATGCGTTTTGCCAGCACCTGCAACTGGCACACTCAAGTGCCTGCGTCGCAGCACATGCCAATTTCACACTTTGTCATCACAAGCGCGTAACCAGGGCTTAAACTTTAACACAGTCAAGGGAGGAGAGCGCATGTTTATCGACATGTCCTCTGCTGTTTGGTTTCCCCTTACCGGCTGGTGTTGGGTTGCAGTGAAGTGCCCATCAGCCTGCCCTGCTGATGACTGTAATGCCCCGGTGTTTTCAGTGCGGCCTTGGACACACATAAAGGCCCTGCCAGCGTAACCTGCAGGATACGTGCCGAATGGCGGAGCCTTACAAATGTGCTGTGCTGCAAGTAGGAAATGGCGGCCGTGTATCGGTTGCGGTAGAGCCCAGGAGCCGCTCAGTGATTGAGACGTGCCTGGGGTTGACCGCCTAGCCCGCATATGAGTCGTAGTAGGGCACCTGTGACGGCCAGCCAGCGTGTGTCCCCCTGCTGGCATTCGTGCATGGCAGCTGTGCATTCCTCATCACAGCAAGGCCGGCTGTCTTTCCTCCCCTTGTTTTTTGGATGTTGTGGGTGCACATAACTGCAGCAGGCGGCCGTGTGTCAGTCACAACCTGCGCAACAGACACGCTTGGTTTTCCACCAACCTTACACACAGCCAGTAGCTCAAGAGAGTGAAACTGAGTCAGAGAGTGTCTTCACTCCAGTGATGTTGTGCTTTACCTAGCAGTGCGGTACAATCCTGCCCCAGAAATATGTCTGCAACGGACAGTGCACTGAGTGCACATAGGTAGTACGCGAGAGGATAGATGACTTGCAGGCGGGCAGCGTGTAACGAGGGGCGGATGAGGTACCGTTCGAGCACCAGCAACACTTCTGGACACTCAGCTGTGTGTGGGAGGCCTGCCGCGTTGCAATCAGGACTCTCTTGGCTGGGTTGCTGGATTGCATGGAGGATGTCATCACCGATGGCGTTGCAAACGCTGTGTCGCAAGCGGCATGCGTGTATGCGCACAAGCCCGTAAAGCTATAACAAGATGCAAAGGTTGTTCTCAAGGTGCCCTGCATGCACATGGCCGCATGCAGAGCATGCAGCACATAGACCAGCAAGTATATCGTGCATCCCTATGGAAAGGCTGCGCCAGCAAGGAAGGTGTCTGGCCCATTCTTCCAGCGCCCTAATGGCGTACGGTTACCATGGAACGCTCTTCAATGGCTGCATTTGCTCGCGTGTGCAGTTGATGTGCAAGGTGCCTGGCAAGTGTGCATGTCCGCTTGAGCAGGTACAGTGAACTGCATGATGAATGCAATGTTGCTCCCCATGCCGAATTCGGCCAGGTGCTTCAAGGCTTGAAAGCCTGCTATGCATGTGGAAATTGGCAATGTTTGTCGCCCATAATTGCATCAGATTGTCACAGTAGCAGCGGGGCCTGATGCGAGCAAGGCGCGCATGTAGAAAGGGCGAAATGTACCGCACCACGGGCCTCATGTTAAATCACCATCAACACACAAAGCAATCGATGCACAAATCAACAAGTCAGCAAACGATAAAGAAAACTTGTGGGCGATGGACGCTTTTCAACGTGTTCAGTTTGAGTAGCTGGCGTGTATACGGTACGTTCGCTCCGTGGGAGCGGAATGAAGCACGCACGCACGGCGAGCGTCGCGTCTCAAGTTGCACGTAAGCCGTCATCTCCAGCACCGCCATCGCGCCTGCTGGCTTGAGTTCATGGAACATGCACGCCAACGGGATTACTCCGGCATGGCTGCCATCTGAACCTCCTTGAGAACCTCCGCAGGAGCCTTTGCTGCCTCACTGGCGCCGTCCGCCGACCCGGGTGCCACGTAGCGCTTGTGGTAGCCCAGCAGGCGCTCCAGCAGTGAGAGGTGCTTGGGGTTGACCGCCTCGCCCGCGTAGCCATCATGCACGCCGTCCACGATCGCCAGCCAGCGCCTGTCGCCCTCGCGCAGGTCCAGGCCGGTGAGGTCGGGAATGGTGATGAGCGTGCACACGGCGCCCGCGAGGCCGCAGAACGCGCTGATCCAGAACTTGCCGCGGTTGTCGACCAGGTTGAAGACCACGCCTGCCACCAGCGCGCCGGCCTTGCCGATGGCGGCGGAGAAGCCGTGGCACATGGAGCGCACCTCGGTGGGGGCCAGCTCAGCGGGCAGCAGCCAGGTGGTGGCGTTGGGGCCAAACTGCAACAGCAGTGGCAGTAACAGCAGCGGCATCAGCAGCAGCGGTGTGGGGTATGGGAGCGTAGGTGCGGCTGTTGTGCGCGCTTGTGCGCCTGGGGCTCTGGGCTGCGCAGATGGCACCGTCACATGCATGTATAGGTGTTTGGCACAAGGCAGGCTGTGGATGCATGATACTGTGAGCTCTCTGCCATCGTCCAACCATGATACTTTGAGCCCTCAGCTTTGGCAGTTGGTGGAAAATTCTACCGCGTTTTGCACCACGCCTTGCACACTGAACTATCCAGCTTCATGCCGCTGCGTCGCCCCTCCCTTCCGCGCACACCCAAGTGACAAGTACCACAACGCGCAGGCCGCGCGATCAAGTGCATAGCGTGACCGCGCCACCCACACATGGGCAAGCTGCTTCTGCTCCGCACGCACCCACCTGTCCCCAGAAGCTGCTGAAGTAGTAGAGGAACTGGAAGGCGTGGATCCACCTGGGGGTGATCAGCTGGGTGTAGTGGATTGCGCAGATGAGGAAGAGCACGAATATCCACGTGAATCCCATCATCTGCATGCGCATGCGGCCCATCCACGGGCGATCGATGAAAAACGCAGCAAAGTAGTAGCCCACAAGCGCGACGGCGCTGTTGAGGGAGGTCCATTCCAACACCTCAATCAGGTTGGCCTTGGGGTTGATGATCTTGATGAAGGTGGACTGGAAGAGCTTGTTGCCGTAGAAGGCAAAGTCCCACACGAACCAGCTCAGGGCGGTGCCGGCGATGCGGTGCCAGTAGTACTTCATGAGGAGGCCGAGCTTGCGCGCGCCAAAGCCAGCGCTCTTGCTGCCTGCAGAGTGCACACGCGATCACGCGAGTGTACCAGTATGCCTGTCACAGCTCAGCGCCCCTCCAAGCATGGTTGCATGTGTCCATGCCGAGGTGAACTGGTGACGCGGAGCGCACAGGCCAGCAGCTATCCACCACATTCATTGGCACTTCGGCAGTCCCAGAATTTGCTAGAAAGCACTGCCATATCTAAAATGGCAAGTCCCAACGGACAGAGACCTGCATGCCGCGGCTCCACGCGCATGCACAGGACACACATGCATGCACCTGTCACACTGCATGGCCCCACGGTAGCACACGAGTTCAACACACAGTTGTCCTCAGCATGCATGCCAGTCAGAAGCGCTTTCCCCCAGTCAGAAACTCCTACAGGCCCAATAAGCAGCAAGGCTGGGGCCGCCCTGGCCACCAGCGCACCAGCGACAACGGCAACGGGAACGCATCAATCTAGCAGCGCGCCACCCTGGATCGCCTGTCTCCCATTCTCTGTCAGAACAATGGCTGGGCCGGCTTCGGGCGCGGGCGTGCCTGGTAATCCGGCATCCCATGCAGACATGCTTACCCATCAGTTTCAGCGCCTCCTTCTTGCCCTTCCACACTTTGCTCTCCGCCAGGAAGAACAGACGATAAGCGAGGATGCCGGTGAGGGGGATGAGGCCGATGGCGTACGACAGGCGCCAGGTGATGTTCAGCTTGTGTGCATCGTAGGTGGGACCGTACTGGCCAAAGCCCGCCATGATCGCCAGGATCACAAACGTGTTGATCAGGTTGCCCCTGCAGGGGAGAGAGGTGGGATTGGCGGGAGGGGTGCCGGCGGCACAAGTGAGAGGGCTGGAAGTGGCACATGCATCATCCAGTCTATGCCTTGCATTTGCGCATTCACGGCTTGCTTTTCATGGCCATTTTGCATAGTCCATGTGAGCACGCAGGACTCGTTGCAAATGCAGCATTTGAACTGCAGCAGAGATGTGTCGCTGGCACGCATTATTCCGCACAGCCCACGACAAGATTTATGCACTTGCATGCATGATGCCAGTGCTCACCAGCCCTGCATGCTGAAGACCAGCACGACCGTCTGCCCACGTTTCTTGGACAGTTCGGCGGTAGACTCGGCACGCTCGTTGGCAGAGCTGGATGCAATTGGGTACTCGCCACCCACACCGATGCCAAAGAAGAACTGGACGATGCAGAACATGAGGAATATGCCGTAATCGCTGGGGCCATCGGAGGCAGCAATCAAGATGCCACCTGTACAACATCATACATTTTCACACAACATTCAGCAAACCAAAGACATGCAAACAGTAACGGACTAAACGGACACGTAGCGGGCACTGCAAACAACGGCCTGACGTACGTTCAACAACAGCTTCTATCATCATGAATTTTCCACTGCTTATGCCAATTTTCGCTGTCACCCATGTATGGTTTGTGTTGCAGTTTGTGCTTGTGTTTAAACTCACCCACGACCATTGTGCCTGCGGTTGCAACGGAGCCCCATTTGCGGCCTATGCGGTCAGCCAGGAAGCCAAGCACAAGCTGGCCAAATATGATGCCGCAGACTTGTGTGTAGGTGATGGAGTCAGCAAGCTTGGAGGGGCAGGTCGTGTGCGTCACCCAGCAGTTTGGGTACGCCTTCTTCCAGATAGCTGCCAAGTGCAAGCAAGCAGGCAGACGCAGTTACACAATGCAGGCTAGAGAAGGCGCTGATGTGCACAGGCAAGCAATCTGGACGATTAAGCAAGCACACTGCAGCTCATTGCTGCTAGGGATGACGCAGGCCACCGCATGACAGTGGCAATGACGGTGGCCACGGTTTCGCTGACTCACAGGAAAGGTTGCCGACAGCGAACACAAAATATCTGCATTAAATGAATGCAAATTGGAGCAGTTCAATTTGGACCGATGTTGGTACGCAAACAAGGTCACACCCACTTGTAGGCGTACAGCAAAACCAAGGCAGCGGTTTCGAAACTTACGCCTCTGAGAACATCCCCATGCCCGGAACGATGAATGAGAAGAGCCATGTGAACAGCCTGTAATTGCATTGCCCAAATCAAGAGCAGGGGCACACAGCACAAGTATGGTCATGCACAGCAGCAGTTTCTCCTAAGGGAAGCTGTGCGGGATGTACAACGGAGATGCAACGCTTGCAAGTACAAAGTTGCAAAGTGAAAGCGTGCATCCTTGCAAAATGAACACGATTGCGCACTGCTATTTGGGTGCTGAAACCAAGGCAACCCGCCCGAAGACTGTCTGTCCTGACGGGCGGCCATACGCATGCATGAAGGGAAAACCTCATGCAACGACAACGAACAGCGTGGTGTAAGTCCAGCGCTCTGGCACATCGTTAATTGCCTGGCAGGTGCCAGTTATACCTCACCTGACTATGGGGTATGACTTCCAGGCTGGCTCATCCTTCACCTCCTCGACTGCATATGAGCTGACAAGCGAGTTTTCAGCAGCACTGCTGGCACTCTTCGGGGCGTTTGCTACGGAAGCCATGTGAGGTTAGCTGTGCTAGCACTATGCTGTCGGGAGGAGCGACGACGTGGTCGGTGGTTCAGCAGTCTGAGGTAGGACGGTCCGAAAGGCGAACGAAAACCGCGGCGGTCTCGGGCAAAACTCAGCGGGCAGAGTAGAAACAAGTGCGTATGTGACACCGGTTTTGGTTGCTTGGTGCGCGCGTGCTCGTTTATAACCAGTCCGATATGTGGACCCTGTATGGAACAGTCACTCTCTTTGCAGCGCCCTTAGTGTGTCAACGTAGGGAGGAACTGTGTGAGGACTGTCATAAAACGAATATTCTCGCGTTGGTGTGGGTTATCTTCTGCTCTGAACATGGAACAGCTGCTTACCCAGTGCAGAACGAGCCTCCACAGCAGCCTTTACGTGAGGTTTGCTGATGCCGCACCACAAGCGGTTGATCACGCGGCAACTCTGGTGGGGAAAGATTGTCAGTCTGGGCAAAGGTCCGTGCACGTATCAGCAGGACTGACGGACCAATATCTGCAAATGCCACTGCGTGTGCAAGCCCCATTCATACAAGCCAGACCCTTCACGCTAGCACAATTGCGCAGTGACAACTGTGCCCTTGGCGAGCCCCGCGGCACCTGTGCGCCCCAAAGCAAGGCCGCCAGTAAGGCCAGGCCGTGTCCGCCAGGCAGTATGGGTTGCAGTGACGCAGCACAGCCTCGACTACACCACATGTGTGGGTGGGGCTCACAGCGCGAACACACCCAGCACAGGTGTCAGCTGTTGAGCGGAGTCGCATGCGCACACATATGACGGAGATTCCCGCTACGCAGGCTTTGTGTTTTTACCGGTGAACTCCGGGCGGAGCTGCAGGCGCCGTCATTGCGCACGTCACCACGCAAGCAGGAGGGCGTCATCACAGCCACTGCCAGGCTGCCCGCCTACCACACCCAGGCACGCATGCAAAGCACGTAGACGAGCAACACGGTGTGCACAGCAGGCACAATATAAAAAATGCAGTATTGCACGCAGGTCGGTGCGCACAGGTCGCGTGCAGCCAGACACACATGGGAGTGTTGCGCCACTGCCACTGGCCAGCCACCCACACCACCCACATCACATGCGCACTCTGATGTGCAGCTAGTTTCATGACCAGCCCTCACCTGTGTACCCACCTGCCACGTTGCCCGCCTCCATGCTTACAACGCTGTGATAAGCGGGGCCGCGATCGCATCCCATCCCTGCATGCAACCACGCTGCCCTGCCGCCCCGGCTTGCACAACACAGGTAGCAGCAGCAGCACGTTGCATGCAAGCCTTTCCTGGGGGCAACAGCTCACGCAGCCCATGCTGATGACCATCAGACTGTGCATGCAGGCGTGCGCTTCACCGTAATGAATTATTGCCGGTGCTAGCGGTGCTGCCCTGATCATGTTTGGCTGACAGCTGCCACACCATTGTGAGCGGGTGGGACAATGAGCTGCCACCCCCATTTCCAGCATGAGGAAGCAAGCACGCATTGACTTGGACGATGCTGGCAAACGGTGGCTGGTGAGGCATGCAAAGGACACGGTCAAGAGCAGTGGCGCGTAATCAAGTCCTTTATGAATTCCAGAAGCGACAAACAAGACAAAGATCAACAAAGACAAGGCGTTTCGATAACTCATGCTTTGTGAGTCGGCATGGACATGGTGCTGTTGGGTAAGCCAGGTGTGAAAATGTGCAACTCCCTGGTACAGCAATCACCATATGCCTGGCATGCACTGATCCGCTGTCTCGCGGCAACTCTGCCCTGAGCCCTAGGGCTGCCTGATCCTGGCAGACGTGCCTGAATGGGGGTGTTGTCATGTGCAACCCTTGCGAGTTGGGCAAGAGCGCAGCTAGCAGCCAATGTTCTCGGCGCCCTATTCACTACGTCACACCTACACTGCCCCCCCCCCCGCCCGCCCCCCTAATGCGTCGCAGCACCATCTGCATCTG
>BDDA01000068.1:20461-40902 GCA_001662385.1 Chlamydomonas asymmetrica
CTCATGAGTCATCACTCCTCCGGTGTGCGTCCAGTGTTGGCCGAGGCACCCAGCATGCCATGTTTGGAAGCGAGCACAACTACAGCAGTTTGAGAGTGCAGATCAACAAACCATGCTGCAGACCAACAGACCACGCACGCCGCTCCACGCTCACTCCACGCGCGACCGCTGAGGTGTGCCCTTGCGCTTGTGGCTGCCTGTGCTGCGGGTTGTCTCATGCGAGGTGGTTGGGCCCACCACCGCACCCCCGCCGCCGCCGCCGCCAGCCCCGAGTGACCCGAACGAGCCACGGGACATCCCACCACCGCTAAGGCGGCTGCTCGGCCGGCTGCCGCCTGCTGTCGCCGCCACGGCCGGTGCCGCTGCCGCGGCGTGCAGCCCGCCGCGAGGAATCCCGCCGCCAGCGCTGACACCCTGCAAGCCCTGCGCTGCTGCAGGACGTGAGGGGCGCTGCGGGGTGGGTGCCAGCAGGCTGATCTGCTGCCTGGGTGCTGCAGACGTGTCTGCTCCTGCAGTCCTGCCTGCATGGGCCACCGTGTAGGACTGGGGAGCGGCAGCGGCTGTGGCATGCAAGCCCGCGGCTGCAAGCATAGTCTCTATATCAGGCGGCAGTGGCAGCGCAGCAGCGTAGTCCCCGCTCGGGCCGCTGGGCAGGATCCACGCGGCAGGCTGTGGTGGAGGCGGCGCTGCACCGGGCTCCAAGATGCCTGCGGTGCGGTACAACCTGCTGCCACCAAACAGACCTTCGGCTCCGGAACCAGCAGCCGGAACCTGCATCAGCTGCTGCTGCTGCTGCTGATAGTGCTGCAGGAGCAGCTGCTGTTGCTGGGCATAATCACCGAGAAGCATGCTGTGCGGCGTGGACGGGCGCGAAACTCCCACCCCCCCGGCGGCTGAGAGTTCAGGCATTCCCACCACGCCAGCAGAAGCAGCATAGGCATCGCTGAGGAATGGCCATCTGTCGGGCCGCAGAGGCTGCAACGGCTGCAATGCAGCGCCAACTGCAGGCGGGTACGCAACATGGCGGGCAGCCCCGAAGGGGGCGTGACCCAGATCTTTGGGAGGGTGACCCAGATCAACATCCATGTGATCTCTCCAAGCTGGCCCATCCACGGCATCTCCATCGCCCTCCCCGTCGGTGTCGTGGTCATGCTCATGCGCATGGTCGCCAAAGCCAAGCGAGCCCGCGCTGCGATAGTGCTGCTCGTACTGCTGCTGCTGCTGCTGCCGCGGCTGGACGGGGCGGTGCTGCTGCGTCGCGCTGTGCGCAGCGCGCACGGGCGGCCGCGGCGGACGGGCCGCAGTCGCCGGCACAGCGGCGAAGTGCCCTGGCGCTATCTCCTCAGCCCTCCCTGGCTTCTCTGCTCCCGCCTTAAAGTCCAGGTAGGGCTGGGAAGCAGCCCCAGCGCTGCCAGCCGGTACATAGGCTGCTGGCCTGCTGGGACCCCGGGCTGCATGCACAGGCCCGCAACAGTAACACTCTGACACTTGGTTCACTCTGGCACTTGGTTCAAGGATAGTTCTAATATGGCAGACTGATGTATATGGCAGACTGCTATGGTAGAGCTGCAGAGCGTGTTAGCAGGGGCACCATCAGGCAGAGCCAGAGGCTATGTAGCACGGGAACGCAAGGGCGGTGTGCCGCAGAGGAATGAATGTTTCACACATTGACCAAACGGCATTGAGAGCATTGCCAGGAGGAACCTTGCTACCAACCACCACACGCCTTTTAGCTTGATTACGTAAGTGCATGTTGGTTACTTGGTTCCCACCTGTGCGCGGCCGCTTTGCTGTTGGCGCAGACGGGCCCAGGCGCCCTGCCTGCCCCTCCGCCTCCACGTCCGCTCCAACATAGCCACCCTCCTCATCCTGGATGCCACCATCATCACCACCACCGCCACCAGCTGCCAAAGGCGCACCGGGTGCCGCTGCTGCACGGCCCTCACCCCTCCCTGCAACTTCACCTGCATGCAGCGCCGGGGCGGCGGCTCGGGAGGAGCGGCCGGCAGACTGTGGTGGTGGTGCCGCAGCAGCCGCAGTGTCTGCTTGCTGTGATGGACCGTGCTGCGCGACCCAATCGATTTTGCACCTGAAGAGTGAACATGCACAGACCGACGTGCGTCAGCCTCTTAGTACCGGATGTACAGCATCATGCTGGTATTAGCGCGCTGCAGCCTACCGAACTTGTGACATGTTTGCACCAGCCCTGGCACCAGCCCTGGCACCAGCCATACGCAGCAGCGATACGCAGCAGCGTGTATGACAGCATTGCTATAGGCAGTCAGGCACTGCTCGCCCCCAGCAGCCGCCTACCTGAGGGAGCAGTAGCGGCTGCCGGCGTCCATGAGCTGGCGGTCATCCAACAGGCAGCGCGCGGGCATGCTCACACCCTTGGGCGGCCTCACCTGGGGCCGCGACTTCAGGAACACCACCTGCGGTGGATGGATGCATGAGGTGTCCGTAGAAATGCGAGGCTTGGTGGGAGCTGGGGGCATCACAGCATGACAACGTGATGTGTGTGAGGATCTAATCACAGGGCATAATTATCTCATGGCAAAAGCTTGCCATGTTTTGCATTTGTGTATTGTGTCTGTGGGTTTTTTGGGGGGGGGAGTGGGGGGGCTGGTGCGGCTCACCCGCGAGTTGTTGATGGTGTACAGCTGCACGCCGGAGAGGTCCGTCAGGTGCGCCACGTCAGCCACCTGCACCACCTCGTGGTACGTGCTGCGCCGCACCTGAAGCAGTCTGCGCCAGCAGGCAGCAAACAGCAACAGGCAGCAGCCATTGACACCGCATGGGCGACAAACATGAATTCCCGGGACGGGAATGAAGTGTGCGAGGACTGCAACACAGCATGTCTGCAGGCACATGGTGTAGCTGGCGCCGTACGTAATGCATCAGGCAGGAGGCGCAGTAGGGCACCCAAGAGGGCTGGGCGAGGCTGCATGGCCAGCGCAAAAGGGCCACTGCCTTGATCCATGCGCATAGCGTGCATTCACTGACTGCTATGGAGTACACCCTCCATGCCGCTGCAAGGCGGCGTGCTGCCTCCACACAATCTGCACGTGTCTATGGCCTCAGTTTCGCATTCTCACTCCTTGCCTGCCATCATTCCTGCGCATCTGAGCAGATCGCAGCAGCAAGGACAACAAAGCTAGGCAATCTGCGCCCCTACCTACCTGTGGCCCTGAGCGACGCGCTCCGCACGGCAGTTCACGCACGCGCCCTCAGGATGAGGGTCCGTCATGTCCAGGAACGTGGCGGGAGCGTCGCGTGGGCCGCCGCCGCACGCCCGGCACGTCTTGAAGAACCTGTGCGGTGCCAAGACACAAGCATGAGGAAGAGGCTTGAACACAGAAGCTCGCACGCATTGTAAATCTGTGGTACTTGCTGCTGCAGCAAGCAGTGTCAAACATCCTCATGAACCGGTCCTGCATCATCAGGTTGAGGTGGCGCATCATCCAGCATGGGGCGTTGCAGGTGTGAATGCCGGGTTGTACTGACCTATCTGTGGATGTCAGCACCTCCAACCAGTCCGGGTGTATGGCGCCCTCCTCGTCCTGCTCCACACCACCACCACCACCACCAGCGCCCGGCAAGGCATGCCGCTCCCCACCACCACCCTGCGACTCCTGCTGCTGCTGCTGCTGCTGCTGCTGCTGCAGGAAGTGCTGCAGTGGCGTTGGCCGTGACGAGCGCTCACCACCACCACTGACGCCGTCGCCATCGCCACCAGTGCTCATGCCCGCCTGCTGCTCCGTACGCTCTGTCGCTGCGTCCTGCGTGGTGTCCTCCACATCGCCCGCACGAGGCGAGGCGTCATCAGCACAATCGTGGTCGCCGCCCTGAGGAGCGCTGCTGGCTGCTTCATAGGAGCAGTGGTGGTTGCGCATGCCACCGCCGCTTGTGCTGCTGCCTGCCGGAGTGGCGACCGGTGTATGGCCCGCTAGGCCGGACTGCATGTCTGCTGCATCCCCAGCCTGCTGCTCAGCATGAGTATCGACATCAAGGTCAGCATCAGCATCGGCATCAGCATTATCATCAGGGTCGACATCCATGTCGGTGTGCTGTGCCGTGCCCTCGTATCTGCCAGCCACGTTGCGCCACTCCTGCTGACGCGCAAGGTGCTGCTGTGCCTGCCTGCTGGCCCCTGGTGCTAGGGCCGCGCTGCCGATGCCCTTGGCAGCGCTGTGCACAGCGGCTGCCTCCTGCATGGAGATGAGGGGGGGCAGGGGGCCGCCGGTGAGGGAGTGGGGGATCAGGCCGCCTCCCGCGGTGGACATGTACTGCAGCGCAGGGAGTTGTACCGCACTCCCCATGTCACCAGCCAGCTCCCCATACACCGCCGACCCCACAGCCGCAGGCCTCCCCCGCTGCAACGGTGCGTTCTGTGCACCCGTCTGGCTGACGAACTCGGGACTCTGCTTGGCGTCATCTGCCCCAGCGGATGCTGCGTCCATCGCCGCCGCGTTGCCATGTATGCTCTGTATGCTGGCGTTGGCATGCGCAAGCGCCGCGGCCGTCGCCGTCGCGGCGGCGGATGCTGCCTCCTCAATCGAAAGCGCCGGCGATGCGTGCATGGCGGCGGCGAACGCGTTTGCGTACGCTGCCGCGGTGATGGTGTCGGCGGTGGGGTACGGGCGCGGCTCCTTGCTGGGCAGTACGCGTACTGCATGTACCGCTTGCAGCGGTGCGTGCATCCCCGGGGAGGCCATCGGGGAGGGGAAAGTGGGGAATGAGAAGCTGCCGCCAGGCGCACGCACCAGGGAGGGCTGCGAGGGCGAGACTGCCTCTGCCATCTGCTGCGCCTGCTGCGGCTCGATCTCCTGCCGTGCGCCCGCACCCATTCCGAACGCAAACGACCCGTATGCCGGGAGCAGTGTCTTCCCCGGCGGTGATGCAGCCAACAGCAAGCCTTGTGCCCCACCGCCGCCACAGCCACTGCCAGCGAGATGTTGTGCCTCCTTGCGCCCCTGATGGGTCTCCTGTTGCTGCTGCATATCATAGGTTTGGTGGTCCTGCAGGGTATCATCCATCATGGCATCTGTGGGTCCTGCTGGCTCTGCCGCCATGCCTCCCGCATGGCTGCCGGTATGGTATCGAATCACTTCTGGCATGAGCGGGCTGGCGTAGCGCCGATGCGACATCAGCTGCGGGCCCGAGCCGCCACCAGCTGCCAGCCGGGGCATGTCCACGAACTGGGCCGTGCTGTCCGCGGCGATCTCTATCTGGGGGCCAGACGGCAGCAGCCCAGCGCATGGCACCGGGATAAAGCTCATGCTGCCTCCAGCAGGCGGCAGCAGCGTTGTGGCTCCGAGACCGTTTCCACCGGCTGCCGAAACCGCCGCAGCCGGTGGTGCTGCCATCAGCCCCGCCGCGGGCGAATCGCGCGCTGGCAGGCCGCCTCCGGCAGAGAAGTCCATGACTGGCGCAAGCCCACCTGTAGCGTGTCCAAGGCTGTTGCTGTGGTCGTTTAGACGGGCAGAGCCTCCCAATGGCCCGGTTGCAGCGGCGCTGGCGGCACGTGCCGGGATGAGCCTCAGGTCGATCGGCGTGTGGTAGACGCCGTTGGGGCCATCGTAAACGCCTCGCGCCGCTGCCGCGCCCCCTGCGGCACCTACAGCGGGCGCCGCCATGACCATTGGTGCGGATAGCTTCCCTGCAGGCTGTGAAGTCGCGGGCAGGCTGAAGGGCAATGAGGAGCTTGGCGACAGCCCGACGGCACTTGCAAGCGCGGCAGCGACGTCGAACGGCGAGCCGATCGCCCCGCCCGCTCCATCCTCCAGCTGCTTCCCTGCCACCAGCACCGGCGCTGCTGCCATGCTATGCCCGCCAGCCCCTCCCTCGCCTGATCCCGAAGCTCTGGCTGCTGCGTATGCGAGAGGGAATGATGACGCGCTCAGCAGCGGGGCGGTCGAGCCGTCGTCCCCCCGCCCGATTGCGGCCGCCTCCGCATACAGCGCCTGCATATCAGAAGACTCCAGCAGCGCTGTGTCTGGGCTGGCACCCGGGCCGTCTTCGTCGCCCCTGGGGCTGAAGCCTTGCGGGTGGCGACCGGCTGGCAGGCCGGCGCCGTCCCCGCCACCGTCAAACGCGCCATCGTCGCTGAAGAGCCGCGCGTGGTCTGCCGTGTGGTCCTCTTCGCTGTGGTGTTGGTGGTGGCCGTGGAGCATGCTGCGCAGGAAGCTGAAGGCGCTGCCTGTGGTGGTGGGGGCGGCGCCGTCAGCCAGGCTCGGGCAGTTTGGCACGGTGCCTGCGTCGTCACTGTTCACGTTGCCTGCGGCACTTGGCTGCTGCTGCTGCTGTCTATGATTGGGTTGTTCATCGCTCAGGCCCACCACAGCGTTGTCTGCAGTAGCAGCAGTGGTGCCAGGAGGCAACGTGTCAGAAATACCACCAAGGCCAAGGGCCCGTGGGACGCTCTGCGCGTCGGCGGCCGGCACCGCGTGCGGCTGTGACCACTGACCATGGCTGGATGCACCCTGGGAGCCATGTTCAAAAGCTGTGGGGAGTTCTTCAGCTGCTGGGACCTCCATTTCGCGCGCGTCACGGTTGGTTGAGGCGGCCGCGTGGCGTATTGTCCGAGGTGTGCCTGCGCTGACTGTATGCGCTGAGGGCGGAAGAATGGAGCCTGCTACACTAGGATAAAGCCATGTGGGTGGCTGAGGCTCACCTTACACAAGCGGCTCATACCTGCAGAATATGCAGCACGTTCATGCGACTACGTGATGCGTCAGCGTTGATGCTGCATCTATGCATCATACTTGCATGACGCGCCCTCTCCGCGTCCAACGTCCTTGCACATGTGCAACTGGTTGCAGCACTGCCAGCCGCCAGCGAACACTCTTTGCCCACATTAGCGCCTTGCCACGGCGTTATGTGCGTGCCAGGCAACGCCGCTCGTCAGTTGCCAACTGCCAGCTCCGAAACTGCGCTTGAGCGTTGTCCCTGCCCCTGCACGCTGCACTGAACACTGACGCTATCAGAAACTCGCTGTGGCAATATGCTCCAAGCTGTGCAGGATGTGCTATGTGAGCTGGACGCGTTTCCGCTGCATGACCCTCAGGTACGCTCCTCCGGTTGTTTGCGACGCTTCCAGCAACAACACAGTTCTCCTGGGCCCTTTGCCGTTCCAGTGCAAATTCAAGTGACAGGCCACAGGACGTTTGCAACCCTGTTTGCTCGATTGGCGCCAAAAGGCGGTGAGGCTGCTGCTGGAGGTCGCCGCCATTTGCCGACGTTGCGCTCTCCAACACCAGGCATGGAACCAATGTGACATCGCCAGCCTACTTAGAGATGCACTCGCCCAGGAGCACTATTTGCGGGTGAGGCTGGCGCCTGTCGCGCTCAAATCGTGGGTATGTCAAAGTCAGTACCTAAAACCGGCCATGCTCGTGTGCCACCCCTCTGATGCGAATGAAAACGTCTGAGTCAAGAGAAGGTCTGCACCGGTTTTGCTTTTTTACATGTGCAAGCCGTTTTTGCACCTGCCACACAAAACTTGTTCTCAGGCTCTGGCACTGTGCTCAGCTGGGCATTTCACAGCAGCAGACGTACTACTCACCAACCTGGGTTGCAGCCTGCGTCTCTCCAATGCCGTGTGGACTGCCGCCGCAGCACCAACCCAACGCCAACAGTCAGCGCATCACCCTCACTCCAACCGCCACCGGGAAGCAACTCAAAGCACAGAGTTCTCAGAACACTCAAAACAGACTCTAGGCCATGGTCCTGACGACTGGCCAAGTCTGGATGACGAGGGTGCCAGCGATACGCGGACAGCTGGCGGGACTGGTACTGCTGTTCCCGTACGATCGGTGTTACGGACAGGAAGTGAAGGGACAGCTATTCCAGCAAAATGTCAGTGCGCTGAGGCTCCTGGTCTCAGGTCACCGCTGCCTCCTGTTGCCAGTTGGCTCGAGCACCAAGAGGCAAGGACTGCAGTGCACCACGTCCTTCCTAGTGCGGCTACGACCACGGCACCAACCGGAGACGCCTCAGCGGCAGACCCACACCAGCCAGACCCAAGCCCTGAATCAAGCGAGCAACCTATAGTCCTGGTTCACCAGGCGCCGCTGACCCGCACGCTATTTGAGCACGTGCGGGCAGCGCTTCATCCGAAGTCACCTTTCTGGCGCCAGCACCGCTACTTTGAAGAGTCCACGCCGTTTCTCTCTTACTTATACGACCTGGTGAGTGAGCAACAACGGTGTACAGTGCACTGCACAGTTCCGTGCCGCAACGCCCACGCATGTGTTATGGTTTGTATCGTCCGGCTAGGGTTACGCTCCAGGACAACTAAACTTCAGGAGAAGGAAGCTGTCCAGCTGCAAGCGTCATATGACTTACTTGTTGCCGTGTGTGAAGCACTTGTATGAGGGTGCACTGCGCAGCACTCAAGACCCCATTATGATACCCGTGTACAGCAATATGCAACATCATGCTTGCGCTGCGTGACAGTGACAACACATGCCCTCGCTAGGTCCCTGGCACCGCTGTCACATGCGTCCGATGGTGTGAAGCTGTTGAATTTCAGCTATGGCGTCCATCTATCCCACCTTACAATCCATTCGGGCGCCTTGTTACCGCATCGCCAGGCACGGGGCAGCAGAGCACGCACGGGCTGCACGAGGTTGGAGCTGCTGGAGGATGTTGTTGGATTGTCCCTGCACGCTCTCAGAATGTGTGCGCATTACGCCTGGCTGCTGCTGTCCTAATCACATGTGCAGGCTCGTCCTCCACAGAGCGTCATCGAGCAGGCGATCCAGCAGCTGCATGCAGCGCTGTCTGCCTGCAGCACCACACGGCGCGCCATGTCATGCGTGCGGCTGGCGGAGTGGTGGTGCCATTGCAGGCTGCCATCAGCAGCAGAAGAAGATGAAGATGAAGCAGTAGAAGCAGCAGCACGAAGACCAAGCCCAGGCCCGGACTGTCCCCAAACACAACATGATCTTGAGCAGCAGCAGCAGCAGCAGCAGCAGCAGCAGCTCCAGGCGCATCAGCTTCACTGGGACGTGAACGAGAACCTGCTGCGCCGCGTGAGCAATGCATGGCCCACGCATGCTCGACCCATGCATGACGGCATTGATTTCGCACCAGCCAGTATGCGCCAACGATGATTGTATGAATTCACACTGCGTAACGCATGTGCCGTTGTGGACCTGGACTGCTCCGGCAGGATTGCTCTTGACCGCGGAGGGTGTCACATGCAGTTGCCACTTTTCCGGTACTACTTTTGGTAGCTTAGTTTACGTATGTCAGTCAATGCGCGCAGTACGCGCCTTGCTGTGCATGCCGGTTGTGCGCACACACTGACCGGCTCCCCCCTAATGCACTCCCCTGGGTGACTCATTCATGCCTTACTCACCCCAAACACCGCAAACCTTGCCTGCAAGCCTGCTGCCTCTTGCTGCCGCCTCTTGCTGTCGCTGCCGCTGTCGCTTGCTCGTATGCTCCTCTCAGGGACGCGACCAGTACACGCTGATGCATCCCGCGTTCAGCAGCGTGCTCTTCATGGACGCTAACGGAGGCCCCACGCTCGTGCTGGACGTGCGACCGGGGGACACCATCGCCGCTGCGCAACACGCTCCTGCCCACGAGGAACGCCTGCGCTCGAACAGCAGCCACCCGATCGCAGCAGGCTCATGCTACGATGGCGCCGAAGGCGACACGCCTAATGAGGGGCTCTCGCCGCCTGCGCCTGCATGCGTGCAGCGCTGCTTAGTGGATCATGGATTGCAGGGTGATCCAGGCACCTCGGGTGTGCCGCCGGGCGGCGAGCAGCATGGGCAGGATGGGAATCATGGAGGCGAATCAGGAGGAGGGGGGCGCGGGTGGCTGGCTGGTCCTGCTCCGGGCCGCTACCTAGTGTTCAGCGGCAACCTGCTGCACGGCGTGCTGCCGCCGCCACTGCCCGCCATGCCTGCGCTTGCCACCGCAGCACCCGTCATCAGCACCGCCGCCAGCGCTGATGCTGACGCAGCCGCTGCGTCGGCGTCCACATCGGCTGCGGCCGCGACTGCGGCCACTGCCGTGCCGCATGCTGCGCCACCCTGCAGCGTGGCGACGCATCATGCAGCAGGTGATATCGCTGTCAACCCGGGGGGCGATGGCCAGGCAGGAGGTGTCGGAGGGCCGCTGTCCACCGGCCATGCTGTGCAGGGCGCCCGAGTAACGCTGATCGTGGCGTGGTGGGGCAACGAGCGGCTGGCCGGCACGCCCCTCGCTCTTTCACCCTGCACCATGCATCAAGCCGCAGCAGCATCAGAGCTGTCAGCGGCGGGGCCTACCGCCTCTGCCACCGCCACCGCCACTGCCACCGCCGCCGCCGGCGCCGCCGACACAAGTCACCCAACTGCACGGTCAGCTGAAGAGGCAAACTCCGCCTTTGACCTGCTCTCCCCTGGCATGCTTGCACCGGCACCCTGTGCTGCTGCGCTGGGGAAAGGCCCGGATCTTTCCCCTGGCCATGACGAGCCCTGGCAGGACCTCTTCGCACGGCTCATGGTCCCCACAGAGGAGTCTCTGGCACGTGATCGGAGCGGCGGCTGTGGCGACGCCGGGGCTGCCGACGTTGCAGATCGGAGCCTTGAGCCTGCGATCTCCGCTCCAGGAGGCGGCTGGCATGGCGTCCCTGCCATCCAGCCCGCATGGCAGCAGGTCCCAGCTCACTGCATGCGGAGGCGTGCTGGCAGCCAAGAAGACATGCGCGGTGCGCCTGTAGCAGGGGTTGGGCCGGGCAGCGCCACCAACGTCACGCAGGCGCCGCAGAAGCAGCAGCCTTGCACAGCAGCGGTCGTGCACACCAATGCCATCGATGCGGGCTTGCCAGGTGCGCTGCCGGCAGGTTCAGAGGATGGCACTGCTGCGGCTGCTGCTGCCGCGCTGAACCCCACTGATGCTGCAGCCTCTGTGCTTGAGGGTGCAATCCCACCTTCGGTAGAGGCAGGCCACGATCGTAGCGTACAACAACAGCAGCAGCAGCAACAGCAGCAGCTGTTGGAGCTGCTGCGCAGCTCTCAGCTGCCGGACCTGCGCTTCTTCCTGCGTGATGCCCATGAGTTCAGCGCGCGCTACTGCCAACACCCCGCCACACACAACGCAATTTGATAGCGCGGCGGGAGGCCCCCAGTGCTGTGCGAGACGCCAATTTGATGACGGGTTTCCTACACACAGTGCGAGATACAATTTGCGCGAGACGCCATTTTGATGACGAGTTCCTTACACACACAGTCGTCGTCGCGTCTGCTTCGCGTTGACTGCTGTTGCAGTGAGGAAGCCAATGCGAAGCAGACGACAACGACTGTATCGGCAAGGGACCCGTCATCGCAATGCGCCTCCCACAGCACCGTGGTCCGCATGCAACAAATGCGAGAAGTGCATGCATGGTGAATTGGCTCCTGTGTCGTAGATTTTGCCTTCACGCACCAGGCGCCCGTCAGACAGCACCCCGCTGCCCTCATACCAAAACTCGATAGTCCCGCAGACCCATACGTACTGCGCCAGTTGTTCAATGGGAGGGTGCGGACATTCCCTTGCGCCAGCACCTGTAGCATCAAATGTATGTGAGCTGCATGGCTTATGTCCAGCAAACAGGGACACCAACCAAGAAGGACATCATGGCAGACATGTTGGGCATCTGCTATGCAGCAGTCATGCATAACAGTCTGCACGACAGCAGCGCACACGCACAAGCATCGCGTGCACGTCTCAGTTGGGCAGTCTATCCCGCAAGGCGAATTTGTTCGCAAGGTGCGCGCCTTGTGAGTTGTGGCACTTGGCAAACTCGCTACAATCGCACGCACAACGGTCAGCGTGTAAAGACGATCGCTTCCATCGGTCATTGTAGACGCTAGTACGGTACTCACACTGCTGCTGCTGCTGCATGCAGCCATGTGACCGCCACCACCACCAGCACGTTCACTGACTGCGGCAGCTGCCGTCAGGCGTCGCAATTGAGGACAGCGATGAGGCGGCGCAGTGGTGAAGCGCAAGGCAAAGCATGCGCTTTGCGCGCCTGAGGCAGGCGGGCCCGCAACACAAGAACAGCCGGCGCATAAGGCACGCCAGCGTGTTGTGCACTGCTTGCACCGTGCTGGCCTCGTTGAGTAGTAGTAGGAGCGACGCTGGCGATGACGGCTGCTGGAGCTGTAGCTGGTGTTCCGCATGCATGGTCTCAACTGTGGGCATCAATTCATGAGGGCCATGACACGCTCATCAGTCCACTCCAGGTTGCCCACTCAACAACCGGGTGCTCTCATCCTGCCACCTGTAATTGCGCGTGCAGGCCGCGGTGCATTTCCCAAGGGCTGTCTGCACTGCGCTGCGCTCCCTTCACCCCGTGCTTCAACGATTACATCACCCACAGTGTATGCCAGGACCTGAGCATTGGGCCATGAGGCGTGCGTTTCGGTGGAGCATCATCCGTGCTTGGTCTTTGAGTCTTTCACAGGCCTGTCGGGCATCAGCACACGTAGCAGACGGGATCGAGAGCCTTACACAGTACCGGTAGTACAAGCTAAAGAAGCGGGTAGGCATGTGCTGCAGGTGGGTGATACACCACACCAGTGACAAGCAGCGTTGTAAGCACAGTGTCCACATGGTCATCGCGCGATGCGGAGGCAGACGCTGCCGCGTCACCAACACATCAGCGCTTACGCCCCAGGTTTACGCCAGAGGAAAGAGAACAGTAGAGAACAGAAGAACAGTACATTGTACACAAGTTGTACCTGCAGAAGTTTCCAAAATCGGGTACGATATGCACCTGTAGTGGAGTTTACTACTTTTAGGGTGTGTGTAATACACCATGCAAGCGCCCAAGCAACAGCCTCTGTACTGGCATACCGCCAGTGCATGCCACCTATGCAGAAAGCTATGGACGCAAACACTCTTCAGCCCAAAGAAGCTGAAACGGGCAGGGCAAAGAATAATTGAGCAAGCACCAAGCCAGTGCCAAGCGGTGCTGGAAGCGTCAGTGCGACACACAGCCAGCACTGGGTGTTGGCTTAGTGAACAGCACCCACGATGCACAGAAGAATGCATGAAGCCAGTAGGAGCAAGGTGGCGAGCATCACTCCAGAGTGAACAATATTGTAAGGTGGTGCTTGCGCTAGGACAGCTGCTTGGGGTGGGGCCAACACAGCCACGTACATGAGAGCCTCACCCTCCTAGGTCGTATGTAAACATTAATAATAAGCCCTCCGAAGATAAATTCAAATCCTTTGCATTACTTGTGTTGTTCTGCCGGGGAGAGAAGCACATGGGTATGGGAGAGGACGATCAAGCTAACAAGATTAAGAGCTGCTCGGGTCACTTGGCAACGCCAGCGAAACGCAGGATAGTACCAAAACAACAACAATATAGGAAGGCTGCACAGGAATGATGCGCATTGCAGCGAGATGCATCTTCGGCACGCATCGACGATTAAGGCATATTGTTGCTCGCGCCAGAGGGCGAGCGCAAGGGGCGAGGCATGTGAGTCATTCACACGTGAGTGGCACTGCAAGGGCAAAAGCCGAGCTGGCGGCCGCAGCCATAAGCCCTGTTGTGTCTGTGTGCTACACTGTCCCACCGCAGCAGGGGAAACTGTGGGGATAATGGTCTATTCTTTTTGATTTATGAAGCCCCTGGATGCAAACCTTATGACCCAACAGCACCAGCAGCGAAATCGCCGCCAGGGTCTATGCCAGCAAGCATGTGATGGGGGTCTGCACAGCACACAATCGGGCTCATACACGGGGCAGCGGTAGCCCAAACACAAACAAGCCATGTGTGTTTTGTCGGCGTTATGCGTGCGGCTACGAGTCACCAGCGCAGATGCCAGGCGCAATATGTAAGGTCCTATCGGGCGGTTAAGTTTACCACATAAGGGCTGCCAGCGACAGTTGGTGCCTAATGCCGCAGCAGTAATGCAATCGAGCGCATTTCGGGATGCAGCCCTTGTGTGTCTTCAAGTAGGCGTATAGCGGCAAGGGTCAAGGAAGTGTCATTGAGATGCAGCTTCAGCGAACGCGGTGCAGTGAAAGCGTACGCGCTGTTAACGCAGCAGCAAGCAATAAGTCAATTGTGGGTTGAGGTCAGTTATGCATTGAAAGGCAGCAGGGCACAGGGTGCAGCGCGTCAAAAACCGCCAGATAATGACCAACGCACTGGCTATGCTCAGTGTACAGATTGAAATGCGCAGAAGGACATGCGGGAGAGGTCGTCACTGCCGTCACATTGGCGTGAGCGACAAAGCGCCATGCATGCAAGGAACCGTAACCTGTGAATGGCAACAGGCGTAGACGTGTACACACAGCAGGGATGGGACTGCAGTACGAGCAGGGGTGGGCGAGCGGGGTAGTGGCGGGGAAAGGTAAGGCTGGGAGGAACGAGTGCAAAAGAGCGGCGGGCAGGAGGATCATTACGATGCAATGGCGGGGCTGTATGGAGCAGCGGAGCGGGGCTTGAGACGTGCAACCAACATCGTGCTGCATACCGTAAGCGGGGGCATTCAGAACAGGCACACCAAGTACTCTACTCAGGTATGGGACACCCGGGGGGGGCGGAAACACGGAGCAAGAAAGGTCGCTTGCCAGCAGCAGGCGCGTGATGCTGGCAAGCGGATGCACCGTGCCCAGTCAGGCACATGCAGGCCAGCCAAGCAATGCATAGCAGCGACCGTCGCAAGGGGTTGCGTGTGTCAGCAGCCAAGTTATAAGTCAAGCCTCCGGATCCCAGCACTAGCGCGGTGCCCTAGAGCACACTGTGGGGTGCACCTGACCAGCGCGGTGCAGGTGAACAGTGCCCACGCATTGTGTCCGCTTATGCATGGCTACCTGTCAGGCAAAGTTGGGTTATCGCGTGGCATAACCCAACTTTGGGGCCCAAGCTAGCTCACGCGCTCGCCACCAGAGGAACATTCTCGATGCTCTCGCCAGCGCAGGGTTCCTGGGTGGGCGCATGCAGAGCTGGGAAGTGCTGCGTGTGCTGCGCTGCCGCAGCTCTGTGCGGTGGGTATGAGAAGTGGGACGACTCCTCGTCCGCGTACTCCTCGTAGGCAGCGCTGTGGTGCTTGCGCTGCATAGAGAGCACTCCGTTTGCGTGCTGGTAAGCCATGGACGCACCGTGCCTCGCATAGGCCTCAGCGCTGTGCTGTGCGCGCATCGGTGGGTACTCCGCATAGGGCGCCTCGTGCCACGCCTCCGCTGGGTATGTGGGGTACATAGCGGGCTTGTAGTAGTCAGGATAGTAAGCGTCCTGCAGTGCACAATCCAGAATTGAGTTACAGGACAGACGAAGATCGGTAAGCATCCATGAACTTTTGGCAAACGCGACACGGCTGTTGCACGGACAGCTCAGCCTGGGAAAACGAAACAGGGAGGCACCCTACGGCTTTAGAAGCTTTCAGGCACACGCTTGAGCAAACCCTTGTGGAACTGGCCCAGGAATGCCAGCAAAGCGGTCTCAAAACCGCCACCAGTTACCAGAACATCTGCGTGATTATGCGCCCGCTTGTCCTGTAGCTGTCCAACTCACCGAGGGCAGGCCATAGCTTCCTGCGGACGCGAGGCTGCTGTCACTGAGCCTTCCAGACCCCTGTTGGCTGCTGTGGGACGGCTCCGAGCCATACATGCTGGGGCGTCCGTGGGGCAGCCCTGCAACGAGGCTCGGGTGGCGTGGCAGGGAGACAGAGCCCAGGGCGTCAGACTGGCTCGGTGAGCTCTGAAGGGACTGCTGGCGCTGCAGCTGCATCGAGCCTGCGTGAACTCCTCGAGAGAAGGCTGACGCGTGGTGGTAGTGCGGGAAGCCAGGACCGTTCGCCCACGCCGTACGAGGCGGAGGGAAACCCATGCCGTTCATTGGCACCCTGTGATGGTGTGCCCAGGGCAAGCTCGGCATGCCAAAGCTGCGGTACGCGCCCTGCGCAAACGCGGACGTCTGCTGCTGCTGACGGTGGGCGTAGGGATGTTGAAGTGCGCCGGCAACATCTGCGCTGACTGGCCCAGACGCTCGGTCCGCAAGCTCAACCCCTAAATACCCGTTGTCGCACTCCTCGCCATCCTGATCCTCCAGTGCCTGGTCCTCACCCAGCTGAGCCGCGTCCCAGGGACGCTTCGTACCCGCCAAGCCCACGTTGGGCACGCCGTCGCACAGCACAGACTCAGGGGCGCTGCTGTGCAGCGCCTCGCCCACGTCACACAGTTCCTGAGGATCGCTGGGCTCTGCTAGCTGCAGGATATCGTCAACCAAACAGTTGTACACTGTGTAGTCGCTGTCGGTTGCGGGGCGACGTGGAGCGAGCGGGGTCTCGTACGCAACATCAAAGCTCTCGCTCTCAGACACCACCAGCACCACCACCTCATTCTGGGAGGCCTGAAAGCCCCGCAGGTACTTGCCACGCAAGATGGGGTAGATGCCCGAGCCCTGCAGGCGATAGGAGACGCAGCTCGTGCTCCGGTTGATGTGGCGCTTTATCTTGCACGGGTACACCTCGGGATACAGCACATCGTCGATGAGCAGCTGAAACGTGACGGGATAGGCGTCAACATTCAGGGCTTCTGGCATGACGGCCTGTCCACCAAAACAAAGACGGCGGTTAGCCAGCACAACAACACGGGCACATGAGCGAGCGGCTCGCAAACCCTGGGTGAACCCAACGGAACAGCAAGTGATTCTCATTACCTGTAAGTGCTTCCTCTTCACGTCAACCTTGCACTTTGTGGACAGAGGCACCTTGGTGGCCCGGTCTCCACACTGCCGCGCACAAACGCAAAACAGAGCAGAACCAAACGGCTGAGATTGCCAGCCCTGGACAAAGTGCGCTTGGCCGTGCGTTATCATATGACTTGTGCGCCTGCTCTGAACGGATACAGCTAGGCTACAAAAGCCGTGAGCAAGCATTTGGCGCTGCGCGCACAAGACAGCACCACCAAACACTCACCCGACTGTGGCCCTTGCCACGCTGCCCAGCGGGCGCACGCAGCCTGCGAGGTGCTGCATGCTGTTTCTCCTGCATTTCCTGGCCGGCACCGACCAACAGTCCTGAGCTGACGATGAAGCTGCACACAAAGCAAGGTGCTTTGTTGACAACTTTTCGGACAAACAGCTGAATGAAGGGAATGCAGTTCCAAGAAGAGACAGCCAAGCAACCAGTACACGAGCGCCTAAGGTAACAATGAATACTGCCGGGTATGCTTGCGTTTCCGTCTCTAAGGTGGCGTGGTGATTCAGTTTATCAGTTGCCGTGGTGAATGTACTGGAGCGTCTCAGATGGACCACATGCTGTCTGTGCAAGGGAAACAGCGGTAGGACTGCAAGTAGTGACAGCTTTGCATTGCTTTATTCTCAAGTACTTTTTCTGTTGTGTTGGTGCTGAATAAAGCTGGTTTGTGTTCACTGCCCCCGTCCATCCACATGTCACATACCAGACTAAGCGTGCAAGCCGCAAGCCGGATCAACACAGCGTAAAGCACGGAAACCACATCAGTGGTTAGGGCGCGTGTATACATAGTTGTATTACTAGGTAAAGCAGTTCTGGGTCAAACTGTTTGGGAGACAGTTCACACGACACTTTTTGCAAGCCATACGGTGTAGGAAAAGGTTGTAACAGCAGCTTTTTGGACGTGTGCGAGCCACGTTGCGAGCCCTTCTACAGTGGCACGGGGTCCGTCGGTCTGTACATATCGTCTGTTTCAATCAGTGCGGTGACCAAGCACATTACCCTGCCAACGCAACGGCAGTGACGGTGGCACTGTGTGATGTGGCGCGCTGGTGACGACCACACATGCGTGCCGGTGATGTCCAGCCTGCTTGTACCATAGGTTAGGATTATATGTATTGGTGCAAAGATGATGGTCAGGGCAGATAGTGCTCGCCCGCCGCAACTGAAGGAGAACGAGCAGTGCAAGACCAGTCCCGCAGAACACTCGTCCGTCGGATCAGCACAAGTTGGTCAAAACCTGGAAAGCGTTAACTACAACTGTATTTTAACTTTTGCATGCCACGATAGGATGCGCTTAGGACATGGCGCGCCTGCACCACTGCTGACCTTCGGGGTTACATACACCGAAGCAACGGAGCCGCGGAACATCAGCAAAGAGCAAGAAGGCCCGTACTGGCTTGCTGCCAGGGGTTGTGCACCACTCCTCATCTACAACACCCAAAAGCTGTTTCTCTTGGCCCTTGAGCATGTTTTGGCTACACTGCATTGACAAGCCAGTGTGAAAAGTGCGCTGCCGTGTTGTGCCAAGTGTGCGTGATGGTATGAAGCTATGGAACGGACTGATGGCCTGTGGCAAAGTGCCCAAGGGAGCTGGATGAAACCTGCTTGCTACTGAGCAAGTAACAGAAGGCCTCTCTTTGAAGCTTTGACTTTACCACACTGCATCACTTGGTTGACCGCACTGATTCCAAGCCTGACCTCGAAGCACGTTGATAAGCACCCAGCATGATATGTCGCTTATCCAGTAACGTGCCGTCGTCTGCACAACCACATCGAACACCTGATGTCCACACTGAAGGACCACAGCAGTCAACCACCCGTGTGCACACGGCGCACTCCGACCTTTGCACTGTTGCAGCATCAGCCTATGTTTGCGGCGTTAAACACTACGTGTCCCTCTTCAAGGACAGATCTGCGCAGCCACGCATTAATATGCAACGGCCAAGGACAAAAGTGCACTACGCCTGCGTTTGACGCCAACCATCAGACACAGGGACCTGCCTGCACAAGTCATCAGGCCCTCAGCACACTTGCTGTTCCCATCTGCAGCACTTGGCACGGTCCAGACGGGTTGGGTGCAGCCCCAGGGTGCATCTCTCGGTGCAACCATGGCAGGATATCGATGAGCAAGCTAGTCTCTTGCGTCAAGCACAAACGGTGAGCACAAACCAACCAACGAGTATGTGTTACACGTCAAAGTGTGCAGTAAAAACGATGGTCCCAACACCAAACACGTCCTGTACACTCTGACTACCGGGTGCCAGAGCCTGGCTAGCCGGTTGTGACCCTGACGGCCAGTGACAAGGCAGGTGCTTGCTCGCTGCACACAGCCGTGGTTCAGGTTTGTTGCATTCAGACGGAACTGTATAGTCGAGGCAGGTACTTCCCTCTAAACGGGTACCGATATGCCCCTAGTACAGCGCCACGGCATGACGCGTGAGCGTACATCCATCAGGAACGAGTGGCCACTCAAGGGACCAATGCCGCCCCGCATGATGACCTGAGGAAGCTGCAGCGGCCAACCAAAGGAGCACAAGACCGCCACATCGGCGCAGTGATGAGCAAACAGTGCCATGCAAGGGCTCCGTTTGGGGGACGGGAGCAGCCACTCGTTGCCAGGTGTACACAGAAAGGGGAAACGACCGATCAGCGGCCATGCACGGCCCTGGTGTTGATCACTCATTGTGCAGCTCTGTGTATCATAACGCACGAATGGCGGTTATCCCAGTCACACGGGGTCATGGAGAGGACCTTTGCAAGGCGATGCAACAGAGGCTGTCAACGGAGGTGCACATGCAAGTTCGGCTGCTTGATGGCAGCGCTATTATGGGCTCATGGCAGGCTGGCGGAGTGGCGGAGCCTGCCGCCCTGACCCCATTCCCCTCATGCCCTGCCACGGCTCTGGTGCAGCCAGAGCCCAAGACCAAGGCCTCCCCTGATACATGCTTGGCATCCCTTGACAGTGAGTGCCACATGTACGTAGCACGGTAAGCGCGGCTCAGCAGTACCGCAATATGCAGGACAGTACAGCTAGGGTGGGACGGGGGGCTGGGCTCAAGGCAGCGGCCGCTTCAGCCGACAGAGGCGGTCGTAGAGCGCACTCGGTGCGAGGCACGTGGTGAAGCCCCCTACGCGCGCCGGGGCCTCCCCGTACCGCCGCGGCACATGGCCCTGCAGTACGGCCTGCAGGTCAGCGGCTGTGGCCTCCCGCTCCTCACTCATGGTGCCCGACAGCACGCCCGCCGCGCGGCGGGCGGCGCGGCTGCCTGTCATCATGCATCAGCAGGCGGATAAAGCACACAGGAGGCTGGCGTTGGTAGTTTGTGGGGCAGGGCCTCAGGCCGTGCGAGACACACAAAAGCCCAACAAGGCCGAATAGCTAACGATGCCATCAATTGCCCGTCTCCGAAAGCTATGCAAGACCATGTGCACTGTGACAGGCAAAGGGCTGGCGCATGCTTCTGTGCAGGCACGCATGGGAGTGCAGCACAGCTTTCAAAGGTGACACGCGAACACCATGGCCATAATTGACGTCACTACATCACATGGCCAATCATGCCATTCATTGCATGTCGGCGACTGATACATACCGCCTCCATGCATCCGTAAGCACGACCAGTAGACTCACCACACCACCACTACCGCACCACCAGCGCTGTGCAACCCGGCCGGCTGTGTACACACACGCAAGCGATGCCAATGGGCGTTGCCACGAACCGACCCTTATGAGTCACCCCCCCCC
>BDDA01000068.1:41901-74876 GCA_001662385.1 Chlamydomonas asymmetrica
GCCCAGCAGTGCCAGCGCGTCCGCCACCACGCCCGGCTTGACGGCTCGGTCCAGCGGCGTGTCCAGCGCCAGCGAGGGCGAGCTGTTCACCTCGATCAGCCACACGCGCTGCTGCCTGCACAGGGGCGGTCGGCCACGCAAGGTATGGTCAGATATGGAGGGGGCCGGCGGCGCCCTCAACGAGCACTGTTTTGCGGGCGTCCAGCCAAGCACAGACAGAACTGTGCAGCGCAGAGCAAAGGGACTAGGGAGCGCCACAGCCAGTAAAACACGATCGGTACAAGTACACTATCGGTATCGGTGTGCATGCTGGCAGGTATGGTAGACAGCGAGGGCATTGCACTGGCCTGACACGCGAACAGTCAGTGCGATCTTTGAACGCACGAGGTGTTTGGGCCACCCTGCACCATCAGACAGACGCAACCGGCAGCATCCCCCGGCCATGATGCAGCATACACGTGTCGGCTGCAGCAATACCGTGGCACGCCCAGCGCTGTGCACAAACAACCCTGTTCTTACATTTAACGTTTCACAAGAGCATGTGTTGTGTTGTGCGCCTGCACGTGCTACTCACGTATGTGCAGGCAGGCCCAGAGACAGGTCGCATGCTTGTGTGCATCACGTAGATGCGTCTGCTCACCGGTCCACCATGAGATCAAACCCAAACAGCTCAAAGCTGTTGACGCAGCTGGGGATGGCGTCCTGGGCGGCAAACAGCGCCGCCGTCACCACCTCGCACACCCGCCCCCACAGCGCCTGACGTGAAGAATTCAAGGAAGATATGCACACCAGAGCCGCGGCGTCGCATTCAACACCACCTCCTGAGTCCAGAAACACGAACGATGAGCTGTAGGCCGGCTGCAGGGCCGGCTGCAATCATTTGGGTGACTCGCCGTGTGACATGCACATAAGGGTGTTCCGGGCGCGGATGAAACCGGCGCACGTCACCACACCAGTGTTCAAGGATGACAAGACAGGCAAGAGAGGACAGGGCAGGACAGGAGCATCAGCTAACAGGACGCAGGGTCAGGTTCGGGTACACATGACGTGCTGTTGCGCATTATCAACGTACCTGCCAGTCCACGTTGTAGGGTGGTGCCTGCAGCAGCACGCGCAGCTGCGCCAGCGACATCTTGGAGCCGCCCGCAGGCTCTGCATGCGGCACCCGGGGAAAGGACTGCTGTCACACCCATGCTTGGTGATGCCAGGCAGCAGCGGCGCATGCATGTGGGATGCCAGGCTTGATAGGCGTGGTGGCTCATCGCAATCAGTCCACCGTGCAAAGCAGCGAGGACTGGCGACCATCCCTGCAAACACGTCAGGCGCATCCTTCCTGGCACATGCTCTGTATACTCAACGTGTTCAATTCGTTTGCGCCTTTGGACGAGGTCTGTCGTATACCTGACCCTGCTGACTGCACACTGACATCCAGGGTTGCTCGCCTCCCAAACTCCACACCGCATCCGCAGATGCCCCCCCAGAGCACGGAACCAGAGCAAGAGCCAGTGCAAATCCGCAAGCCCGCACCTAATTTCCGCAGGAAGTCCGGCAGCCTGCCCGCCTCCACGTGCTCCTTCTGCACGCTGCTGTTGGTGAGGTGCACCTGCGTGCGGCCCAGCTGCTGCTCATCCAGCGAGAACGGAGCCGTCGCAAACCTGCACCCGCCAGTGCACACACACATGCACACAGCCCTAAGACACAACCACCCTGCTGCGTAGCTTTGCGTCTTACACAGCAGCCAATCTTGATGGCTCACAGGCACAGCAGCAGCACATCCATCAGTACCATCGCCCATGGCGATTGATCCACCTTGACAAAGCACGGTGCAGCTGGTGCGTACCACACCATGGCCAGCCACAGGAACGCTCATGCCTGCCCAGCAATCAGTGCCCATATGGCATGCGGTTCACAAGCTCTGGGCACAGCTCTCAAGGATGAGGTGAGGCGGGGTGCGAAAGGGAGATGTGCATGCGCACCGTGCGAAGCCCTGGTCATGGATCCACGCCTCCAGTGGGTTGAAGGACGTCACCAGCACGTACAGCCGCAGGTCCCACTTGTAGCCCTCCACCAGCAGGGGATTGGTGATGTACCTGCCGCATGCATGCATGCATGCATCCGTGCACGCTCAGCCAGTAGACAAACCGCATGACCACTTATCAAATCTAGCGGCCTCGCAAGCCCAGTAAGGCCAATCACAGCCAAGGCCGGGTTGGCTGTGATTGAGAGAATTGGCATTCTGTGGCCTCGCAGGACGTTTGGGATGGTTGCGTTACCTCATGCTCCTCATGCTGCAAGGCAGGTCCGGTGTGCCTGAGAAGCTCCTTTCCCAGGTATTCACGTCTTCTCATGCACACAGGATGCAGTCAGAGCGTGTTTTCCGCCTGAACACGTGCGGCGACTATAGCTGGGCATGACTCGCCAAAGCCCGCCCCGCCCAGCCACTGCCGACCAGCCAAATCCAAGGGAGGGTGCACAATAACAATGACGCGTCGGACTGGCCCGCAGGTGTGGCAGGTGCCGCACCCGACAAGCCAACTCGCCAACATGCGTCATGTCACTCGTGCGTGTGAGTGTGAGTTTGCGGCCTCACCGCTGCACGACGACGGCATCATCCTCAATCACCACATCCCTAGGGCTCCTGCATGGAGGGAACAACAGAGCACAGGCGGTGGCCAGGCAGGGGCAGCGAGCGAGCGAGGGGCATTCAGTCAGGCGTTGCCCGCCTGCGGCGTTCGCGACAATGCAGCGCTGGTGCCACCCAGTGCGATTGCATGCGTCAACCGCCTGCTGGTATGCTCTGCTGCAGGCAGTGCGCGATGCAGCGGTTCCCCGCAGATCCCTCTGCCCCTTGGCCATAAACAGCGTCACGCAGGTTGATGGGGTCGAAGCTATGCTGGCATTGCTCGTCATGTGCTTTACAGTTTGCACCGCAGGCAACGTCATGTCACCACATCCGGCACCCCTGATCCATGCCCGCATTCACCTGCCTGCTTGTGTGCGCGCGCGTGAGTCACACGCACAGCACATGCCACCACCAACACAACCATTGCTAATCACGTGCGGGGCTAGCAGATGGAAAGAAGTATCATTGTATCAATTATGTAATCATCACTTGTTGAGTGGCACTCCCAGTTGTCTCCACAGGCCTCCCGCATCCTTACCTGACGAGGCTGATGCCTCGCCCGCGTGACAGCCCCACCGGCTTCTGAATCCACAAGTTGAGGTTCATCGGCTGCACACAAGCATGCGCACAAGCACAAGCACGATTGCTGGCATGTGGACACGATAAAACGTGTAAAGCGATGCGGTAGGCTGACCTGCCAAGGGCCAAGGCCAATGCCATCAGCGTGCAGTGCTGTGCTGGCATCCACCATGCACCTGCATAGTGCTCAATAGTACGTGCAGCGGACAGACAGCCTCGCAAGCTCTGACCCGCAAGCTTCACGAGGTAGGGGACAGGGACGCCTGCTGATTGCATTGCCCGGATGTGTTGCTGTTGGGTCAGTCCTGCTCACACCAGCATACCGGCATCAGGATATTCCCAGCGCTGCATGGGGGTGTAGTGGTGTACGCCCACCTGCATGACTGAGGGCTCCACCCCATGCGCAGCCCGCGCGTAGGCCTCCGCAAAGGCCGCCGCCTCCTTAGGCAGGATGAAGGTGGTGGGCATGAGGGTGAAGAGCGACGCGCTGCGCCCCGTGTTGTGCATCACCTGCGGGCATGCGCGTGACAGCATGGCGTGCATCCTAACAGGAAGGACGCGTGGCTACTGTACGACCACCGGCCCCCAAACGCTGACAAACAGCACAGGATGCTGCTGGCCAAGTTTGGGAACTGTGTATCATGCTGCGTTGCGGATTTGTGGGATGTCAAATGTGAGTGTAGAGGTGGTGGTGCACGCAACATCCTCGATGGGGTAGATGCGACAATGGCGCATGCCAAAGCACGGAGCGTGTGAGTTACGATACACTACAACGCTACAAAAGCGTGCAAGCATGGCATATGTGTGTCATGACAGCGCTATGCATGCACCTGGCCAAGCCCTATCATGGCATTCGAGCGAGGTAAGCTGGTTGTGTTCGTGCGCGTTGCTCCAGCAACAGCAGGCGGTCGGGCTCACCTGGTATCGTGAGAGGTGCTTGCACAGCAGGTCCTTGCGCGTGAGCTGCTTGGCCTCCTGGAAGTGGTTCACGCGCTGCCACACCAGCAGGTCCTGCCACGGCACGCGCACCTTGACCGACCACGTCCACAGCACGTTCCACATGTGGCACCTGCGTGCAGCAAGCCGGGGAAACAAACACCGCAACGCCCCTGTTAAGCACATGACCGCATGCACATCCATATTGGCAGATCGCAAACTGGAACAACCCGTTCAACATTGGTGACAAACCGGCCTTGAGGCTGATCCTGCAACCCCAGTCCGACACCAACAGCATGCTCATGTGCCGCCTATGATGCAAACACCCTGGGCCATCCATTACATATCCTGATATGCACATCCACACGGTATGTGCATGTGCCAGCGCAAGCAGTACAGCAGCACCGCAGTACAGCAGCAGTGCTGTGACACCCAGCCCTGGCTTGCGACCCCCAATGCACCTGCCAGGTCCCTGGCTGCTGGTTGCAGCTGCTGCGGCCGCAGCGGCCGCCTGCTGCTGCAGCTGCTGTGGTGAGGTCCACGTGGCCGCCAGCTGGCGGTGACCCACAGAGGTACCCGGCCTGCTGGCATCAGTGGTGAGGGTGGGCGTCTCCGGCCGGGCAGCCTCGGTGACCTGCACCACAGCGAACGACAAGTCCATGACAAGGTACAATCAGGAACTGCTTGCACGCCTCCTAGTCGTTATGCCGTTATGCGGGTTCAGGTCGTGCGCGTGTTCGCGTCTACGCGATCCTCACGCGTCTTCAAAAGACACCGGCGTAAACCTCGCTGACAGTGATCGCCGTCCAGCTACCAGGCAAATGCAAACAAAGACAGCATAAAAGTAGTTCAAGCCTGTGGCAGTGATCACTGATCGGCTGTAGATTCCTGATTCCGTTGAGGCCGGTCCACCCAGCCCAGCACCCTACCTGGTCAACAGGGTCTTCAGCCCAGTCGCCCAACATCGACGCCGCGAGTGACACTATCTCACGCACCTGCGCACGCACCAAGGCCCACAAGCGCTTGTGTTGGCAACGTGCACGCGCACACTCACCGAGTGAGCGCAAGCATTGAACGCAGAAACCAGCATTCACACGGAACACCAGCGCCATAACGTGCCGAGCAGGGAGCAACCAGCCAGGGTGGAGAGCATTGACCTGTGACAGGTGCGGCAGTGGCCGCACCTCAGGATGCCCGCACTCGTCTGTAACGCTGTAGTACAACCCGGCGCCAACTGCCGGCGTCGCAGGAGGTCCGGCGCTGACGGAGCCACCCGCCCCGGCCCTGCCCGCGGCACCCGCCCTGCTTGCCGCCTGGCGCTGCTGCGCCGCCTGGCGCTGCTGCGCCTCGCCCAGCCAAGTATCGCACCTGTGTGTCAGTTACGCCGCGCCGCCGCTCAGTGTAAGCCTCAATCAGGCTGTGCTTGTGACCATGTGCGCATTGGATAGCTTGCCACTGCAAGGTCGGCCACCAGGGATGATGTCGTGATCAATCATGATTAAGACTACCCGTTCCGGCAGCGAAGTCCCCTCAAGAATGGCTGAGCTCTCTGGCGTACAGTAGCCGCAAAGGTGTGTGGATTGCGCTGCTGCGTAAACCATGAGTCAAAGTCATGGGTGGTACAATTGAATCTGGTTCCGCTAACTAATGCATATGACCCCGCACCTGGACAGTAGCGTCGTATATTTATCTGTGAGGTCCTCAGCGTGCATCTGCACCAGCGCGCCCCGGGATGCACTTGACGAGGACGGCCGGATGCCGGCGGCACCAGCGCCCCCGCTGCTGCTGGCCGCCATCATGGCATCCACCGCCGAGTGGCACATCGCCAGGATCTCATGGAAGTGTGAAAAGTACGGGATGTACAGGGCGGCGGTTGGAGAGGGAGCGGTTGCATAAGCGACAGCGGCAGTTGATGTCGATTGTGCTGGTGAGCCCGGCCCGTTGCTGCTCGAAGCAGTCGCCGGCAGCCTGGCGCCGGCGGTGGGAGATGGGGAACGGGCGTTGGATGTCGATCTGCGGGCTGCAGCGGCGCCGTTCGCGGCGGCCCGGGCTGCCAATCCTGCCGGGGGCAGGGCAGCGGATGTGGAAGATGAGGGTGCGTGAGGGGGTAAGCTGCGTGGAGTAGAGGTGGCTGACGTGAGCGGGCTGTCGCCACCGCCCGGCTGCTGCAGCTGCCCTCCTGCGGCTGCGGTAGCGGGCGACGCGCAGCGCGTGGCAGCCGGCGAGGCCGTCCCCTGCAGCAGCACCACGGCGGCTGACATGGACGAGGAGTTGCTGCCAGCCGGCACAAAGCCAGAGCGTGGCAGGGGCATGGCAGCGGCGGCTGTGCTACCGCCGCTCAGTCCGCCCTGCCGCTGCCGAGCCGCCATGTAGCCCACCTGATGCTGCGTCGGATCTTGAGCTGCTGCCGCATCGCGTGCCGCATCGCAGTCCTGGTCATTCCCGCCATCATCGTCATTGCCGTTATTGTCCTTGTTAGGCCGTGCCAGGCGACCGTCACGTGCCATCGGTTTCGGGCCGGGCTCACGCCCGCTGCTCAGCGCAGAGCTCCTCAGCGGAGTGCCTGCGGGGCTCTGGTTGCTGCTGCCGCTGGCTCCCGCCTGCTGCCCCCCCGGCCTGACCTCTGGGGGCCCACCAAGCTGGCCTGCTTGACTTCCCGCGCCTGCTGCGGGAGCGCCGGAAGTACCGGCGACGCCCCCGCCCCCACCCAGCGCTTGCGGCGGCGCGTGACCCGGTGCACGCACGATGCGCGCTTTGGCCTGCAGCGGGTCCTCGTCCTTCTGCGTGCCCCACGCGGAGAGCGCCTCCCCGCTGTCCGCTATCTCCCAGTCGGCCCAGCGGTCGACGGGCATCGGAGCGCCGTTGCTGGCAACGGCCTTGGAGGAGGGGCCTGTGTGCAGCAGGCAGGCGGACACGCGCTCAATTCCAGGTTCAGTTCACACGCGCGGCAATCTCTAGAGTGGCCTCCTTTCATCAGCAGCCCATGCAGCAGCCCAAGCAAGGTCAGGGACAATGAGCAATGAGCGATCAGCTGAAAATGAGCAATGCGACCTGAAGCAGGTGTTGTACAGGGAAAATCCACTCACCCAAGATCTCAGATACGTTGTATGCTTTGATGCCTCTGGCCTGACTGCTTTCAGAGCCGGCGCTGTGCGGTGCTGCAGCGGTGCCATACGACGCCCAGGGAGGGGCTGCTGCTGCGCCTGAATCCTGCTGCGTGTGCCGCTGCAGATGCGGTCGCCTGCCGAGGTGCTTTCGCCGCCCACCCTGGCCATGTGGGTCATCAGCATCCTGATCTCCATCTGGGTCAGATCCAGCCTCTGAGCTGCCATAATCGCTGTCCGTGTTGACGGTTGCCTTATCAGCACCACCGTTGCTGGCCCGCTGCTGTTGCTGCTGTTGCTGATGCACAGCAGTGATAGCCCCGGACGTTATGACCCCTTGTGGTACGCTCGCTCTCGCAGCGGCAGCGGCACCTGCATACTGCTGCTGCAGCTGCGCCGCGGGCGGCGCAATCGCAGCCGCAAGGCTCGCGCCGATCGCCCGGCCGGCAGCATGCGCTGACAGCGGGGCTCTGCCACCAGCGCTGCTCGGCGCCGCAAGCGCTGCCGTGCCCACGCCGTGGCGTGACCCATGCTGTTGCGCCGCTCCAAGCCGCCCGCCATCGCCCAGGGGGCCTCCTGTCAGGAGAGGCCTGTGGAGCTCATGGTGGCTGCTGCTGCTGAGCCGCCCGTCCTCCTCCTCATCCGCAACTGACTCCGGCTCTGAATCTTCGCCTTGTTCGCTGGCGTCCCTGTGGTGCCGGTTGTGTGCTGGCTGTGCAGCAGCGGCTGTGTCCATGCAGGACGGCACGTCCTCCTCCGTCTGCCATGCACATAAGCCAAGAACAGCATATTGAGTAGCGCACTGACACGCATGCATTATCGACAGCCAGGGGGCAGGCTGAGCACGTCGTTACGCATGCACCACACCAGAGGGTGATGCAAGTGGTTAGGGTGACAAGGCTACTCGCTCTGCAGGCCTACCCATATACAGGTACCTTGGCCACCTTCAACATTCGACATTTTGAGCACTGCTACAAAATGACATTGCGATGTGCAGCTGTACACGTACACGTGCTCTGTGTGCACGCGCGTGTGCAGCAGCAGCCCCTTCAATCTGCAGCAGAGCAGCCGCCCAGCGAAGTTCACCTGGACGCTCTCAGGGTCAGACGGGGACCGCTGCGCCGCTACAGCCGCCTGCGCCTGCTCCACCACCAGCATCGCGCGCAGCTCCGGGCTCTCCGCCACAACGCCCGCCTCGGCCTCCTCCTCACGTTCTGCACGTGGGGCGCCCGGCTGGCCCGCAGCCGCGCTGCCCTGGATGCCACCACTACTGCGCCCATGCAGCGTTGGCGTCCTTGCCGCTAGCCCTGCGACACCTGCTGATGCTGCGGCAGGACTGGCTGAGGTCGATGTGACTGACGAAGTGGATCCTTGCGCGTGCAGGCCGCTGCCGCTGCTCACGCCAGCGGCGTGTGGCGCAGGCTTGACGCCCCCCGGTGCGACAGCCGCTGCAGCGCCAGCTGAGCGCTCCGTTTGGGAAAGAGACTTGAATAGCCCTGCGCTTGTTGCGCCTGAGGCTGCGGAGGGGGATGCTACAGGTGAGAGGCCGGACGCGCCGCTGCTGTGGCGCCCGCCCGCTGCGCAAGGCTTGCCATTCGCGGCAGCGGCGGCGGACGTTGACGGCTCCTTAGGCCTGCTCTTGCCCTTCGGATCCACCTTCTTTATTGCCTTGCGTGCCTGAACATAGGCACATGCACACACACACCTAGCTCGCGCTCGCGCTCGGGATACGCCAATACATGCGTGTGCTGCAATCCTATGCACATGCGCATCCGCGCTATGCATGTCTTTCCCTGCATGCAGCGTTTGGAGATGTGTAGCGAGTGCTGGCTGTCAGCTGCAGCCCAGACCAACCTTTGTCAGCTGCTTCTGCTCGTTTTGGAAGGCCAGCACTGCAGCCTCCCATGGTGTCAGCTTGGGGCGTGCAGGCTGCTCGGGAGCGTCAGGTGCAGCATCGGCCTCTTGGGATGGCCGATCGTGGTCCTCCTCAACATCATCACCATGCTCTGCATCTCCAGCGCTGTCGCTACTGGCGGCCTGCGGTCCTGCCTGCAGGTCATCGCTTCCGTTGTGGCTCGCAGCACGCCTGCCAGCAGCAGGTGAGGAGCTAACGTGTGGTTGTACTGCTGCTTGTACTGAGAAGAGCTCGTAGTTGCGGTACAGTGTGGGTACCGCAGCAGCCGCTGGTGGTGGAGGCTGCGTGGCCAGGGGCTGGTAGCTTGCGCTCGTCAATGCTTGGCGGGCGGTGGGTGTGGCGGGCGCCGACTGCTTCGATGACGGACAAGCCTGGGTAACGGGTGTGGATGCACCTTGCCGTGCATGAGCTGGCGTTGCAGCCGGTGAGGCTGGCGTGGGAGCGTCGTGCGGGATCGGTGTCTGAGCGGGCTTGTCCGCTGGGGAAGTGGTGGTGACAGCTGACGTGCGGGCTTGCGCTGCAGGAGTGCGGGACGGAGCCGCGCTGCCCGGCGTGTGGGCTGCGTGTGGCTGGTGCTGGCTGTCAAACCCAGTGTGAGCTGGGACAGGCGTGGGCTGCACCTGCGCTGCTTGCTTGGCGACCTGGTATCCATGCTGCACCAATTCCTCCAGCTCCTGCCCAGCGAAGATACACGCCAAGGACGGAGTGAATGGGTTCGTGAGGTGTACCAGGGTTGTAATTGTGGAGGCGTCAAGCCGCAAAGCGCATGGCATAAGCACTGGCACGTGCGTGGTGGGCTGGGGCGTGACTCGAGACGCACCTGCCGCAAGGATGTGGGTGGAGCGGGCGGCGCAGGCACCGGGACCTGCAACCAGCAGTTTTGATAGCAGCTGTTGCTTTGCCTGTGTTGCGAACGCTTCAATGTGTGTGGTTTGTGAGTTAGTGTCAAACTGTGCTGCCCGGCTTGCTCACGACAATTCCCGCACCAGTGGGGCAAGCTGCTGGTACACCAATTGGGAGCAACCTCTCTCCTCTAGCTCTTGCTGCACCACTTCCAGCAGCTGGTGTAACCTGTGAGCACAGTTGGGCACATATGCGGCCCCAGTGCTTGGCACAAACTTGAAATGCCCACACACTTGCACGCATGTGCGTTGCTGGGGAAACGTTCGAACGGCGGGCACATCAACGGAGTCTTACTGCAAGTTCTGAGCTCCTGAGCGTATCAGCTCCCGTACGGTAGAGAGCTCCGACACCAGCACATCTGTCGGTGCGTCAAACACCTCGTAGACTTCCAGCATGCTAACGGCCTGGCATGAACATCCCAGAAAGGCTAAAGCGCTTGGAATCAACTCTCCAGCTGAGTATTTACTTGCCTACACAGGTTCCCGTGTGCCTGTCGCACAGCATGTGGACCTTTCGACTAGTTACATTTAACTCCCTGCATGGTGTACAATGCTGTATCATGCTGCTAGTGTTAAAGCAGGGAGCTTGATGTTGATCATTAGGGAGAGCAGTGCATATGACGCAGACATGCCGCAGTGCATCATCGTACAGCATGTTGGTGCGTGCAGCACTGCGGATAGCACCAGGCAGTGCTGTGGCAGACACAACAAATCCCACACGCACCTAAAACGTTGGAACTCCTACGTACTTTATTGCGCTGTTGCCACTACTTACAACTTTGTTTCCCCCGGTGCCTTGAGATGTTTACGTCAATTTGAGGGGCACTGCGTCGCAACACAGAGGATGGGTGGCCATGGTGGACTGAACATCCTTCCTCAGAAGTCGTGGCACGGTAAAAAGGTTGCAGAAACGCGGCTGTGTGTTTGCCACCTGCAACGTCAACTGTACCACCAACGCCATCGCCTACCCCATCAGCTGTGTGCGTTGACAGTTTGCTGGATGCACCTGTTCTTGTTCTTTGCTGCAGTCTACAACCGTGAGAACCGGCTCAAGGTTTCTCAGGATGAGGCCAAGGCAAAGGCGGAAGAGGATGCGCAGCGCGAGCGTCACCAGCAAGGCGAAAGAGAGTTTCGCAGGCAGCAGCTGCTGCAACGTGCTCGTGGTTGTGCCAAGGGGGAAATCCTGACTCCACAGCAGCATAGCATTACTGCGCCCGATGAGCAAAGCCAGGGCAGCTCACAGCAGGCAGCGCTGGATGATGTCCCCCAGCCAGAAGCACAGGTTGCACAGGGACACATCAACTTCTGGCAGCAGGAGGAGGTCCTGGCAGAGCACCCTGAGACTGTGGTAAGCATATCTGCCAGTGCCAAGCGTTTACAGTCCCGCACGTGACCAAAGCATGGTCCCCAAAACACAAACCATCATGTCCACATTACTTGCACGGGCTGTTTGAACTGTGCTGAACCTATGCTTACACCTGCCGAACTTTGCACTGTGCATGTTAGGCGGAACGAAAGGACGAGTTCCGTCGCCGCGGCGACCCAAACACGAACACGTCGGACGCCAAGTTCGACGAGCGCTTCAAGGTTGGCTACGGCATGGGTGGTGACAAGGTGCGCCACGTTCTCCTCTTTGCTGCCTCCACACGGCACATGCAGGCTGTGCATGGCAAGGCTCTGCATGTTGTATGTCTCATCACTTCATCATAGGGATCGACATACGCTGACAGCCCTACAACCACGATTCAGCATCTTGAATGCCAGATGCAATTCAGCAGTACCGCATGCGGGCGTCAACTCATTATGGCATGGCTTAATGGCTTGTCTTCACTGGCTTGTAAGCCCTGTCAGTGCTCGCCTGGGCAGCGCCAGCCTAGGCAGGAATCGTTTCGGACGTAGATGCACAAACCTGAAACTTTGTGAGTTTTAGTTGGCATGCAGCTTGCATGCTGGTGACCGCGAGCTGTGCATGTACAATGCCGTGCGCTGCAAATGCAGCCCTGGTATGCGCGGGCGCCAGCGCAGCAGGAGCCACCGCAGGACGTGTCGGCCGTTCAGCCTGCCGCGCGTGCGGCCAGCACAACGCTACCGGCGATGCGCGAAGCGCCCACCGCGCAGCAGCCCGCGCTCATGGCCGGAACTGGGGCAGCGAACCAGCCAGCCTCCACCAGCAGCAGCAGCAGCAGCAGCTCCTCGGACAGCAGCAGCAGTGATTCAAGCAGCAGCAGCAGCGGGAGCAGCAGCACTTCCGACTCCAGCGGCAGCGATGACGACGATAGCAACGCGCGCCGCAAACGGCGGCGGCGTTCACGCAGCAGGCGCGGACGGTCAATTGGTCACCGGAAGTCAAAGCGGCGGCGAAGGGAGCGGCGCAGCAGCAGCAGCAGGAGCCGAAGCGGCAGTGAGGAGGAGGCGGACGCCGCCCATCACAAACACAGCAGGCGGCGGTCAAAGCACCGGTCTGGCAGCAGGTCGAAACACGCAGCGGAGGGGCAAGACCGCGGCGACAGAAGGGACCGGAAGCGCAAGTCGGGGTCGAAATCAAAGCGGAGGTCCTCCTTCAAGGCCAAGGACTCGCGCAGGCGCAAGGAGCGCAAGGAGCGCACCGGCAGCGCGGCAGGCTGCGACTGGGAGGCTGTTGCCAAGGCGCAGCGGCTGCAGGCGCTGAGGGCGGAGCGGCTGGCGCGAGAGGCGGCGGAGCGCAGCCGCTCGCGTCACGCCGTGGCAGCGGCGCTGCAGACCGGGGCCGAGTGAGTGGGCACACGCGCGTGCGGATGCAGCATGCGCCTGCCCGCATTGCAGCCGTGCATTCAACCCACATATGCTGGTTTTGCAGTGAGAGCCAGGTGCTGGGATGCAGGGTCGGGGCTGAAACGGCCGGCCGTCATGGGGGGCCATGCGCCTTGCACGAATGCTTGCACAAATGCAATATTGCACGCACACTGCGTTTGCCTGGATGCCTCTTGCATGGCGGCAGCATGCACTGCTCGCTGTGTGTGCCGTGAGGCCGTAACGGTGGTGGTGGTGTTGCTGCTGCCCTCCCCGCTCTGTGTTGGCGCTGGCGCGCAGGCCGTCCGGATACAACAACACGTACGCGGGTGTGCTACGTCGTCAAGGCGCGCTCTGACGCACCATGCGCCCATGATCTGCAGCCACGCAGTCCCTCACACAGAGGTGCTACATCCTGAGCACGCGATGAGCGACGTAGCAGTCGCATCTATAACTCAGGCGCTTCGCACTTCATCTACATGGTTTTATGAACGAAAGGTTGGCACGCAGTGTTGCATGCAAGCGTTTCCCTCGAGTGCATACTTTTCAGCCATTCATCCTGCATTCATCCATCAAGGTACAAATTTGCACGTTGCCGTTCCCATGCCGTGTATACACAACCATCCTATCGTCAGGTGCAATCGCTATCCATACGCATACGCATACTGCATGGGCGCATTGCCCTTGTGGAGTAAGCACTTCAACGCATCAATGCCACACAAATGTAAGGATCAGACAAAATGCAGCAATCAATGCGTCCTCGCTGAATCCGGACACAACAGGTGGGCTGTTGACAGGGGCACAGCAACCAAGAGCGGATGAGGGTTGTGTATCGGTACGGGTGTTCTGCCGGTCATCTGGCTGGTACATCATTTGTTGGTGTGACCGTAGGAATGTTGGGTGTTGCTTGCTGTCCACCCAATGACATGCGATCATCTATCTGTGCTCTGCCGCTAGCGGTCGCAGCGTGTTGACAAACGCGTAGCGTGAGAAGCACAGGAACAGCAACCGGTACCTGCAAGGAGCGCAAAGGCACACGCTAACATGCGAGGTGCTGCTTCGACGCGGACGTAATGCTACCTCACATTGCTTGTCCACGCATCGCTCAACCATGCATGTTAATCTTCGTGATCAATAAAGAATTCGAGATGCATTTTCCACGGAAGAGCAGCAAACTGAGCAGCAAAGCTCCATTTCCGATGCAGTTGCGCATCGAACATCCGTGCTGCTTCATGTACGATGAGCACATGCATGAACGTAGGAGCGTACGCATCTCGCCACACTGCATGCCACTACTGGGGCATGCATGTAGCAGGGTGTGTGAAACCTCACCATACGAGTTGGCTGCGATGGGCCAACAGTGCGGCAGCTGCTGCCCACGGGCTGGGGTTGACCACCGTAATCACGCCGTGCCTGCTGCGCCTGCCCTGGAGCAACACGCCAATCAGTGCCTCAAACCCACCCAGAAATTTGCGCGCAACGCTCATGCTCTCCTGCAACAGCCACACATCACCACCACCACCACTAGCTGAGCGTCGATGGCTGTTAAGCGCTCAGCGTGGCGTTGCAAGCGATGGCAACACCGGCGCTACGCCAGTTCCCTGGCTGTCCACAAGCAACTGAGCTTGCACGAGGCATCATGTGTGCTGACTGTGGCAACCGCACTCCTCAAACCAAAAGCGCCCAATTCAAAGCAGGCAGGAGTCATGACTGCAAAACGCCTCACCAGTTGGTACGTGAGGATATTCTGCCCTGCCTGAGCTTGTTGCTCACGGAACAAACTGCACAGTGCAAACACAACATACAACAACTCATGGCAGAGTTGTTGGCCACACCTTTTTGTCCTGAACAAATGTGCTGCACTCACCCCACACCCTGCCACACGCTGACGTGGTTGGGATGGCCCGAAACTCCCCTGTGATCAAACGTTACGACCTGTGAGACGAGTTGACACAAGCTGCATTATGATCAGCACAGCCACCCACCCCAGTGTAACGTTTGATGTGCGTACATGTTCCGCATACATTTGCGCACTCCGTCACCCACCTTGTCTATCTGATGAACATCAACGAAGTGCTGTACAAGGGCGGCCACATGCTCTGCCGGCCACTGGCAAAAGCCGTCCTACCCTCTCCCACAAGCGCAGACAACATAGCAGTGAAAGGTTGGAAGTCCGCTCCACCAGGCAGAGTACGAGCAGGCCAAGCAGCTGGAGTGTGCAGAGCACGCAGTATTCCGTTGAACCAACCTGGAGCAGAGGGTCATCCATGCAAGTGACTTGCTGGTGTGCAACCTGCAAGGTGTGGTTTTGAAGGAGTTTGAAAGACGGGGGCGACGGAGACAAGATTGAGCTGCGTCCTCAAATAGATGCGGCACCCACCCCAAGTGCTGCTGCTGATGCATACAGCTCCTTCCGTCTGATGTGTCCCAAGCCGTAAGCGTTGCCTGCAGGTCGCAGGCACTGCACAACGAGGTGGTTAGCAGGCCAAAGCCTATGGCAAGTGCTTGACACGTCTATCGCAATGCATGGGCTCACCGGTCGACAAGCAAAGCAGGTAGACTACGCTCGTGCCAGCCTTTGTCAGTGCCGAGACCAACGGCGCGAAGAACATGCATTCGTCATCTGGATGTGCCACCACGAGCAGCAGACGTCCAGACAAAGCTCTGAGGGTGTCAGGGGTTGCTGTGCAGCCTGCCGTGACCACACATAGCACAGTGCTTGCAATGAAAACCACGAATGGTGCCGCCAACACAAGTGTGAGGAGCAAGACAGCGGCAACCATTTGATGGTATAGTGCACAAGCTGGGGGCCAGGGCAGACATTGATTTTAATGAAGTTATGCAACCTTTGCCCAAGACTGTGGAGGATGTAGTGGCGACGATTGAAGGGGGATGCCCTGCACGGGTCAGAACCAACTTATTTGTACTCGTAACGGAAAGGAGCTGCAGGTGCACATGCAGACAAACTCTGAATTGTTTGCACCAGTGTTCTCTATCTTACCACCCTTGGACGCGGCCTGTATACAACTACACCAACTCCATTGCCCGAATCGTTTTGAGCCCTTTTGGCAGTTTTGGCTTGACACTTGTTTACTCAATCGGCTCGCTCTTGCCCCCTGAGCCTTTGTCTCCCGATGCTGTCGCAGCGAATGGGGCCAGGGGCGTTCACACAACGCCTGCCGTGAGCAGCACAACCCCGCAGCAGCACAAGGCAGGACATGGGACCTCGAGAGTTTGCAGCGGTGCTGGTGCTCCCGCTCGTCCTCCTCACCACCGTCTCTGCGCAAAATGACGCTGCCAATCCGCTCTGTAATTCAGTCACCCAGGCGCTGTCTCTACGGCAGTTCTACGAGGTTGGCAAGGGTGCGACCTGGGACTTGACCACTGCTGCCAAGGATAGCAGGGCGCAGGGAGGCTGCAGCACAACATGGAACTTTACAGATACTACACCATGCTATTATATTGGAGACCCTACTCCACTGCCAACGCATTGCTGCTTCTGCGGCGTGAACTGCCGGTTGGAGAACGCTTCAACGTGCCTACTGCAGAGCCTGTGCGCAAACGGTTGCAACTTCACAGGATCCGCCAGGGGCACAGTGTTTGAGCTTGACCTGTTCCGAGCAGGCTTGAGGGCCAACTTGTCCCAGTTCTTGACGCCAACGTTTACGGCAGCATTTGCTTGCAGCCTCACCAGCCTGCAAATGGGCAGCAACAACGCCATGAATGGAACAATGCCTGCAAACGTAGGCGACCTGCAAGTGCTTCAATTCCTGCAGCTTGGCAACACGAGTAAGTTTGACCTTGCAAGGTTACGTTCACTTGCGCAACACACACGCAACATGTGTTTAGCTTGCCGCACTCCCATGGGCTGCTCTTCAACCGCTGACAACATGCAGTGCTAACCTGCAGATATCCGAGGTACTCTTCCTGAAACTTTGACGGAGCTTCCTTTCCTTCGGTTGCTGGATGTATCCAATACCTGGATGGAAGGCACAGTGCCGCGGAACTTGTGCCGGGGCAACGGTGCCACACCCCGATTCAGCTTTCTCACGGACCTTATTGTGTCCAGCACTTCAATGGAAGGCGACCTCGACATGCCTGACTGCAGCAGCATGATAAACCTGGACATATCGGTGAGTGCGTGCTACCAGCCGTTCGTGCTGGTGGGCGGGGCCTCCTGTGCAGGCAGAGCACCCTGCTACGAGGTTCCAGAGCCGTTGCTCGCCAGCAGGACATAGTAGCAGGGCTATGCGCTGAACTTTTGCAGACTTGCCTGCAGGTGCGTACCGGGCTGCAGGTGCATGCCCATCATATGTCTTACCTGGGCTGCTTTGTGTTCTGCCTCCACACAGAATTCAGCCTTCACGGGCAACACTCCCGTGCTGCAAAACTTCAAACAGCTCCATATCGTGCACATGGAGCGCAACGGGCTCACGACAATAGCGGAAGGCAACTTCGACTCACAGAACATCCGTTTCTTGGCCATATACAGTGCTGGCAACAACAAGTTAGTGGCCTCAGGACTTTCCGTGCTGCTCCATGCCTGTGTCAGAGCTGCCATGTGCTGGTCCTGTTTTACTTGCATGTCGCCCTTGCAATTGCGCGCCGGATTAAGCGCACGGTGCTGTTTTTTGTGCAGTCTGTCAGGTACCATCCCAACGAACATTGGGCGTGCTGGCATCCTGACGACCTATGACATCCAGAACAATTCGTTTTCTGGGACGATTCCGCCTGAGGTATTCCAAATTGGGGCTCTGACTACGTTCAATATCGCAAACAACAGTTTGACTGGCACGGTGCCACCCACAGTCAGGTGCGTGGAGCTGTCTTCATGCAGCACGTCTGGAGAGCTTGGACATGGATACATGTAGAGATTTGCGCGCCGGTGCTGCATGTGCGCACATGGCTGCATGCCATGGCACGCACGCATGCATGTTTCGGAGAGTGCAAGGGTTCAAGCCAGTTTATAACTCATCGACGCATCGTGGGCTATGCAGCGCTGTGTGGCAGCCAGACCCACGACGTCTGCGGCTTTGCGTCACATAGTTGCCTCCACCAGTGTGCCTGTGCCGCCTGATTGGCGGGTAGTACTGGCCAGGTCCTAGCTTCGCAGCATTGCTCCGCTCCAGCAACAACACCTCTTGCTTGCTTGCATCCTCCTCCTCTATGACGTGCAGCGAAGCACTGGGCCTATCAACGCTGGGATTCCACAATAATTCCCTCCACGGCACCATCCCCGAGACCCTGGTCATGTGGAAGCGCTTCAACCGCACCACCACCGTGGTCGACTTCTCCGTCAACTACATGTCATGCTGTGGAGTCAATTTCTCGTTCGATGCTAATGGAAAGCCGCGTTATGAGTACTTCAATGAGAGCCTGCCGCTCTTGCCGTCGTTCTTGAACTTTTCCAAGATCCTCACCCAGGTCGTGGACACGCAGCTGAGCAACCGCATGAACTTCATCCTCGTTCCCATCCCCGGCCTCCTGTAAGCAGGGGTTTCAGTTTCCGCTGCAGCATGTTTCAAGTGTGCAGCGGGCTGGCAGATGGGTAGAGTAGCGCTGGGTATACAGGCCACATGTCCGGGGCCTGGTGTGAACTTGACACCCTGCATCGCGGTGTTGCTGCCTGTGGCACCGCCTGCTGCAGATGCCCGCGCCTGGTGTACAACAACACCTACACCGACGAGCAGCTGAACGACGCGTCGTATGTCATCCCCTGGTACCTGGACCCCGAGTATTACATGTACACAAACTGCATTTGCGATACGGTGAGAGGAGTTGCGCTGTCGAGCCGCGTTGCTATAGGGAGCTAAGGGAAGGGCGTACGGCAGGCCTGGCGGGGACAGGCGATTGCCAAGTGCCAACCAACACAAACTGGTCACCGCTCATTGATGTGGGTGGCTGCGTTGTGGCTTGTGAGTCGTTCGTTGCTGGACCACGGCTCGACTGTTCCTTGGCGTTGGCATTGGCTGCGCTGCATGCAAGCAGGACTTCAATGAGGAGTGGATTCCATCAAAGGACGGCCCGTTGCAGAACGGCACCATGGGGCGGATGCTGGTGTGCAATCCAAAGAACAAATCATGGTCAGTGGACAGCGACGCGCACAGTCGTGAACAAGTGCAGCTGTGATATCCCTGGCGCACGCTGGCAATTGTTCCACGCCTGCATGAACAGCTTGCCTGCCAAGGATTGCGGGTCGTAATACTCTTGTCCTCATACAACGGCAACTCTCGCACTGCTGCATGCTGTGTGTGCTGTGTGTGTGCACACGCTGTCTGCCTGGTCAGCTGTGCTTGGCACCACATCATGACAATCGTGCATTGCTATTTGCTATAGTAGTTGTTCACCATAGGCCAGCCAGCCTAATAAGGCCCAGTGCCGCCCTCGAGCGGGTTGGAAGCCACACATCGCATGAGAAGGCCTGACGACTGCACTTGCTGCGAAATGCAGGGCCAGGGCATGGAACATCGCGTTGATCATCATCGCGGGAATTCTGTTCACCTCATGGCTGGCTTGGTACATGTTCTTTAGCGGCGGCCGGCGGTCAGCGATCGTGCAGCAGTACATCAACATGCGCAAGCGCGTCAAGGGGGAGCCTACTGGCGGCCAGGTGAGCCCCGTGTGTTGAAACAAAATCCCGTGGGGGCATGCAGTGCGCATATGCGTGTAAGTAAACACCGCAGTACTGCACCTAGTGAGGAGTCCGGGCTGGGCCCTTGCGTGCAAGCGTGCGTGGCCACCCATACCAGTGAGCTTGTGCACCGCTCTGCCACAGCGCTGCTAAACGCATTTCCGGCAGGTTTGGAGCTTCTGGCTGACGCGTGCGTGACCTGCGCGTGGGCGTGGTGCGTGCAGGTGTCGATGGTGGTGACGGACATTGAGGGCTACTCGGATTTGATGAAACAGTCGCCTGAGCTGATGACCAAGGTGCGTACTGCCTAGGGCAAACAGGCCAAGCTGCAGCACCAATTGTCTCCCAAGCCCACGTAAGGGCACATATGCCCGTCAACGCGCGTACATGCACGCATGCACGCACGCGCGGGTTCACGCAACGGCTGTGCCTGCATCGCGCGCGTGCCCCCAGATGGGCCCCGGCACATGCATACGTGTGTCTGGCGCCCTCGGGGCTCCTGCGGCATCAGCCGAGCCTCGCTTCTTGCGCAGCAGCGTGATCGTCATCACCGCGGGCCTGCCCTGCTCGCCCGCATGTGTGCGTGCTCAGGCCCTGAACCTGCACAACGCCATCATACGCAAGGCGCGATGGACGAACTTTGGGTACACGGTGGAGCAGGAGGGGGACAGCTTCTCGCTGGTAAGCCGAGAAAGCCGGGCGGCTTAGGCAGAACCAAACCTGTGCACGCGGTGTCACGCTTCGGGACTGCAACACGCAACAGTTCGTTGGCTGGTTGCACATATTGGTACCTGCATTGCCAGGCCAGCCTGACGCGTGGCGGGAGCCCGCTGTGTGCTTCAGCGCGCAGCCATGGCGCCCTGCGTGCTCCATCAGATCAGAGCGGGACGTGTCAAGCCTGGCAGTGTGCTTGCGGAACGTGGTCTGCCAGCTTGCTTGCGTGGCCCACCTCACCTGCCACGTGCATCCGCGCCGGGAAGGGATGGGGTCACCCACCTGCGGCTCCCCCGTCATTGCGCCACAACAAAAGTGGACTTTGTGGGTGCTTTGCAACACGCAGGTGTTTTACGAGGCGCTGGACGCTGTCATATTTTGCCTGCAAACTCAGCAAGCACTGAACCGACAGGTACGGACCAGAGCAGGGCGCATCGCATGTCTTTCGGAAGACTGGCTGACTGGGACATGTGAATAACTGATGCAGCAAGGAGCGAACGATTCAGAGGAGGGGCTCCCCATGCACTTTGCAAGCGGTGGGAAGGGCTATGTGTGGCACGGCCAGGCTGAGACGACCAGTCACTTAGGTGCTAAGGCGCTGGCGTGGGTTGCCACGTGATGCGCCGTGCAGGTGTGGCCGGAAGGGCTGTTCCGCGATAACGCTTCCATACTGCAGGGGCGCAAGAAGAACTCTGGTGAGCAGTTTCCTCCAAATGGGCACCGTGGCACGTCAGCAGTTGTGCCAACAATAGGCACAGTAGAGGCGGCTGGCTGTGTGGCTGTTGGCTGTGCTCCTCAGCATCGCCTTCACCTGCATATGCACAGACCCACGTTTAGGTCAAGGTATTCGTGTGGGGTCATGAAGGGCTATCATGCACATGCGTATACAATCATGTGTTTGCTCTTGGCTGCGTGCACCATGGGCCCTGCTCCATGGCTTGTGTGGTATCCACCCCGTCCGTGCGCTTCACTGCTGGGACGTCGCTGGTGCTTGGCGAATGCAGGCGCGACGCAGATATTCTCAGTCATATCCAACACGGTGGGATCCATGTTTGAGAAGAAGAAGCCCAGCTTTATCTCCTTGATGCCGGAGGGCTCCAAGGTGAGCTCAGGCGGCAGCAGGGCCACGGATGCACGTCACCCACCACAGCCTAGCACAACACGGCAGCAGGGCCTGGCGCACAGTGCCGGCCTTCCTTCCCCAGTTTCAGGCCGGGCCGGCTTTGCCAAACAGATAAATGGGTTGAAGCTTGACAGCGCTACAGCGCACTTACGCGGAACCAGGCCCTTTTGGCCGCAGGCACCAGACGGTGGCGAGCATATTGCGTGCGAGCAGCAACCGCGCGCGCAAGGGCTGCAGTCTGAATGCACCACAGCCTGCAGCATGCAGGTCTTTTTGCAAGCGCAATACGTCCAGGGTGGTCAGCGCGATATCGTTTGGGCATCGTATCGCCATGTTTGGCAGCATTTTGCACTGCAGCATGTCACGCACCTATGTATTCTGTACCACTGGCCTGCCGGTCCCGCTGCAGCAAAGCACGCATCAAGCCCTCGCCAACCGTGATAATACGCTGCCGTTGCACAGCTGCTGACAGCCTATGTCATCCCTGCAGTGGCATCTACACCTGGAAGCCGCCATGCACTGGTGAGGTGTTGCGACGCATCCAATGGCATCACCGTGCGTGAATGCCGCGTGCATGCATGCAGATCTCCACGTCTTCCGGCGAGCCCATCCATGTGGAGACGGACAGGTCGCTGTCCAACAGCCTGCCTCAGCGCGAGCCCTCGAACCTGAAGCACAGCCTCTTCAACGGCATGCGCGTGCGCATGGGCATCGTCACGGGCGACCTGCCGCCCGGCAGCCAGGCCAAGGGCGCAGCCATCATGGACAAGGGCAAGCGTGAGTAGTGGCCCAGCATCAGTGCATCCCACACCGGCAGTGACACCGGCCCTCGGCACTGCTGGCATCAGCTGTCGGATGCAACAGCACAACCACTCCTGCATGAGGGGCCATGGCGACAAGTGGTGTCACTGGTTGCAACACCTTGTTCTCCGCCACACACCCTGTTTGCCCCGCCCTTGCTGCCTTTGCGTCCATGCAGTCGTGTCGGACGCTGGCTCAGGCGGACAAATCCTCATGGATGAGCGCACGTTTCTTGACATCAAGGTCAGTCAGCGTATGGTATTGAATGGCTGGAGCAGCCACAGGCGCACCGTCGCTGTTGAACGCAAGCGCACTGGCAAATGCACATCAGGATGGCGCGGCACACGTGGGTGTTTGCATTCAACAGCACCACGCCGCATGCCGACATACGCTACGCAGCGTTTGGCACTCAAAGTGCAGGTAACATATCGCCGCACGCTCCTTGCCCTGGTGGAGGACTTGGATCGCCGCAGCAAGGAGCACCCACAGCTGCAGTAGGTGCTCCTTGCCGAAACGATCCAGGTCCTCACCCGGGCAAGGAGCGTGCGGCGATGTGCTACATGCACTGCAGCAGATGCTGCTGCCACCCTCTTGCTTGCTGGTTCCACAGCATGGTAATGCCCCATCCCCACATCAGTCAACCAAAATTGCGTAAAGGTGTGTAGCACGATGTGATTGTCATGTGCGCGCCATGCCGGGTGTGTGTGTGGTGCTCACTACAGGAGCGGCTGGAGGAGTTGGGTGCGGTGGACCACAACGGCATGAACTTCAAGAAGCTCAACGCGATCCGCCCACCCTGGTACCTGTGCTGGAAGTGAGTGCCCCCAGGCGCACCCACAACGCGCGTCATCATCATCCGCACATGTCACCATACTGTCTATCGAAAAATCATCGAGAGGGCTGCCTTGTGTACAGTACCGTCCACCTGGCTCTCCATGTTGATATGCGTGCGTGCGTGCGGGGCATGGCCTTGCTGAGGCGGCCAACATATTGAGTTGCTGGATGCCAGTGGCTATGACCGCACCAACAACTGGCCTGATTGTCAATGACGTTGGTCTGTGCTGTCTGAATTGTCCCTTTTGTGCAGGAAAAAGAACACGCGGAACCCGGATGACGCGCTGCTGCTGGACATGGGCGAGTACACGTACAGCACCGAAAAGAAGCTGCCGCTGTACATGTTTGACCCCGCGCACGGCGCCGTCACGCCAAGCGGCAAGGCCGCCGGGCTGCTGGCCGCCGTCGGCGAGCTGCAGGCGCCGCACACGCCCAAGGGCGGCCCTGGGGGCGGCCCGGGGGCTGCTGCTGCCAAGCGGCTGCGGATGTACCAGATCACGCCGCCGATGCTGGTGCAGCGTGTCAAGGTGGGGGCAAGGGACAGCGGCGCCTTCCGGGAGACCGCCAGCGCACGCATAAGCATGGGTTGGGTGCATGGTGTGACAGTGTAGGCACACACACGCGCGATGGTCTCAGACCATCAGACCGTTGTTCTCTTTGTGGCAGCCGCCAGCTCAGCCCAGACACGTCGCCACGCTCAGGTGCAGTTCCCATAATCACGCACACGGCCCCACGGGAGGCAGGCCCCCATGGAAAGTACAATACTCGAAAACACGATCGCACATGTACCATGGGCACGTGGCTACCTCGTATTGATTTGGCGATTGGTGTGTGGAGGGAGTGTGTACGCACGTCACGTGGTGAGTCATGCATGCGTGTGGCGCAGGTGTTCCTAAACAAGCTCGCGCTCAAGGACGAGTGGGTGATGAGCGACCACCCCTACTTCAGCGCCCCGGGCACGCTGGAGGCGCCCGTGGGCATCGTGTCGGGGCCGCTCAGCCTGCCGTCCATGACCATGGCGTTCTGCACAGTGGAGAACGGCAAGAGCTACTCCTCAAGGTGAGGTAGCGGGATAGCGGCACCCCATGCATGCGGTCAATCATGCCGCGTTAACGGCTGCTCATGCGTGCAGCTCATCCACCTGGCTCACCTTGTCAAGCGGGTGTTGTGTTCCTTTGTTGCGCTGACTATGCTTAGGCCACTGTGTCCTGATTGAGCTTGGAGCGCTGGTTTCGGCGAGAAACGTCTTAGACGCCTCCAATTTCGCGAACAGCAAATTAGCAAAAAGTTTTAGCTTTTGCCGGCCCAGGCTGGCTGATGCAGGGATTTGCAGGTTGCCGGTTGGTGTGTTGTCACTTTGTGCATCGCCATTGCCTACACCACTGTGTGTGTGTGTGCGCGCCTGCGCATGCGTGTGCAGGTACCGCCGCGACGCGGGCAGGGTGCACGACGTCATGGTGGCGTGCATACGCGCGGTGCTGCGCGCTGTGCCTGGCGGCTACCTCTGCCGCGTGCAGGTGAGAGAGTGGGCGGAGGATGAGGGGGAGGGAGGCAGGCGGGGTGACGCCTGCCAACACTGACACAGCATCGTTTGACGGCAGCAGAAACACTTGTGACTCAGTACGTCGAGCTGCGTCGCCTTCTTGGTATACGGTAGAGTAATGTCCTTGCTCGTGCAACGCTTCTCGTCCAATTGTCGTCCCGTCCAATCAACCAAGCTTTGAGGTGGAGGGGCCGCGCATGCGTTGCCCTGCACCAAACCTGCTAGGTGTGCGCTTGAGCTTGTTGTGAGCTACCGGTATGACACCCCTCCGTCCTGTGGGTCAACAACAAGTGCGCATTGATAGTTGCTTAATTGTTCATATTGACTCGTGTGTGCATGCGCAGGACGGCGACCTGAAGTACATGGTGGCGTTTGTGTCCCCCAAGGTAAGCAGCAGCGAGGGCAGCACTTGGCGAGCCTCTGCACCTGGGTCCACACCGCAGCGCGCTTCTGCCATCACTCACGCCATGCGCGGCTTGCAGCAGAGCAATAGCGATGAGGGCCCCCGGCCGCGCGTGTCTGCTGCGGCTCCATTTTAGGCCGCACACTGCGATACTGCGGTTGCGCGCATCCCGTGGTTGCGGAGCTTGCAGTGGCTGTGACGACACATTGTGTGCGCTGTGTGCACAGTGAGCATGCTGATGAGGTCGAGACCGCCCTCGTAAGGGCTCCCTGGCCTAGTTGAACGTCTGCTGCACCCTCGCTTGCGTGCCTCCCCTTCCCCCCTCCACCCACCCAACCCCTCCACGGCCCGCCTTGTCCGCTGTTGCTGCCACCCTGCCGCTGCAGGTGGCGCTGGAGTGGGGCCTGCTGCTGCAGGAGGTGCTCATGTACTGCACCGAGTGGCCCGAGAGCGCGCTCAAGTTCTTCCACACAGAGTATGACGAGACCGGCAGCCTCATGTTCAGAGGACCCAGGTGAGCGCTGACCAGCGGGGCCTGGTGCACAGTAAGGGGGGGGGGCCCACAGGTGGGGCGGCCAAGCCGAGTGGGCGACGATCGCGCCGATATGGTGCATGCCTGATAAAGCGGCGATTGTGCGACATGTGCAAGGCAGTCGTACGTACACCCGTTATGTCATCAACATGCTCCACGCATCACCTGTACAGGCCCTTGCGTATCCATGCATGGCCTGATTGGGCAAGTGGTGTGATGTCGATCGATCACGCTTGTGAGGCTGGTGCATGGTCGGTACTCGCTGCCTGCAACTAAGATGGTGCGCATGCAAGAACCAATTCACTGAACGGCACACGCTCCCGCATTGTGTGACCTGCCATGCACGCGGTGAACGTGGGTGGCAGGTCACGCAATGTGGGAGCACGTGCCGTTCAGTAAACTGCTTATTTCATTCCAGACCATCACAGATGCAGGCAGTGACTACCGACCATGCAGTAAAGGTTTATGTCAGGGGTCGGTACGGTATGTCAACGGGGACGCAGCAGGCTTTAGGTCCCGCACTCTTGCTGGACCACTCATCGCCACCCCTCATGCGCATGTCTGTCTCGGCACCTCCTCCTTTCATGTTGGCAGGCTGAAAATCGGCATGTGCGAGGGCTGCCCGCGCACCATCATCCCCGACCACATCGGCCGCGCAGACTACCACGGCGCCTCCATCAACCAGGCGGCGCGCTACATGGACGCGGCGGCACATGGCGGCATGATCGCAGTGGAGGAGGGCATGGTGGCCAAGGCAAGCGCCTTGACAGGCAACGCACGCATGCTCTGTGTTGTGCGCTAATTCTTACAGCATGGCCGCAGCATGGCCGCGACCTGTTGGCAGTGCTTGCAGGTGCGCACCTGTAGCGGCAGCAAATGCACGCCGAGAGCGAGCCCTGTGCGGTTTGTATACGCGGGTAGCTGATGCACTGCAGCAGCAGCACTGCAGTAGCACGGGTTGTGAGCGGCGCGCGCTTGTTCGGGCACACCACACCACCCCAGGAAGCACACCGCATGGCCCCAGGGGAACAAGTATCACTGACCCTGACACTAACACACACACACCCGCAGGTGATGGAGCAATGGCGCCACGACCTGGAGGCCGGCGCCGCCAAGGCCGGAGAGCTGGCCGTGTCGGGGGGCGTCCTTGAGGCCGCCAGCGCGCCTGTGCCTGGTGGCGCGCACAACACCATGGCGTCTGTGTGCGAGGGCGATGAGGAGGATGCGGAAGCTGGGGAGTTGCCCGCCGGCAGCGGTGCGGACGAGCCGCTAGGGGTGGCGCGGGGCGGCAAGGCGCGGCACCAGGGCTTCAAGGACCGGGACGGCTTGGCAGGTAAGCTGTGGGTGGTGGCGGGGCCTCGTGAGCTTTGTGCAGATGCGGTCTGCGCTGTGAAGGTGTGATCGCTTCGGACCCATTTCCCGCATGCATGTGTGATCGGTCGGCTCAGGCCAGGAACAAGACCTTAAATGAACTGGCATGTAGAGGGGGTAGTTGGGGTAGCGGTGCGGTCATGGTGGAATAGATGACCTGTCACTCTAATGTACGGTACGTCAAAGCTGACAGCCAGACCCAACATGGGAAAGCTGGAACAAACCAGCTATAAACCTGGCTACTTGTGGGCCTCGCGCAGGGGAGATCGCGGGCAACTACCACCGGCCCAGCGACCCTACCCAGGGCAATGCCAGCAGCGGCGGTTCCGGAGCGTCCACGCCAGCCTCCGCCTCCCGCGGCCGCGCCGCCGGCGCCGGCAGCATGAAGGACCGCCCCGTGCGCGCGCGCTCGCTGTCGCCGTTGCGCCCCGCGGACGCATCGACGCAGCCGGGCGTGACTTCAATCATCTCCACTGGGGGTGCGGCGACGGCGGCGGCGGCGGCTGCAACGTCTTCCTCGCAGCAGCGCCGCAACACCATCCACCGCTTGTCCCAGCAGGGCTCCTCAGCTGCTGCTGCTCTAGCAACGCCTGGAGCCGACAGCAGGCATGGGTCGATCAAGGTGCCCTCCGGGGACGGCTTTGCGCCGGCATCCGGCAGCCACGCGGTGGCGAACGATGGCGGGTCAGGGCCTAACACCACGGACGGCGTGACGCTGCCGGGGCCGCCCGTGCTGTCGCTGCCCTCCATCCTCGCACGCAAGGCGCAGTCCAACGCTGCCACAGCGGCGCAGAAGCGCACACCGAACGGCGCAGGCGGGGAGGAGCCCGCGCTGCCGCCGTTGCCCGGCAAGCCACGCACGAGCGCTTCCCCGCCTCCCAACATGAGCCGGCATTCGTCGTCCGGCACCGCAAGCACGACCGGCACGCCGGCGCACGCGCAGCTCAGCGACCCGCGGGCCGCTGTCACGTCCCCATTCGCCAATGTCACCAGCCCTTTCCCAGGGCCCAATTCTGGCACCCACAGCCCGGTCGTGGGCGACGTCCCCAACCACTCGGCGCATAGCGGGCCGTACGGCAGCGCGGCCGGCGGCGGCACGAGCGGCGGCCGCGCGGCCGCGCCGCTCGCCCGCGCCGGCGACAGCGGTGCGACGCCGACCAGCGCCACGCACAATGGCGGCATGACGCATGCGCCCTCCTCCACTTATGTCTCGGCCACGGCGGGCTCCTCCGCGTTCGCCAACCAGCCCAGCATGCTGAGCGGCATGTCGATGTTCCTGGCCCGCGAGACGAGCGTGCCCGCGATGCAGACGGCGCAGTCGTCCATCCGCTCGCCGCGCCCGCCCTCGTTGTCCATCCCGCACACTGGCAACGAGCTGCCACGCGGCGACTCGGGGCGCAAGCAGTACGTGGACGGCGACATCAGCCGCACGCTGCATGCGGGCGTCGCGGCGTTCCGGCTGGGCAAGTTCAAGTTCAAGGGCAACCCGGAGGACATCAGCATGGTGTACCTGGTCTTCAACCACCTGGCGCGCCGCAGGTGGGTGCTGAACGTTGAAATTGTTTGAAAGTTTGAAACTGCTGCAGCGTTCTGTGCTTTCCCAGCGAGGGCCGTAGGGACTGCGCATTGAGTGTTTTATGATGCTAGGCCGCGCCTTATGTGTAGCACTGCCTGTCACTGCACTCTCATCCTTGGCCTCGCCTTGCTTGTGTACTATGCGCACCCTGTTGCGCTGCTCGCGGTGGGAGCCTTGCCAGCACAAAGCACGGGTTGTGCTCCCCCTTGCGTGACCACCAGTCACCTGAAGAGCGTGTATGGGTGTGTGGTTGGTGGCTCTGCGTGCTGCAGGTTCCCGGCGGACCCTCCAAAGGGCAAGGGCGCGCGCACTGCCGAGGCGAGTGGTCTGTGGGCGGAGCAGGAGGGCGCCTTCCCCGACATCGTGTCCATCTTCAAGGAGCGATACTACTCGCTGCACCCCAACCAGCCCTTCGGCTCCATGGGGTGAGTGAGGCTTATTGTAACACGACACAACGGACCTCAGCGCAGGCGCTGGTCTGTATGACCGTGACCGTGACCACAACAACGACCCAAGCATGCGTACTGCGTAGCGGTAGCGGGGCGCTGTTGGCAAGGGCCTGATTGCGGCTCTGTCTGCGTATGGCAGTGCGCTCTCAGTCCGCTCTCCTCGTGTGCTCAGGACAAGTTGGGTTGCAGTCGCTGACTGATCGACTATCATGTTGGGCAGAGGGCTTGCGCTGCGTCTCGACCGGCTTCTGCCATTGACGCTGTCTGTTCACGCCCCCAACCCCGTGTGGCGTTCTCCCGCTTGTCGTGCGTTGTGCAGGAGGCGGTTGAGCTCCAGGCACTTTGCGCCGGCGCCACACTCGCCTGGCAGTGGTGGCGGCGCCGCCGCCGGCAACAGCAGCTCGCCCAACATGCCGGTCCCGCGGTCGGTGTCGCTGTTCTCCACGCTTGGCCGCGGCTCCGGCCGCAACATCCTGGGCAGCCTCGTCAGCAACATCGGCGCCGCTCGCTCCATGTCCAGCCGCCCCGCCCCGTTCATGCTCGCCGCGCCGCCGCACAGCTACGACAACCCCGTCGCGGGGTTGACGCAGTCCGCGTCCGCTGGGGGCGCGTCGTCGGCGTCCGCCGCCGCCGCCGCCGCGCCGCCGGCGGCGCCGAGCGCCAGCTCAGCGCCCGCTGAGGTGGCGCTGACCGCCTCCCCGTTTGCGCAGCCGCCTGAGCTGCCCGCGTCGCCTGCCGCCATCACCGCAGCCATCCCTGAGAGTAGGCATTTGCAGGGCGGCGAGAAGCCTGATGACCTACCGCTAGCCATGTCTGTGTCTGTGCGGACGGGCGGCTTGTCCATACGCGCCCCATCTAGCGGCCCCACAGCCCTGGAGGAGGAGCGAGAGGCGTCGCAGCAGCAGCAGCAGCAGCAGGGCGGCGCCGTCCGCAGCGCGGTGGCGCTGCCGGTGGCCGAGGCGCCTGCGGCGGCCACGTTGCCACAGGTGGAGGAGGAGGGCGAGGGTAGTGGCGACAGCAAGCCCCGCCCGCCGCTCTAGTGCTGCGTGTTTCTGCCATACGGTGCAGTGAGAAAGCGCTGATGTGGGTGTACTGGGCGCGGTTCCAGCACTGCTCTGTGGACTGCCATTGCCTGCAGTGGCCGCACAGGACTCTGCTGCCATACTCTCTTTATACTCGACTCAATACTACATCTCACTGCCGGCATCCTAGATGATGTGCATTATGCTGCTGCGGTCGGCTCATGCAGCCTTGTGCATTCAGGACACTCATCAGACTGTCGTACAGCATTGTTTTATCTGCTTCTCAATTCATTGCACTGCCGCGTTTGATGTCAAGGCACGCCACGAGCTGCACGCTATATAAGCTGGACCCACCCACACAACTGGGTTGCTGCGCAGCGCCAACAGGGTGTTGCGGAGCAAAGCGACGCTGCACAGCTGGCACTGGCGACCTCTCACCCGCGATAACTACTGCAGCGAATCGCGACGTCTACGTTTCTGATGTGACGACTTGTTGCGACCGTTTCCTTGTATATGACTGGCGGCTTGCAGCATCACACGCAAGTCCTCAACTCGCCATATGACTTTACACGTAACGATGCAGCGAGCTGCAGCATGACTTAAGGTATACAGGCAGGATGGTGCATGCGGCGATAGAAGTGCACTGTGATGTATGCGCCCGCGTTATGCTATGCGTTAGCGGCGGATTCAAGTCAACTGCTGTGGCGCACACCTAGAAGACGCCGCCATGCGCAGGATGGCAAGGCGCCCACGAGAGCACTCGATCGCGTGATGCTACTGTATGGGGTATGCACAGGGCAGCAGGTTGGGGTGGGAGGACGCTTGACCTCGCAGTATTACCGGTAGAACATGGTAATAATGGAAACGATCATTCGCGCGCTGTAACTGTGTAAGTATTGTTGTGGCGTCTTTTGTGTGCATGTACCGGTGTATGAGAGAAAGTGACAGATTGCTGTCTGCGTGCCATGAAATGCATGCCGTTCACCCACCAGCCCATTCAGCTGTAACACGGAATCGCATCCTGTGCCATGCGGACTCAAGTTAATGTTTGCATGGTATAATGGCTGGACCGCTGGCCTGCTGGCTGGCCTGTCGTTGCTGTCGTGACGTCAATGGCACGCGTTGCTAGACGTCACAAACGCGGGCCGCTTGTTTGGTCAGACTGTGGTGTGGATGAGGGCTGCAACAGGCGCAATTGGGCGCCCTTACGCTGAGGCAGCTGGGCCCTTGGCGGCTCCTCCCTCACACCGCGCCGCTGCCCCACTGGCCTTGTAGCTGCACTCACACATGTGCACACACAGACGCAGCAGTGGTCAGGCATGAGACCGGCACAGCGCGCTTGTTGATGCCAAGCGAAACAACGTCAGGTGCAGGGCACACCGTATGCAGCAGCCAGGCCAAAACACTGTCACATGCTGACATGCACCTTCAGGCGCTTGCAACTACGATTACGCGGGCGAACACAGATATCGACTTCAACTTGCACTGTGGCAATCGGCACATGTTCAGCGGTGTAGCTGTGCACCCCCTAGGCAGCCTGCAACAACCAAGTGGTCGCTGCTCGGCTGCACGCATTGGCGTACTAGTGTTCACTGGTGCACTCACGAAGTCCTTGCCCTCCGCCGCCTTGTACTCCTCTGCCAGCTGCGTCACCACCTCACGCGCGCTGCTGAACTCCTCAAGCAGGTCACCGCCCTGCAGGTGTGGTGCAGCACCACCGTGTGCCTCACATGCGGTGGTGGCAGTGGTGCGTGCAGCACTGCGCAGACTGCAGACTGCAAAGTGAGGATGTTGGCGGATAACGTACGGTAGGCATCGGTACTCCTCTGGTGGCACGCAAAGTCTCAGAAGCCAGGCTGCCGCAATACAGCTAGAGTTGCACGGGAGCCACGCAGCAGCCAGCGGGGCACACCACAACCTATCCAAGCTACCGGCGTCAAGCGCACTGACACAAGCGTACCTGGTTGCCGGCCCAGCGTGCAACCTGCCGGAAAAACAAGCACGCAAGCGGCCATGAACGATTAGTAGCACAGAAACCCAACCCTCGGACACAAAAGCCACGTACAGCCAGCAGGCAGCTCTTGCGTCTAGCAATGTCCGGAAGGCGGAAGGCGAGGCTGGTGAGAGCAACACGGTTGCATGGGCGCGTTCCATACATGATACATCGCAACCTCCTCACCCCAACGGCGCGCTCTGCATCCGTTGCCACCCCTGCGTGCACGGTGAGGTGCATGCGAGGCACACCCCCTCCCCCTTGCTGCATGTCACCCACCCTCCCTGCTTCTCCCTCCCTCATGTACTGCCTTAGCGCCGAAGTACCTGCTGGTATGGCTGCAGGAAGGCCTGGCGCTCCTGCTTAGCGCCCATAAGTTTGTCGTAGTCCTTCAGGATCTTGTCAAACAAGAACCTGACAGCGTTCGAGCGGACACATGTAGGAGCAGCAAGGAGCAACAGCGCACACACGCAAACGTATCTGAGCTGGTGTTCACACGTGCCACTGAAGGTGCATGTGGTGCCGTACATCGGTTTCAACCACAGCAGCGCCTCCTCCGCCAACCGACATCCTCACTGCGTGCAAAGCAGCTTGACAGGGCCACGGCATACGATGCCCGCATTTCCCCCCTCAACAGCCTACGTGCGGGGCTGCACAGTGGAGTCATGCAGGTCAAGTAACACAGCTGTGTGTTTCTCGCCAGTCACTACGCACCTGATGGACGTGTGGTTGGCGAGCATGAGCCCGCTGACGCGGTGAGACGTCTGCACATAGGGGCTCTTCTTGGACAGCGCCACCTGCAACAACAAAGAACCACAACCCGGTGTGTACTGCGTCCACTGCAGATGCCTGAATCCCCACCACCACCACACACACCACCAAAGTGAAAGGCTTGTGTCCATGCGAAGCATAGCGAGGGACGGCAGGCAGCAGCACAAATGCTTGCAGCTGCGTCGACTCGCCACGCACATGCTGGCACCTTGTGTGCGGACTCGAGGCGCTGAGCGGCTGCGCTCACATTGCATGGCACAATGGACAATCCGCATGAGCATTGCACCACCCTCCCCCCCGGCAACAGCAACCTTGCTGGCGTTCCATCCATGCAGGCCCTTCCTGGAGGCACTCCCCACCCCTCAAACCCCCACCCCACCCCTC
>BDDA01000068.1:75786-96929 GCA_001662385.1 Chlamydomonas asymmetrica
TGGCTGGCCCCCACTCGATGAAGTTGGCCAGCTTGCGCTCCCGGATGCGCTGCAGCGACTTGTGCACCTGGCTGGGGTCCACGTCGCCCTGCACCGCAGCAGTGGTGGTAGCAGTAATGGTGGTCGGGTAGCGGGTGTATGCGCCATACGCAGGCAAAGGCGTAGGGCTTCGCCATTACCGGGCGTGCCACGACGAAGCAGCGGCGGCTGCAAGGGAGAGCGAGAGATGGAGGATGGGTACAGCCCTCCCTGCTGGGCACCACAGCGGCTCATTTTGGCGTAACGGGGAATGCTCCTGCAAGCTGTTGCAACACACTGGAGCCTGGCACAGGCCAGCACGCGGGGGCACGAGGCTGTGCGTGTGCTAGGCCTTGTTTCAGGCTATACTCTCCAGCTGGAGCTTTCCTGGGAGCTTTCTACCGAGGCCGACGCTCCCCAGCAAGGTAATGACCGATGGAGCAAGGCAGGGCGTGGCGTGTCAGGGCAAACCGCGCGCGCACGCACCTGGATGATGTTGAGGATGGACATGTAGCGCGTGGTGCCCAGGTCCTTCTGCTTGGTGTGTGGCGACACCTGCAGCAGCGCAGGGCGTGCACAGCGGTGGGAGGCAGAGGAGGTCAGGGAGGAGGTCAGGGAGGAGGTCAGGGAGGAGCCACGATGACTCTCGTGTGCATGTGAGTGTGAGTGGGCGTGGCAGAACAAGGTGGGACATGTTGCATGCATGACACGCATCGTCCCAAGTCCCAATATGCACCCCTCACTTGCTGAGGGCTCCTGCTGTTCATGCTGGCTGACAGCGTGCACGCTACACACATTACATCAATCTAGAGCTGCACACCGTTTACTGTGATCCCCTACTGGTGCCGATTGCTTTTGACATGACGCCGCACGCACACAGTACGGTACCGGTATTGACCTGTTGCAGCAAGGTTGTGAGCAATGCTGCAGTGCACGTGTTGGTCTACCAGTCTGCTGCCGGCACCCACCATGATGTTCTTGGGCTGCAGCAGGCGACGCATGACGTCAAGCACGGTGGTCTTGCGGATGTTGGACGTCACCTGCAACAGCCACCCACACCACACCAGGGTTGTTACTGACGGCAAGGAGCAGCTGATGCGGGCAGCCGGAAGTCCGGGACACGCCACGTCCTCAGACAGCCACAGTGTTGCGTGGCGAGCAGCGGGCTGTGTGAGCTTCAGGCGCTGTGAGCTGCCTGGCAGCCCCTACTGAGAGCTAGCATTCCAGCATACTGTACACACGCGCGGTTTGCCGGTCCATCATGTGCGGGTCATAACGAGTCGCTCTATGCCACGGGTTTGCCGGTCCATCATGTGCGGGTCATAACGAGTCGCTCTATGCCACGGGTTTGCCGGTCCATCATGTGCGGGTCATAACGAGTCGCTCTATGCCACGGACAGGTGTACACAGTTGGTCCGCAATACCACACGTGTACGTATGTGTGAGCGGAGGCGGCAGCGCACACGCAGCAGCCATGGCCGTGGCGGCGGAGGCGGACGAGGCGCGCACCTTGCCGGCCTCGCTCTCCGCGCTGAGCGGTGTGTATCCCGTCATGAGGAAGTGGCAGCGCGGCGTGGGGATGAGCGAGGCCACCAGGCCCACCAGGTCGTTGTTCATGTAGCCTAGGTGAGCATGAGGCAGAGGCACGGGGGCGAGGGGAGTGGGGGGAGGGTGAGCGAGCGAGTGGGTTTGGCACTTGACGAACTCGCCGATGCGACTCAAGAAAGCAGCGAGTTGTGTACCAGCGTTGCGTGAGCGCCAGGCCATTGGCAGGGGACAGGTGCCAGCGTGTGGGCCAGCTGCACGCGCACAGGCATGCGCGCCAGGCGCCAGCATCGCCATGCCTGGCAGGCAAACGCTGTGCAAAAGCAGCAGTTGATAAGGACAACAATCGATGCACAGAGGATGTAGTGCAGGAGGAGGTGCTGACACATTGCAGCACAGGAGCACAGCAGTAAGTGGCATGGACCTCATCAGACTGTAATAACTTGAGCAAGTTGAGGATCGTATGGCAGCCAGAGCGCACGATACGCCCTGGCATGCGAGGCACACAGCCCCCAGCGCATGCAGGCCTGGAGCCGGGCTGGGCACCCGCCAGGTGCGCGTGGATGCATGCAGCTGCAGCCCGGCAGGCGTGTACCTGGGTAGCGCAGCGTGGTTGTTGCGGCCGCCATGACGGTGCTAATGAGGCTGTTGATCTGCTTGACGTCGGGGTTGGTGAGGTGCAGGCGCTCCACCGCGATGCGGTCCAGCGCAGTGTTGTCAAGCACCACCTGCACAGCGGCAGCACCACCAGCACCAGTCACAGGACATGACAAAAACACGTGCACAACCGCAACCGTCCCAGTCCAGCAGTTCATGCATCCTCATCACCGTGGCAGCGGGCAGTGCATGCACGCGCTTGCCTGCATGCCAATGCCGCCGTGTGCTGCACCGGACCGGCGGTGCAAAACGGTAACCTTCCTTGGGCTTGTGAGCACATGCACGGCCTCTCAAGCCTGCCTGTGGAGACTGACATGTGGGAGGCGCTGAGAACAGCAATGCGCCTCGCTGGGCCGCACACATTCACGCACGCCACGCACGCCACTCACCACCGCGTCTGCGTTGAGCGTCAGCCGCTTGAGCGTGAGCAGGGAGTTGTAAGGCTGCACCACCACGTCGCTCGACTCGCTCTGGTTGGGGAACACGCTGCGGGCGCGCAGAGGGAGGGAGGCAGGCAGTGGAGCGGCAAGGGCGGGTCGATTGGTCATGCGCTCATGCGACAGTGCAGCGCAGGAGGACCAGGCGGGCAGTGCAGTATGCTATGGTGTACGGTGCAGCGCAGCAGGGAGTCAGTGAGGGCGACCGCCGCAGCACCCAGCAGCGCGAACTGCTGACTCCGCACCTCCGGTGCCGAACGCCTGCCAACACCAATAACGCGTAACGACCCACCGCTCCTTTACTTGATAGTGCCTGCTTCTTCTTTACCGGCCGCCAACCAGTCCCAGACCCGCACGTGGTGCCCCACACATACCAATCGCACATCAACGTACAAAGTGATGTACTGTTGCCTGGCGGAACAGTTCAGTTGGTACTGGCAAGAGTGTGCTTCGGTTGCCTTGTCATGCAGCCTTGTCACACACCCGCCCCGTCATCACACACTCACCTGTAGGTCTGAATGTCGACGTACAATGTCGTGCAGGATTACCATACACCTGTAACGCCTCCCTCACCTGTAGGTCTGAATGAGCTTCTTGGGGAAGGACTCGCTGAGCAGCTCCAGCAGGTATGACCCCATGCCGGAGCCCGTACCGCCCGCAATGGAGTGGCACAGGTTGAAGCCCTCCAGCGAGTCGCAGTACTCCGCCTCACGGTCTGTACAGTGGGGCGTACAGTGTGTACAATAGGTACAGTTTATTGTTGTTTATAGTGTGCACAGTGTATGATGCACAGAGTAGTGTGTACAGTGTACACAGTGTGCATGCCAGCAGCAGCCGAGCGAGCGGGGCGGGGGGTGCAGGATGAAGTGGTAGGCACAGGCCAGCGCCACGTCTGGAATCGTGCGAAGTCATCCAATCCCTTGTGTATACCTGTGCCTTTGCCTCGTATGCCGGACAGCATTGTGACCTATCGAATGGCAACGATGTACCTTCAACATCCTCCTACCCAGACGTGCAGGGATGGCATGCAGGCGTGAGGTTCTCCAAGCGCGAGATGGGCGCAAGCCGCAAGGCATGACAGATCTATGCATGCACGCACGCATGAGGCTTGCCTGAGGTGTGATTGCATCGGGCTGTTTACAGAGCGCACGCACATGTCGTGCACGGCTCGAGCAGAGGGCACGCAATACTGCCGAACGTCGATGCATGTGCGCAGTAGTCAGTTTCGTCACACAGCAGTCCGGCAAGGCAGCCTCACCCAGCATATCCTTTAGCAGCTCCTGCACAGACTCCGCCTGAGCAAAGCCGCTGGCCCAGTTGTTTCCAGCGCCGCCGCCCTCTTTCGAAATGAAGATGTTCTCCGGATTGAACAGGTTGCGCATGTCACTATTCTGAATGGTGTTGATGACCCTGCAGAAAAATAAAGGAAAGTGAGTGACTGCAAATGTTGCCAACCTTGCCGAGTGCAAAAGCGAACGTGTTGGGTTGAACGCATGGAAATGCATGCGTTGCCTTGACAGTGCACACACCTGGGCTCAAGATCTAGCAAGATAGCTCGGGGGATATATTGCTCATCGTCTGCTTGGTAGAAGAAAACGTCTTTGCGGTCAAAGCCCTGTTGTTTCATGGATTTTTAACAAAGCGAAAACAAACCAACAGCAAACCAGATGCGTCGGACCATTCAACTTGCGATTGCCAGAATGCCTGCAAGAAATATATTAGGGATGTTCTGCTCTTGCAGCATTCAGTGGCCATGCAGGCCACACACTCCACATTCTGTACACGCCTTCCGCAGCTGTCGCACGACGTGCAACACAACCTCGTGTTTCACTGTCCGGCAGGATGTGCACCATGGGGCAAGCCTTCAGCATACACCATACCTGAGTAGCAAAGTCCTCAAGGCGGCCATCCTTGGCAATGCCGTGCTCCTGGCAAAGCTTCGCAGCATCAAACGTACATGAACCTGGCTCAAAACCAGCTTTGTGAGCTTGCCCAGGTTGTTGTAGTGCTAAGTTGGCAAGAATGGTTCAACTGTTGTTCTTGAACGCAGTGGAAGCTGACTACAACTAACCCCCTGTGTCACTTACCTTTCGCCAAAACTCCGTGCCAACTTGATTACCACACTGCCCCACTTGGCAGTTGATGATTTCGCGCGGCATGACGTTCACAAGTCCTTCTCAACGCCAAGGTACTGGCTAAGGCCGCTCCTCTGCCCCACCCCACACACCCGTGCTTCCGTGGCTCAAGCAAATTTCCACACAACCGCCTCGCCTTGTCTAAGCAAGGCGCAGCCCTGAACTGCTTCCTATGTGAGATCTTCTCCCGGAAACAGCTAAGTGAGGGTGGATGACCTGCCAGGAGGGACTGGTTTTGCGCTGCGCAGGGTTTACAGTTTCAAAACCGAACGCAAACAGGAGGTAAAAGGTGCTTGGCGTTTAACATAACTATGTGATAATACACGTGTTGGAGGTCAGTATCAAGTTGTTCAGGTATCATTCTTCAAGTCACGCTTCAGCTCCTGAGCGGCAATCAGCACGCCATCCGCATCCGCGTACACCTGCATGCACAATGCAGCACAATCCTCAGGTGGACTCGAATGGCTCAACATGCGTGTCTGATCGATGCACAGGTGAGTGTGCATCTCGCACAGAGACGGGTACGCACAAGCAACGTGCTAAAATGTGTGCGCAGGTGCAACCCCAGCGCGTGTTCATTATCCGCATGCGCGATGCGGCGTTGCACAGGCTTGCCATTTGATCACGCACCCAGTCTCCAGGCTTGACGGTGACGCCCGCAAATGCGACTGGAATATCCCGCAGCCCAGGGTCGCGCTTGCTGGACTTGAGCGGGTGCGTTGCCAAGGCCTTCACGCCCAGAGGCAGCTTGCCGATGTCCTCAGAGTCGCGAATGCATCCGTTCACAATGATGCCCTGCATTCATCACATGCACCAGAGGTGGTTTTAGGGTTTTTGCACGGGTGGTGTTACTAGTCATCGCTCATCAGGCTGCATTCCTATGCGATCTCCTGTGAATCCATGATTCACCAGTAGGCCCCAGCGCGATGACCACATACAGCCCGTTGTGTAAGGGAGCTGTGGCAGTAATGCCGGCGTTGCATGCGCTGGCTGAGGCAGGGCGAACAGTGCTGCTATGGAGGCCGGCAAGCGCGGCTCAAGTGGAGGACTCACACTCCAGCCGTTCGTGGCGCCCATCTCCGCGAGCATGTCCCCAAGTAGCGCACATCGCAGCGACGCCCCGCCGTCCACCACAAGGACCCTTCCCAGCCCCGGCTCACCCAGGGCCTATATGACAGAGCGCCGCAGCCAAATAGCAGACATGCTTGGTCAGAGCTCATGGTATACATCGGTTGCAAAGCGCCTTTCAGCCAGGCCAACCGCTTGCGCAGTTCAGCCCAGGCAAGACAAATAACACAAGCAAGCACTGGTCTCACCTCTCTTACAAGGGGGTTGTTCTCATAGCATTTTACAGTGCTTACACGCCCTGAGAAACGCTTCTTCCCGCCAAAATCCCTGCATGAAACGTGGGTTTACCCATCGTAAACATCACGCTGGACGACGCGCGTGCCACACCAGACAATGTAGCGCCCATATGCACCAAAATCAGCACAACAGGAAGCTGTGTTGTGTCCTGTCACACGGAAAAGGACAAGGCCGCAGCAGTGATGTCCAAGGCTCGCATGCCAACCTCCTCACCTGAACAAACCCGCTTGCATAATTTGAACTTTAGGTTGCACAATCTTATCCACCGGGTCGGGGTAATACACGTCACACAAGTCGGCTGTGCCCACACGTGAAGCATCTGGCGGTGGGGTGGCCTCTGTCGAAAACCCTGGTTGGGCGCTTGCGCTGGCCGTGATGGCGCTGCTGCGGTGAGCGCCTTGCAGAGAGGGCAGTGAGGCTGCTGCTGCTGACACCCACGACGATGCTGCTTGGCGAGCAAGGAATCCCTGGCTGAGACGAGCGAGCAACATGCGATCGGGTCTCGCTTGCAACTGCCGGCACAGTTGTTGTGCGTGTGCGCTTACACAGAATATATCCCTGGGATTCACGGAACTGCAGTGCGTGAAGCGAATGAGGGACCATGTTTGACAGGACTGCATGTATGTTATTAGCAGCGCACCATGCCGAGCGGCATGCAGAGGTACGTTGTGCGTACATTCTTTGCGAATTTCATGCTGGATTTTCCAGTATTGCGAAATCGGCAACACAGTGTCACTCAATCGCAGGTGAGTGTGGCACTACCCAAGGCTCAGCCATGCGGGAATCAATCTGCATCACAGCGCAAGTGCATGAGCCATAGGCATGCTCACATCTGTAGGGGCAGGAATGGCCTTCGGAGGCACATGCAGTTGGTCCAGCAGCAAACAGGCTTTCCCGTTCAAATCTGTGTCATTGATGATACTGGGACTGGGTGTCCATATGTTGCTGAGGAACTTTGCAGGCCTCAATGTGCAACGGGTTCGTGGTCAGGAGCCCCAAGTTGTTGTTCAGGCAGCAGCGGTGGGCAGCAGCTTCTGCACAGCCAGCACAACCGCACCGATGCTCTTGCACGAGCCGTCCGCCGGCCACACGCCTGCCACCCACGCCAGCGCCTTGGCCTCCATGTCCCCCCACATGTCCCGCTGCTCTGGCAGGCACTTGCGCAGCACCGCCAGCACCAGCAGCGTCGCCCACACGTTGTCGCTGATGGCGGCTGCGGCCGGGCGCACGGCGTGCACGCCGCCCTCGCGCGGAAGGCCCAGCACTGCCATGAGCTCCTCGCCAGCCGCCCAGTAGCCTTCCGTGGTGCGGGTGAGGTTGAGGAACTCGAGCAGGGCACCAGGGTCGTTCGTCAGGCACTTGCGGGCGGCGCTGATGGGCGGCGCTGGCAGGGTTGCGCTGCCGGCTCCCTCGTCCTCCTGCTCCGCTAACCAGCTCAGCAAGTCAGTTTCGGCGGCGCACGATGGGCTGCTCCTGCGGGGTATCGCCCTTTCCTTCATTTCATAGCAGGGCGCCAGTGTGGCAGGAGGGGGCGCGGGCGCGGGGGGCACACCGCCCGCAGGGCCAGCAAAGCCCGCGGAGTAGCTGCCGCCACGGCCGCCGCCGCCGCCGAACAGGTCGCCGATCATCGCTCCGATGCCGCCGCCCCTGCTGCTTAACCTTGCCCTTTTGGCAAACATCTGCGACTGGACGGCCAGTTCTGAGCTTTTATCGGAGAGGCAATTCAAGGCCTCGCCGCGGCTGAGCGCTGCCTGTATGTTGACCAGCATCGCTTGTGACAACTGACTGGCGTCGGCGCTGCCAGCGTCACCCCTGCCGCTAGCTGCAAGGCGACTGCTGTGTGCCAAGCCCAGCGGCGGGCATGCGGCAGCTTGCTGTGGGGAGCAGCGGCCGTACTGTGAAGAGCCGGCGCCGCAGGCCCTGGAATCGGATGCACCGGGTCTTTTCTTGATGCGGCCGGCAGTTGCAAGCATGGTTGCAAGCGGGGCTCCGTACAGAGGCCCGTATGCAGGGCTTGACGCGGGAGTGTGGGTGCTCCAAAGCCCTCTGCCGTGTGGGACCTGCGTAAACGCAGGGGGGAAGTGGTTGTACAAAATGATGCGTTTTGACGTGAGGGGTTTGACGTGCTAAGGGGCACCGCTAAACATCACACCGCCAGACACGATACACTGCCGAACACACTGTGCAATACACTGCACACAAATGACACAACACACCGCCTGCTTCGCCTCTGGTTGTGGCACGCCACCGCGCTTCCCTCCTGATGCAAGCATGCATGCTGATGTTTGGCGCGTTTGCATTGAAGGGATGCACGTATGCGATGACGCCTATCTCACCTGCAGCGGGACGTCCACGCTCTTGACGGCGGAGGGGTCCAGGGGGTCCCGCCGCAGCATCACGCCCACCGCAGCCGTGTGGGGCGTGACCAGGTGCGCCGCTGTCGCCAGCCGCACCACCGTGTCCCGCACCACCTCTGTGCTGGGCTGCTGGGGCAGGGCACTGCCGTCCGCCCGCACGTGCAGCGGGCTCGTGCCGGCCATCAGCCCGCTGACGTACGCCATGGCGTGAAGCACATTGAGCGTCTGTCCGGGCGGAAGGCTGACCACCTTGCCGTCAGGGCTGACGACGCAGTGGCTGGCTCCAGGGGTGGGCGCGGGGGATTGTGCGACTACGAGGGGCAGCTCAAAGGTGAGCTTGCTGGGAGAGGCGGAGGCGGAGGCGGAGGCGGGTACGTCCACAGTGAGCTCCAGGGTGGCTGCCTTGTCAGCGCTCATAACCTCCAGCAGCACCTGTTGCATGCATCAGCGACGGAAGGAGACATTAGGACCGGAGGACAAGGAACGGCAAGGTGGTGATGGGTGGAACAACCGCCAGGCTCAGGGCCTAACACGCCTTGCAGTAGCATGCATGATGAATGCCAGCACCTGCACACGTGCGCTGACGCCCACGTTTGCATGCCACCAGGCACCTCTGGGTGTACACATGCTCACTGCAACGCTGCAATGCGACGCCTTTGTCGGTTTTGACGGCGTGGTCTCGCATGCAAGCTGTACATCGTACTCACATGAAGCGGCTTGTCCGCGAAGATGCACGGCGGCAGCACGTGCGGCGCCATGCGCACCAGCGCCCCGGGCGCCGAGAGGCGTGGCCGCATGAGCACGCCCTGCGCCAGCGCACACTTCTTGAGGAAGGCACACTTCTTCTGGATGCCCTCGTCGTCCAGCACGTACTGCGTCACGCCAGCACTGCGCAACACACAGCAACACACAGAGAGAGACGCACCAGAGACATGATGCTGTCAGCACGCTTATGGCATCCACGCACAACCAAAGTGGCATGCGTTTCCACGAATGCACGCGAAGCCCATGAACCATGCAAATGCTGAAGGTGGGCCTCCATTCCCCGTACCGTACGAGCAACAAAAGCCAGTTGTCTCAGCTTGTCATCGTCAGCATGGTTAGTGCTGAGGTGTGCAAGCCGCATGTGCAATGCAGGGCGACACACACTCATGCACATTATGAGTTAAATGCAGGCGCGGCGGGTGCTACCGCAGCGCAAGCACACTCACGTCTTCTCCGACATGCCGTCCAGCAGCGAGCGGTGCACGCCGTGCCCGATGCCCAGGCTGTGCACGGTGGTGCGCGCCGCCGCGGCCTCGCCAGGAGAGGCGCCCAGGCTGAACAGCCCTCCCCCCGCCTTGCCCGTCACCAGCTCGTAGAGGCGAGCCTCCTCGCTGCCGCTGATGCCGCCGTCAGTCAGGAACACGATGCTGCGCTCGTAGTCGGACGCGATGGGCCTGAGGGGAGAGAGCATAGCACAGGCGAGGCAGGAGTGAGGTAGAGGTAAGCGCGGCTGTGAGATGCGTGCTGAGGATTTACGACCTCACAGCTACTGACACTGTGATCAAGACCCTGATGTCTTGAATACCGGTAGGCAAGTGTGTTGCCTGGCCACCAGCACGCATGATAAACCAGCGCCTAAAGAACGGCGGGCCGACTTGTTCCGCTCGGAACCACGCATATCTGCACGCATATGCTGCTGCCTTAATTGGCCCATGCAGCACGTGCACCCACTGACCACTGTGCATGCCAGCATGCAGATGTGCGCCCCGCCCCCCTGATCGCAGACCCCACTTACACAGAGTAAATGTGCTGTAGGCACGACAGGATCTCGGTACCGCCAAGACCTGCGTGGACATTGCCTTGAATCCACATCACAGCCTGCGACTCGCTGGTGGCGTCGTAGTCACGGCAGGCGTCAAACAGACTGCGGTGGCTCGACCCAAACACGGTGATGTTGAAGCGCAGCCCCGCACGCGCAGGCAGGTCACGCACGAAATACAGCGCGGCGTTGCGCGCCTGCTCGATCGGCGACCCGCCCATCGACCCGCTGCAGTCGACCACCAGCCAGAGCTCCCGCTGGACTTTCGGCTCCAGCTGTTGAGCTGGCGCCTCGGTCATGGAGGAGGGCAGGGAGGGCACAAAGGTGGCCAGGGCAAAGGTGGTGGCTGCGGCGGCGCTCGGCGTGGAGCCGGAGGGGGCGGGAGGGGCGGGGGCTTGCGTGAGCAGCGTGCTGGCGTGCTTGGCCTTGGCGTCGAGCTCTACCTGCAGCGTGAAGTCCTTTGAGGGGTCGGACTGGAGGGACGACAGCGTGACACGCGCGCTGCGGCCGTCAACCGGCTGCTCGACCTGCATCATGCGGGTGAGGGGCGACAGGGAGATAGGGCATGCGTGTGAGGGGGGAAAAGGGAAATGTGGATGTGTCATGGCTTGCAGTAGGACAGGCGGGTGCTTGCACTGGTGCAAATAACGGCGTGCTTTGGGTGCTCCATTGCTTTGGTACGCGCCCATTTCCAAACGCAGCAAACCATAGCAGCAGGCTGCGGAGGTGGCACGTAACAGCCTGAATGGACCTGGTACCAGTATTCACCTTTGCGTTGATGTCCAGAGTCTCCACTGCCGTGATGGAGCCGGTATCTGACAGCACATGCACGTCATAGCTGAGCGTGTACGACACCTTGTCAGCGAACGTAGGCATCGCCGCCGCGACCTTTTCCACACCCTCCGCCACGTCGCCGGTTGAGCCCACGTACGGGGGCACCCAGGTGGCGGTGTGCACAAACTCCACTGTACCGCCGAAGCTGTCCAAAAGGCGCAGGTAGCTGAACTCAATGACGCACTCAGTGTGGGCCTCCATGTTGCCCACCTGCGTGCAACCGTAGCGCAGTAGCACAAACAAAGGTGGGCGAGCGGAAATGGGAGGTTTACGCAGCCAAACGGCATGCTTGCAAGGATAGCGCAAGCCATGCAGGCAGCACCTATGAGCGGCCTTCCTGGTGGACAGGTTTCTGGCAAGAACGTGGGACGCTGGCGACTATGCAGCGGGATTCAACTGGCGTTTACGCACCTCAATGGTGAAGATGCTGGCTACAGCCTCCTGCTTCATGAGCACTGCACCGTGTCCCTGAGATGTGGCCAGCTTAAACTCCTCCTGTGTATGGAGGAATGCAGCAGTGTCAGGCCTGGGACCCCCCACGCATAGAGACCGAAACCCCACACTCATTTATACAGGCAGTCAATAGGCAGCCCCGAGCTGCAGCCTCAATCCTCCTAAACCTGCACTGCATACTCTGCACTTGACTTCATATACGCACTCACCTCAGCCTGTGCCTTGGCCTTCACCTGAGTAATGACCTCTCTGTCTCCCATGGTCGCCTTGAACCTGCACGGAGGTAGGACAGACAGGGAAGTTTAGCTCAAACCAAACGCCAAGCCAAAACGCCTTCCCTGCTTCAAGATGGTTGGGGCACAAGGTTAAACTACAGCTGGAACTCAAAGGATGTAGGGTTGGCGACCAGCACTTGCACACCATGCCCTAAACCACCACGAACGCTGCCAGCGGCGGGGGTTGAGTAGAAAGCACCCTTTGCATTCACCTGTGCACTGCAGCCTTGGGTGGCAGCGGGAACTTGAAGGTGGCGGTGCAGTCTTCTGAGGATACATAGGAGAGCGTCTCGGTGGTGTCCGCAAACGCTAGTGCATCGAAAGCATATACGTTCGCAGCAACATCTCGCGCCTTCAGGGGAACAGCTGCCCCCGTGCTGCTGAAGAGACCGGACGGTTCATCCCCCTTGGGAGCAACCGTGGACAGCCAGTCACCAACCTCAATCATGTTGGACGCGAGGCGTGGGTTCAGAGCACGGGCGTGCAAGTGCGCGCTGGTGCGACTGGGCGGCGTGACCCCTTGAGACGATCAGCGGAGGACAACTTGAAGGCTGTATGCTGAGCAAACACCTGCTTGTTGTGGATTGATGGGACGTCAATGGTTTGTTTACTCACGATGGGATGTGGACAAGGCCTGCAGGGCCGTACCCGGGGCCGTACAGAAGACCAAGACTCAATGCTGGCAAGCAGGCCTGCGTAGTTGTCTTGGCAGTCGATCCGCTTCCTGCCAGCCTGCTCTTGCCAGGCCCCAACAAGGCGCTAGCCTCTGTGGGTTTGCTTGCTGCGCCTGCAGTGAAGGTCACATATGGTTGGTTGGCGGCTCTGTGGATCCCAACCGGCACAGTCGCACAGATGTGAGACATCTTCACGACGAAACACACGCAGGTCATATCGCCAGTATCGTCTTCAGCATCTTTGCAGGTGCATGGGGAAGGCGAATGATACGACAGCGACGGGAAATAAAAGCGCAGGGGGGAACGCTTCCAGAGCAGCCTTAACTGTGCAGCAAGCAGACCCGCAAACGGTGCTTCAGTGTATGACGCATAAAATCACAGCGGGGTGGGAGGAACAAGGACTCTGAGGCTCCCATTTTGACGCCGTTCCCTATTCGAACGATCGTGCTCGAGGGCATTGTCGAAACCAACACAGTGCGCAGCGGGACGGAAGCAGAGGCTAGCCTCCCGGTTTGGACCTTCGATAAGCTCTCATGCAAGTCTTTATACAGTTGCTCAGCGGTTTCGGCTTCAAGTAAGAAGAAGGCCTGTCCCACTGTGGAAGCGAGGCGAAACCAGAGGGGCTTCGTCTGACGCACAGGCTTTCGTTTACACACACGCTTTCTGTCAGGTTGTTTTATTTCCGTTGTAAGTAAAGCCGCTGGACGTTTGAAATGTCTTCGTCCACTGCGGCAACCGTGACACAAGTTGTACAAGCGCCACTCACACAGTAATGTATGGCGTACACTAGTGAAGGAGGCACTGTGCCGGAATGGCCGATCACATGGCGGTGCGCTGCACACTCAGCAAAGGCTTGAGCAAGCGGTGAGCTTCTGACTGTATAGCATACGCGTTGCCAATGTGTGCAACACAGCCTGTGCGGCGACTGAGCTGCGAGCTGTGCGTGAAGCTGGGATGCTGGTTGCATGGCAGTGGGGGCGGCATGTTGACCACGTATGCTCCCTCCTCGCCCCTTCATTCCTGCTCGCCCCCCCCCCCTTGGGAGACCCCCGCCTATACAGCATCAGCAGCAGGCTCACGCCATGCCCGCCAAGCGCAATCATTGAATGGCAGGTGACATGAAGCGAATGCAGGCCAGCGTTCAGGTGCATGCACGGCTGAGCACATGAGGACGTAGAGGAATCAGGACTGGGCGTACGGGAGACATGAGCGTGACTGCGCAGCATCGGTGGCAGAAGAGTGCCTGCGAGCTCATGGCTGCAGGCGGTTCAGGCGAGGAATGGGATTGTTGTGCGAGGTGAGGTATAGCAGCAGCCCAGCAGCGTTCGGAGGGCAGCATGGGATTGAACAGGCTTAGGCTGCGTACTGTATCTCATACTGTACTGCGTACTGCGTACTGTATCTCATACTGTACTGCATACTGCGTACTGCGTACTGTATCTCACACTGTAAGCTCCCCCTGATGCCCCCGAGCAAAGTTGGGAGGTGCAAGCGTGCAAGGTGGCCCGCAGGTTGGCTGCAGCAGACACTGGCAATCCGGAAGGGCGTGGTTCGACTTGGAGAGAGCTTGCATATGCATCAAGGCACCCACGGTAGCAGGTGGCTAGGGACCATGGCAGCATGGCAGTGATGGTATGAGTGGCGAGCATAGGAAGCGCGTACTTGCTGGTGCGGGCAGGCTGGTGGTAGGCCATATCCCTCAGGTGTCAGGACTTGACACGGCAGAGGGGGGTGGGCGATGTACCAGAACCCCCCCCTCCTGAATCACCCACCCTACACAGAATATATCCTAAGGATTCACGGGAATGCAGTGCGTGAAGTGAATGAGGGACCATGTTTGACAGGACTGCATGTCTTTTACCATGCTGAGCAGCATGCCGAGTACGTTCGTGCATGTACGTTGTGCGTACATTCTTTGCGAATTTCATGCTGGATTGTTCGGTGTTGCAAAATCGGCAACAAAGCGTCACTCAATCGCAGGTGAGTGTGGCACTACCCAAGGCTCAGCCATGCGGGAATCAATCTGCATCACAGCGCAAGTGCATGAGCCATAGGCATGTTCACACCTGTAGGGCCAGGAATGGCATTTCAGTGGCGCCATGCAGTTGGTCCAGCAGCAAACAGGCTTTCCCGTTCAAATCTGTGTCATTTATAATACTGGGACTGGGTGTCCATATGTAGCTGAGGCACTTCGCAGGCCTCAATGTGCAACGGGTTCGTTGTCAGGAGCCCCAAGTCATTATTCAGGCAGCAGCTGTGGGCAGCAGCTTCTGCACAGCCAGCACAACCGCACCGACGCTCTTGCACGAGCCGTCCGCCGGCCACACGCCTGTCACCCACGCCAGCGCCTTGGCCTCCATGTCCCCCCACACGTCCCGCTGCTCGGGCAGGCGCTTGCGCAGCACCGCCAGCACCAGCAGCGTCGCCCACACGTCGTCGCTGATGGCGGCTGCGGGCGGGCGCACGGCATGCACGCCGCCCTCGCGCGGAAGGCCCAGCACCGCCATGAGCTCCTCGCCAGCCGCCCAGTAGCCTTCCGTGGTGCGGGTGAGGTTGAGGAACTCGAGCAGGGCGCCAGGGTCGCTCGTCAGGCACTTGCGGGCGGCGCTCGCGGGCTGCGTGGGCGGGGTGGCGAAGCACGCGTCCTCCATTTCCTCATCCTCCTGCTCGTCTGCATAGCTCAGCAGGTCAGTTTCTGCCTGCAGTTCGGCGGCCGCGGGCTGGGCATCACAAGCGGCGTACGATGGGCTGCATTTGCGGGGCATAGCCTCCTTCTTCATGTCATAGCAGGGCGCCGGTGTGGCAGGAGGGGGTGCGGGGGCAGCTGGCACACCGCCCGCAGGGCCAGCAAAGCCAGCGGAGTGGCTGTCGCCACGGCCGCCGCCGCCGAACAGGCCGCCGATCACCGCTCCAATGCCGCGGCCTCTGTTGATCGCCTTCGACTTCTTGGCAAACGCCTGCGCCTGGATGGCCAAATCTGCGCTTTTCTCCTCGAGGCAATCCAAGGCCTCGCCACGGCTGAGCGCTGACTGGATGTTGGCCTGCATTGCCTGCGCCAACTGAGCAACGTCGGCGCTGCCAGCGCCGCCGCCGCCGGCACCTCCTGAGGGGTAGCTCATGGAGCTGGACTTGGCCGAGGAGCACCTGAAGACACCGCCGCGTGCAGAGCCCAGCGGCGCGCATGCAGCGGCGGGCTGTGGGGACCTGTAGCCACCATACTGTGAAGGGGCGGCTAGCTGTTGGCAGCTGTAGGCATACGGTGAAGGGCCGCCGAACAGTGCCACGGATGCTGCTGCACCGGGTGCTGCTCCAAACAACATCATGGGTGCTGATGCACAGGGTGTTGCTCCGGAATTCACCGCCATGCTGCAGGCCACTAGCTGGCCTCCGTATGAGGGGGTTGCTGCAGGAGTATGCGTGCCCCAGAGTCGCCTGCCGTGTGGGACCTGCGAAAATTGAGGGCGGAAGTGGTTGTAGAAAGTGTATAAGTGATGCGCTTCCAGGGGTGTTTAGGTGCTAAGCCGCAGCGCTAAACATCACCCTGCACTCACAGCATAGGCACAACACACACAACACACTGCTGGCTTTGCTGCCGATTCTTGGCATGCCAACGCGCTTCCATGCACGCGCTTACCTGAGTCCTGATGCATGTATGCATGCTGGTTGATTGGAGCTTCATGCTGATTACTGCATAAGAGGGGATGCACGCATGCAATGACACCTATCCCACCTGCAGCGGAACGTCCACGCTCTTGACGGCGGAGGGGTCCAGGGGGTCCCGCCGCAGCATCACGCCCACCGCAGCCGTGTGGGGCGTGACCAGGTGCGCCGCCGTCGCCAGCCGCACCACCGTGTCCCTCACCACCTCGGCGCTGGGCTGCTGGGGCAGCGCGCTGCCGTCCGCCCGCACGTGCAGCGGGCTCGTGCCGGCCATCAGCCCGCTGACGTACGCCATGGCGTGGAGGACGTTGAGCGTCTGTCCGGGCGGAAGGCTGATCGCCTTGCCGTCAGGGCTGACGACGCAGTGGCTGGCTCCAGGGGTGGGCGCGGGGGATTGTGCGACTACGAGGGGCAGCTCAAAGGTGAGCTTGCTGGGGGGGTGCTTGGAAGAGGAGGAGGCGGAGGCGGGTACGTCCACGGTGAGCTCCAGGGTGGCTGCCTTGTCAGCGCTCATCACCTCCAGCAGCACCTGTTGCATGCATCAGCCACGGAAGGAGACATTAGGACCGGAGGACAAGGAACGGCAAGTTGATGATGGGTAGACCAATCGCCAGGCCCAGGGTCTAACACGCCTTGCAGTAGCATGCATGATGAATGCCAGCACCTGAGCACGTGCATAGACGCCCGCGATCACATGCCACCAGGCACCTCTGGGTGTACACATGCTCACTGCAACGCTGCAATGCCACACCGTTGTCAGCTTTGTCGCGGTGGTCTCGGGCTAAAGGGTGCATGCAAGCTATACATAGCACTCACATGAAGCGGCTCGTCCGCGAAGATGCACGGCGGCAGCACGTGCGGCGCCATGCGCACCAGCGCCCCGGGCGCCGAGAGGCGCGGCCGCATGAGCACGCCCTGCGCCAGCGCACACTTCTTGAGGAAGGCGCACTTCTTCTGGATGCCCTCGTCGTCCAACACGTACTGCGTCACGCCAGCGCTGCGCGGCACACAGCAGCACACAGAGAGAGACGCACCAGAGACATGATGCGGTCAGCACACCGGCTGCAGGCATGCACACCCAGAGCGGCATGCGTTTCTACGAGTGCACCCGAAGCCGTTGGATGGATCATGCAAATGTTGAAGACGGGCCTTCAAATAACAACAAACGTCAGTTGCCTCAATTCCTCGCTCTTTGCCGAGGCGTGCGCAACGCAAGGCGTGACACACTGATGTCAAATAACACAACTGCAGGTGCGGCGGGTGATGATACTGGACTACCGCAGCGCAAGCACACTCACGTCTTCTCCGACATGCCGTCCAGCAGCGAGCGGTGCACGCCGTGCCCAATGCCCAGGCTGTGCACGGTGGTGCGCGCCGCCGCGGCCTTGCTGGGAGAGGCGCCCAGGCTGAATAGCCCTCCCCCCGCCTTGCCCGTCACCAGCTCGTAGAGGCGAGCCTCCTCGCTGCCGCTGATGCCGCCGTCGGTCAGGAACACGATGCTGCGCTCGTAGTCGGACGCGATGGGCCTGAGGGGAGAGAGCATAGCACAGGCGAGGCAGGAATGAGATGGAGGTAAGCGCGGGTGGAAGATTTCAATGTTTCATGCTGAGGAATTACCACCCCACAGCAACTAAGATCTGGTGCAGACCCTGATGTCTCAAACGGTGTGTGTGGTGCCTGGGAACCAACAAGCATGATGAACCAGTGCCAACGGACCGTGGGTTGTAACGGCAGGATGGCACATACTGACATACATGATTCGGCTCGGCACCACAGCAGCTGCCTTGATTGGCACATGCAGCACTTGCACCCACTGCGCAGAAAGCATGCAGATGTGCCCACCCCGATCGCAGACGCCACTTACACAGAGTAGATGTGCTGGAGGCACGACAGGATCTCGGTACCGCCAAGGTCTGCGAGGACGTTCCCTTGGATCCACTTCACAGCCTGCGACTCGCTGGAGGCATCGTAGTCACGGCAGGCGTCAAACAGACTGCGGTGGCTCGACCCAAACACGGTGATGTTGAAGCGCAGCCCCGCACGCGCAGGCAGGTCACGCACGAAGTACAGCGCGGCGTTCCGCGCCTGCTCGATCGGCGACCCGCCCATCGACCCGCTGCAGTCCACCACCAGCCAGAGCTCCCGCTGAACTTTCGGCTGCTGCTGCTGAGCTGGCGCCTCGGCCAGGGAGGAGGGCAGGGAGGGCACGAAGGTGGCCAGGGCGAAGGTGGCGGCTGCGGCAGCGCTTGGCGTGGCGCCTGAGGGGGCGGGAGGGGCGGGGGCTTGCGTGAGCAGCGTGCTGGCGTGCTTGGCCTTCGTATCGAGCTCTATCTGCAGCGTGAAATCCTTGGAGGGGTCTGACTGGGAGGACGACAGCGTGACACGCGCGCTGCGGCCGTCAACCGGCTGCTCGACCTGCATGCGGGTGAGGGGCGACAGGGGAGATAGGGCATGCAGGTGAGGGGGGAAAAGGGAAATGTGGATGCGTCACGGGCTTCCGGTCGGACAGGCGGAGCCTTGCGCTGGTGCAAAGAGCGTTGTGCTTTGGGTGCTCCAGTGGTTCGCGCCCGTTTCCAAACTTAGCAACTAGCAAGTGATAAGCAGCAGGCTGCAGCGGGGTAATCGCCTGACTTGACCAGGTACCAGTATTCACCTTTGCGTTGTCTTCCAGCGTCTCCACTGCCGTGATGGAGCCGGTGTCTGACAGCACACGCACGTCGTAGCTGAGCGTGTATGACACCTTGCCAGCAAACGTAGGCATTGCGGCCGCGACCTTTTCCACACCCTCAGCCACGTCGCCGGCAGAGCCCACATACGGGGGCACCCAGGTGGCGGTGTGCACGAACTCCACTGTACCGCCGAAGCTGTCCAAAAGGCGCAGGTAGCTGAACTCAATGACGCACTCAGTGTGGGCCTCCACGTTGCCCACCTGTGTGTAACCATAGCGCAGTAGCACAAATGAAGGTGAGTGAGGGACATGGGAGGTTTACGCAGCCGAACGGCACGCTGACAAGGACAACGCAAACCATGCAGGCAGCAGCTGTCAAGGATCTTCTGGGTGGTCAGGTTGCTGGCCTGAACATGGGGACGCAGGTGACTACGCTGGCGCTTGCGTACCTCAATGGTGAAGATGCTGGCTGCAGCCTCCTGCTTCATAAGCACTGCACCGTGTCCCTGGGATGTGGCCAGCTTGAACTCCTCCTGTGCACGGAGGAACGCAACAGTGTTAGGCCTGGGACCTCTTACCCATCGAGACCGAAACCCACATTCACGTGCAGCCAGCCCTTCAGCTGCAGCCCCGACCCTTTTATAATTGCAGCACAGTGAGGCTTTGCATTGAGTTATTGGTGAAACACAGTGGCGTATCTATATCAGTGCGGGACTGCTGACTTGTTCTTGTCATGTTACACTCTTTTGTGGTGTCCGCTCTGCAATACAGTATGGACACTCGACTCACCTCAGCCTGTGCCTTGGCCTTCACCTGAGTAATGACCTCCCTGTCTCCCATTGTAGCTTTGAACCTGCATGGAGGTAGGACAGGCAGGGAAGTTGAGCTCAAACCAAAATGCCTTCCCCGCTGCAATGCACCATGGTTGGGGCACAAGGGGTAAACCACAGCTGGAACTCAAAGGATGTAGGATGGCACTTGGCGACCACTTGGCGACCAGCACAGCATTTTCCTCAACCACCGCGAACCCTGGCAGCCAATGGGAGTTGAGTAGAAAGCACCCTTTGCATTCACCTGTGCACTGCAGCCTTGGGTGGCAGCGGGAACTTGAAGGTGGCGGTGCAGTCTTCTGAGCATACATAGGAGAGCGTCTCGGTGGTGTCCGCAAACGCAAGTGCATTGAAAGCATATACGTTCGCAGCAACATCTCGTGCCTTCAGGGGAACAGCTGCCCCCGTGCTGCTGAAGAGACCGGACGGTTCATCCCCCTTGGGAGCAACCGTGGACAGCCAGTCACCAACCTCAATCATGTTGGACGTGAGGGCGTGGGTTCGGAGCAGGTGCGTGCAAGTGTGCGTTGCTGCGACTGGGCGGCGTGAACCCTTTGGACGATTAGCGGAGGGTAACTTGAAAGCTGAATGCTGAGCAAACATCTGTTTGTTGTGGATTGATAGGAGGGCAAGGATTTATGTACTCACGGTGGGATGTGGGACCAGGCCCGCAGGCCGTACAGAAGGCCAAGACTCCTTCCCACAACAACCTGCAATGCAGGCCTGTGTAGGTGTCTTGGCAGGCGATCCGCTTCCTGCCAGCCTGCTCTTGCCAGGCCCCAACAAGACGCTAGCCTTTGCGTGTTTGCTTGTTGCGCCTGCGGTGAAGGTCACATATGCTCAGTGGATCCCAACGGGCACGAATGTGAAACACCTTCACGACGAAAGACACGCAGATCATAGCGTCAGAGTAGTCTTCCGCATGTTTACGTTCTACATGTGCATGGGGAAGGCGAGTGATAAGACAGCGACGGGAAATAAAAGCGCAGGGGCGAACGCGTCCAAAGCACCGTGCAGCAAGCAGACCTGCAAACGGTGCTTCAACGTGTCACGTTTAATAAATATTACAGTGGGGTGGGAGGAAAAAGGACTCTGAGGCTCCCTTCTTTACGCCGTTCCGTTCACGACTGATCGTGCTTGAGTGCATTGTCGAAACCAACCCAGTGCGCAGCGGGACGGAAGCAGAGGCTAGGCTCCTGGTTTGTACCTTCGATAAGCTCTAATGATGTTTGTTTTACTGTTGCTCAACGGTCTCTGCCTCAAGTAAGGAGCAGGCCTGTCCAACTGTGAAAGCGGGGCGAAACCAAAGAGAGTTCGTCGGACGCACAGGCTTCTTTTGCAGGCTTACAGGCTTTCTGAGCTGCCCGCTTGTAAACAGTGTTATCTCACCTCTGCTGCTTGCTTGCGCAGTTGCGCTCTCCCAAACCCCCC
>BDDA01000068.1:97895-127714 GCA_001662385.1 Chlamydomonas asymmetrica
TCGCTATGTTCATTCATGAATGGCCTGATCGGCCAAGTGATGTCAAGTCAATCGATCAATCAAGTTTGTCGTTCGTCATCGGCATTGGTTCACTTGCATTGAGGCAGCGGGGGATGCACTATCCGTTCAGATAGGGACACCGTTGGTTGTGCAAGGTACCAGGTACGGTACCAGGTATTGGTGCAACCTGCATGCTGCATACCATCAACACGTGGGCTCATTGCTGAGCTGCTTAGCACCAACGACAGGCGGAATGCCGGCGCCAAGCATCGCCACACCACCTACTACCGTTTATGTATCCTTGTCCCTCCTCTCTTGTCTGCCTACTGGTGTGTGGTTCTTGCTGAGCTGCCTGGCCGTCTGACCTTTTGGACCGGCTCACAGTTTGATTGCTTGTGTCGGTGATTATTTGAAGCCCACCTGATGTTTGTTCGCGCACCGCAAAACGCCTGCTGCAAGCACTTGCTAGCGTTTGTACACACATGCACCCATGAGGCGGGTGCATGTTTGATGCACACACAGTGATGCAATTCTTTCACGATCTAAGCATTGCCGGCAGAGTCCTGTTACGGTACCTGTACAAACGCGTTTGAACTGTTGTCACGCAACCACGCAACTCTGCACCATGACGATGGGTTGCACTGAGCAGCAGCTGTGGGCTGTGGCCCTCTGGCACGCCATGTGCCCAGGATGGTGAGCCTCTGTTTGTAAAAAACAAAATCTGTTGTCAGCCAAAACAGTGACGTCCCCCATCTGGGAAGATCATGGGCTGTTTGGCTGACAAGCTCCTGATGCGCTCCTGATGTAACTAAACACAACATACAAACGCTGTAAGCAAGTGCAACTACGAGAGCGACAGCACGCAGACGTACATATGAATGCAAAATGTGCATGTGGATGACCTGTGCACCGTGCTCATGCTTGAAGCCGCAGGGGTAAAATGGAAGGAGGCATCCCGGGCCAGGCAGCGCAGGACCTGCAACCCATTAAAGCAAACGCTTCAACCGCACGATCAAAGCGGATGCCGACAGGCGCGCCCTTGTGCGCCAGGCAGAGTGGGAATGAAATGCGAGGAGGATTTGTACAGTGGGTGCAGTTCATGAAGGCTTATGGCGAGCGTTATGGCTAGAGGTGGTGGTGGTTAGATTATCACGGAGTGAACACGAGAGGGGCGCGGATGCGTGCCCCCACACCACCAGCCTTGTCCTTCCTATCCGCATATGCGCAGTGAGACCCAGCTGGAGAGTGGAGGTAACTGATGCACGCAGCAGGCAGATCACAGGGCCATGCAAAGAGCTAAGCAGGTGCCACCAAAGTGCATGGTTCATTGGTTTCCTGCGACCACACGCAGCAAGCCAGTAGCTTCCATCCAGCCATCCATGTGTCAATACTTCCATTAGTGCGCGTGCTCGGCCTCAATAGAGTCACTTGTCGAAGCTCTTCACGTAATCGATCGCCTCCTGGCAGATGCCTGTCATGGACGCCTCCGGACCGTACACCTGCACGCGCACACGCACAACGCCCCACAGCGCATTCAAGCACAAGCACAAGCAAGGTTATAAGGTGAAGCACCACGCCCAGTGCGTGGAGGTCAGCCATGTCCAACATACGTGCTGGGCACGGCCACGGCTGGTTGTGCTGCAAGAGCCCACACACATCTGTACATCACGCGTGCACGCCGTATGCCGTTGCCAAGCGAGCAGTACAGGCGCATGCGACGTGGGTAATCAAGGCGCATGCGCCTGCTTGAACGCATGCGGGCTCATGCCGCTGCCAGTGCAGCGCCTCCCGGCCTCATGCCGACTGATAACTTTCGGCGCAACAGGCAGCCTGTGGCCCGAAGCAGCAATGCAGTGTGTTCACTCCAAGCCCTTGTAGCGCACGCCCCCATCACTGCTCACGCTCGCGTCAACGCGCAAGTCACAACAGGGAGGGAAGGCAAGCCCGCAAGTGTAAGGGAGGGCTGAGGCACCGACCGCTACGCCTGGACGCCTCATGCAGTGCCCCAACCCCTATGCGACAGCCAGTTGTGGAAGGCTTGAAGAGGGGCGCAGGTACCTCACCTGTACCGGCAGGTCCAGCTCCTTGGCCACGGCGCGCATGAGCTCCAGGCCCTTGAGGTAGTTGGGCCCGCCGCGCCGCACAAACAGCTGCACCTTGGCCGCCTTGAGCGCCGCAGCCTTCTCACGCAGCGCGCTGATGATGCCCTGCAGAGGGGCAGGCAGTGACAAGAGGACCACACTGACAGGGCCACACCACTTAGGGCCACACCCAGGCCACGCCCTTGAGGGGGTGCATGAGAAAATGCATGTGTCGATGGACGCATGCACACGCACGATGCATTAACAATAACATCGCACCACATGACCGGCTACCAGGCTACCAGACGGTGGCGAAAACGCAGGTGGATTATTGCATGGGAGGGGTATACGACCGTATGACGGCGCCCGTACGTGCCAGCTTGACACGGCAGGGGTACTGTATCGTCACAGGTCACGCTGACACAAGTGCGCCTGCTCAGTGGGGATATTACCTGGAAGGTGGCCGCCACGTCGGTGAAGTTAGCGATGCCGCCACCGATGAGCAGCGCGCGCCCCCGGCCGTCAGTGTTGCTGGTGACACACTCCAGCACGGTCTTGGCATACAAATATGTTTCCTGCACATTCGTGGCATGCCAGCAGTGTCAGGTCAACCATGCTGTCAGGATGGCGCTCACACCACGCCGGCACACAACAGATTTTGGTCGACCTTCCCATGCAACTGATCGCTGCTTGTAACCGAAATCACGTTGTAACCATTTTGCAGAGGCTTGTCTCTTCCAATCAGTTACTGAGTTCGTCAACCTGCTTGATGCTCACGCCTTGCATGGCCCTTCACGCCACGACCACACAACACGAAAGACTACGAAAGACCGCACAGCCGTCCGCCTGCCTGCGCGGCTTGCAGCGCTGCTCGATGCTTGCGGCACCCTGCCTGGCCTCTGCAATTCACTGTCAAGTCACGTAGCTTCCCCCTGGCTTCCCCCCACCTGCGTGTTTGGCGCGCCGCTGTATTCCCCGTAGTTGCCGAGCTCCTGGCTGTACCCCAAGTCCGCCACGGTGTCCGCGTAAATCACGCTGGCGCCGCCGCCGGCGACCATCAGCCACACGCGCCCCGTGGGGTTGAGCACCGTGAACTTCAAGCTCGCGCCCGTGGCCTCGTCGAGCGAGTGGATGTACTCCTCAGCGGGCGCCATGGTGCGGCCAAAGGGCATCGGAAAGTCAATGTCGCTCCACTTGGCGGCAGAGCGGAACTTGGCGGTGTCGTCCAGCTCCAGGCGCATGTCGAGCGGGAAGGGCTGGCCGGTCGTGGGGTCAAACGTGAAGGGGTTCATTTCGAGCAGGCTCGCGTCGCAGTCGTCGTACACTGCGTAAGCTGCGGAGATGAAGCGCTCCAGCGCGGGCTGCTGCTCCAGGGGCAGGCTGGAGAGCAGCGGCGCGAGCGCCTCGGGCGTTGGGGCGGCGCCAGTGTCCAGCGTGATGGACTTGAGCTTGTCCCAGTTCTCCTCGATGTCAACGCCACCCGCAGGCGAGAAGTGCAGCTCGTTGCCCAAGCGTGTGGATTGAATACAGAGGTAGTACTCCTCCTGGTGGGGCACAAAGGGCTCCACCAGGAACGTTGTGATGGCGCCAGTGCATCCCTTGACGGTGACCGTCTTGCCCAACCTCTGCTGGATGAACTCCATAGCAGCGTTAAAGTCCAGGTTGAGGCCAACCAGGTCCAGCTTGCCACGCTGGCCAAACAGCTGTCGTGATATGCAGCAAAAGCAGGCAAGGCAAGCAAAGCAAACATGGACGGTGCACGTGACTATGTTGCGTCAGTTGGTACCTCGAACTGCAAACAAACAGCTCACATCAGAAGCAGTACAAACATCGGTTATGCTCAGCCAACACAATTGTGTCCACATATCCTCCTTAGGTTGCCTGTTGGGCGTAGCGATGACGCTCTCTTACACAATTAGGCATCGGTGTGGGGCAAGATCATGACAGCATGCAGCAGGATCTGCTTGCCAAGAGCTGGACCACAGACCATACGTGACGACACGACACTCAGACTGCAGCACTCACCATGTCCGGCTTAACCACAAGCTTGGTGCTCGCCAGCCAAGGGTTGTCATTCAGCAGGTCCGAAGCCTTGGTGGAAGCTGTCACCTGGACCACGCTGATAGGCAGGTCCAAGCCTGCCAAACGCTTCACGTTGGCCTTGAACAAACGCTTAGCATCGTACTCCCTAACCTTCTTGCGTGCCATTCTGGGAGCGGTCCACAGCAAGCAGTACTCAGCTGCTGAACTGTAAGAAACGCAAGATATGACGTCGTGAGCAATGCAGTTGTAAGACCAGGTGTACAGTATGCTCAGGACGCTATGCACTTCAGGCAGCTGTGAAGCAAGTGAAGCAACGTCGTGGTTTCGCATTATGCAGGTTCATGCATACAGCATGCAAGTAGTCAATAGCGTCGTGCAACTAGCACACCACTCCCACACACTGAACCTGTCGGCATGCATGGCAAGCCCGTGAAGGCAAGTGGATGGTGCCTTTGGTGGCTTGACACATGTAGTCTTCCCTCGCATCATCCAACCCTGCCTGTACACCCTGCCTGCATCAACGCCCTTCACTGCTGGGATGGAACACTACCTGAAATGCATGACATGGTATGCCATCAAGTCGCCTGTTCTACCGCAACCCATGCAGTCTTGTGCTGGTGGTTTGTGAGGGTGCGTTGTGCAGGCCCTGTCCTTGTGATTGCCAAGGACAGTCACGCAAGACGCGTCCAATCCTGACGCAAGCGAGAGACATGATAGTCACAACATGCCCCGGATTGTGCAGTGTGGACAAGCTGCGCGGCTGCATGTGGTGCACGATGCATGGACACACATCGGCAAATGTGTTTGCAGCTAAGGGAGGCAGGCAGGGACAGGCAGGCTAGCAGGGCGACGCGCGTGGTGCGCAGGCCACAAGGGCACGGCGGTGGGTGCATGACGCTTGTGGGTGAGCCATGCATGACCCTGAGCTCCATCCTTCAGGCTCACACATGCCTTTTAACAAGTGAATGTATCCTGTGACCCCCCCCCACACACACACACGCTTACACCCTCAGCTCGCCCACCTGTACACCTCTCCTCTCCCCTGCACCCCCGCACCCCAACTGCCACACCCATTGACAGCCGCCATGGTGCCTATGGGTGTGGTGTGTAAGAAGGAAGGCAACCCATAGACTGACTGCATGCGAAGATTGCGACCTGCATGCATGAGTCCGCTAACGCTGACGTCTCTAACTTCCCGGCAAGAGGGGTGGGGGGCTGCACACCGCCTGCCACGTTCCCCCGCCACTTTCCCCCCGGTACCTCTGTGCCGATGGCGTGGCGCCGGTGGCAGGTTTCGTTTCGGCGTGTGCTATGCTTTTTGTTCGTCCGACTGGATGCGAACATTGCGACCTGCATGCACGAAGGCCCCCTCAACATTCCATTCTGTACTGCACGCGGTTAGCTGCTGCCTTGTGCCACCACCTGCTTTTGCAGCGCCCTGAACCTAACTCCAAAGTCCAATTAGCCCGTGCTTCGCCATACACCGTCATGAGCACCCCACACTTCACCTCGCCACCACCCCCTCCGCACGATGCGCGTTGATGCATCACACCTTCCAACGTGCACCCCTCGTGCCAGCCGCAAAGCTTTCCGAGCTCAGTGTGAAGCTCTGCAGGCAGGAAGCAGGAAGCAGGAGCGTGTTGTGGTGTTGGCATTGCAGACACGTGCAGTGGTGACGTGCCAGGAAGTGAAATTGCAGGCAGGCACTTCTCCGCTCGACCAGGGTTCCAGCACGGAGCATCTACCTGTTGGACGCCCAACAGTCAGTATGGAGGCTGCTAGCACAGCAGTGTTGGAGTCTCAAGCACGGCAGCCTACAGTTTTGGCAGTGTTAGACCTGGGCAGCAGCAATGGTGCGCAGAGCCTGGCACGCGCAATTGCTGTGCTGGGCCCGCACACGCGAGTCCTGGTTTGGTTCAACGGTGAGCGTTGTGACTGCAACACAAGGGTTGCAAAATAAGACCATGTCCTTGACCTGGTTTGCCACCCGTGTGTTGCCGTTGGCCAAATTGCACTGCTGGGCACTGCGCGTTCTCTGTTCTCCCCTTTTTGGGCTAGCACCTGCAAGACCAGTTCAGAGGAGGGTTGGAGCATATTGTGCTTCGGGATTGCACTGGCAAGATTGTTTGAGCTCTCCTGACTTGCTGCAGGGTCCTGATGTGCTGTTTGCCAACGCACTCTCGCGCGCACGCGCATCTGCTGTGCAGGTGTGGAGGAGCCCGCAATCACCGCAGGCCTGCTGAACCACCTGGCGCCTCTGTACGATGTGCTGGCGGTGCACGCCCCACGTGCGTGGTGCGTCCCGCTCGTGCCTGCCGCTGGTTGGACTCTCGGTGAGAGTTGACACGCGTCGCGCACACCGAAGGGCAGTAGGGCACCTTCCTGGTGTGCTGGGGCAAAGGCAGAGCCAGAACAATCATGGCAAGGTGTTGCAGCTGCGTCTGCACTTGAATCATGTGGCATGGGCCGCATGGCAGACCATAATGCACCAGCACGCTTCTAGCTTGGTTGTATCGTAACTGATGTGAATAATGGTACAGGCAATATTGGCGACCTCGTGTCAGCACATCATCGGATGGCAGGAGGATCAACCACCCTGCTTGCTTATCAGCCTTGTAGCAACTACCCTGGCCATCCATGCAAATGCTCTACAGACATGCATGCTTAGTCCCGGTGCATGCATGCTGTCGCCGCCAACCCACCGGCGACAGCGATCCCAACCGTCGCTCAGTGTGTTGGTGCAGGTGGGCGATGCAACAGTCTGAGCATGTGAGACAGTGCACGCGTGCTTGTGTGTGGGTGTGCGTGTGCGTGTGTGTCGCTGCAGGTGACGCGGCCGCACTGCCTGAGGTGGATACGCTGTTGCTGCCTGAGGCCACCACGCCCGCGCATGCCGCCCTGCTGCAACGCGCAGCGGCGGCACGTGACGCTGCGGGGCTGAGCACACTCAAGGCAGTCACGTACACCGTCCTGCGGTCAGCTGCGCAACAACAGCCACTGCCTCAGGCGTCTCCGCCCGCCGACAGTGGCAGCATCACCACTGGGGAAACAGCAGCAGCACATTCACAAGTGGATCAACAGCAGCAATTATCGTCAGCTACAGGAGTGGAATCGGCGGCTTCGGCTTCAACAACCCCGGATCTAAGTCAGTACCAGACTCGCCTCAGCACCGACCCCTGCCCGCCTGATACGCCCTTGCGCTTCACGCGGGTGGCGGTGGGCGGCACCTTTGACCGCCTGCATGCGGGCCATGAGCTGCTGCTGGCCGCCACCGCGCTGGTGTCTGAGCGATACGTGTACATGGGCGTCACAGGTGAGCGATACGTGTACATGGGGGTCACAGGTGAGCGAGAGCAGAGCCGCTCAGGCATGCGCGCATCCACGCAAGCGCAAAAGTGTTGCTTAGCAATGAGCACGGTGAGGCCTGCCTGCGCTGCTGCGCTGCTTTGCTGCATGATGCTAGGACATGAGTCATGACACATATGTGCTGCGCAATCTTGCGCACACACGCAGGTTTAGCTCGTTGCACTCGGGAGCTTTGCGGGCGGGGTGTTGACACCCATACTGCCCTTTCAGACGCGGACGCTGTGTGTGGGAATGCAAAGGGGGGGGTGCAGGTTTTGCGCCGCCTCATGTGTATGGTGCACTGCTGCACAATGGCACACCTGTGTGGCAGAAATGGTGTGTTGCACGCTTGCATGGCATGACTCCAGGCGTCTGCATTGCCGGTCAGTGTGCCTTAAGCAGATGCGGGGGCAGTACTGAAGACCTGTCCATGTGCGTGCATGCGTGCGTGCGTGTGTGTGCTGTGAGCGCAGCGGATGCGCTGTTGGCCAACAAGGCTCACCGCGAGCTGCTGCAGCCGTACGCGCAGCGCGCAGCGGCGGCGGCGGAGTTTGTGCACGCGGTGCGGCCGGCAGCAGCCGGCGGCGGGGAGGCGTACCAGGGGCTGGATGTTCAGGTCGGCCCGCTCAGCGACCCCAAGGTACGTAAGCTGGGCAAGCCGTCAAGCGTGGCGGGTGTGAACTGCTCAGCACTTAGGTGACAGCTTCAATGGTGTCTGCCTTGCATCCCCCCTGGCACACCTGCAGTACATCGCACCATTTAAAAGTGGGACCAATTACGGACTATGGTGCATGTACCATATGTGGATTACAACCCCGGCTCACCCCGTGTGGTCGTCTGACCGTCCGAGTGCTTACGAGTTAGGACCACATGCAGCAACATGCTCTGCAGATTGCACGTTCATGCTGGCTGTCGCTCGTGCACCCGCCGAAATCTGTGACCTTGCCCTTCCCTTCCCTTGCTCATCTCCTTAATTCCTATCCTGGGACCTGCCGCCCCAAGACCATCTACGGCACACTACCGCATAGGGGACCGTGCTGCTTGTCACCCACGCCACTCTTTTGCTTACATCCGTGACCAGCAACGTGACCAGCAACATCCACCATGGTTGCGGGCACACGCGTGCATGCAGGCGTCCACGCAGGCGGAGCTGGACCCAGACATGCAGGCGCTGGTGGTCAGCGCCGAGACGCTGCAGGGAGCGCTGGCCATCAACAGGGGCCGCGCCGAGCGCGGCTTCGCGCCGCTGGCGCTGGTGGTGGTGCCGGTGCTGGGCGCGACCCGGGGGGGGAGCGGCGGCGCGGGCGGGAGCTCTGCAGGCGGCGCTGGTGTAAAGCTGAGTTCCAGTGAGCTGCGTGAGGCGGATAGCCGAGCCGCTGCCGCAGCAGGAGCAATGTGAGGTGCAGGCTCCGGCTTGCTTGGATGAACCCATCAGACTGCTACTGAGAGCGCGTCACTGATTCACGTCATCATATGTATAGGCAGGAGTAGACACTAGTGCTAGTGCTGTCAAGTGATCATTACCCCCACTCACACATTTTCCTGGTTGGGTAGCTAGTTGCTGTTCAAGGATGCTGGGCGATTGTGCAGGCACTACTGTATGTAGGGTGCACTGATTGTGCTGCGGTTAGCGCCTGTCATGATGCCACTGTCTGTTGCTGGGCGGGGATCATGAGGCGTCCAGGTTGGAACACGGGCGCTTGGCTTTCGACCCTTCTGCTGCCCCCACTGGAGGAGCAGCTCGAGGAGTGTACATTCGTTTCACAGAGCTGCGCCTTCAGCTGCACATTTGCTGCATCAACAACTCGGCACTAAGCGCATTGCCTGCGCACACCGCAGGCAGTGCGCCATCTGTCCAGTGCCCGGTGACGTGAAAGCGTAGGCCGCTGTCAATGTGTTGCCTTCTTCACTGTTACAGGCAGGATAAATGGTGGGCTGCTGTGCACTTGCACAGCACGCCCCTGCCCAGGGCATCGTCCTCTCAGCCACTCGCTGCACATCGCGTCAACAACACTCAGAGCACACGCTCATGTCAGCACACGGTATGCACGTCAAGCACTGCACACCTGCTGCCGTGCAATTGCACAGGCAACAGCCGCATGCAAGCCACACACAGCCTCAGGCCAAGGGCTCACCCCGTGTTTGCATCACTGCTCGCAGAAAGCACGCACACACACACACGTCTGGCACACACACACAACATATGGATGGTAGGTGACATCAGCCTGATAGGTTCTTGGCGGCATGAGCGCCGCCCTGCAACAACGGCAGCGACGCAGCCCATGCAGACCACACATGGGCCCGCTTCGGGCGGGGCAAAAAGTCAAAGAACAACAAGCTCACACGGGGCACACACTAGATAAGAATTTTTCACGGGAGCACACACCATGATGAGAAGCATTTGTACAAGTAAGATGGAACAATGGGGAGGCGGGGTGGGGGGGTGGGGGGGGGTCCAGCATCACGACACCACAAAACACACAGGCGGTCATCAGAGGCAGCGGGTTATGAACGTATACGAGGCCAGCAAGCAAGCGGCAAGCCCTGAATCAAATCAAACAATGATTTGTGAGGCTCCTGCGCCAAGCCCTGCCCACTGCACACCACGGCAGATCGTTGCCGCCTGCAACAAGGCAGCCATGAAGCTGCCTGCCTGAGCAGCAGGTCTGCAGGGCATGCAGGGCAGCAGGCCCCGCCGCCACCTCCACCCAACACAAACGTATTGTAAATTCTTCAGTGTGCGCCATACCAACAAGCTCACGAGCGCGCCAACGCCGCTCACAACAGCACTCTCTCATCACGCACTCCGGCACTTACAATCGCGGCTGGGCCAGGGCGCAAGGCAACAGCGCACGCAAACTTTAGGCTCGATCAAACCCACAGCCGGTCCAAACATCCGGCCAAACAATCCGACCGTGGAAGCAGCTTCCGCGCCCTGTGAGCGCACCCGGCTGCAGTCATCTACGCCGCTGCCAGGCTTGCTGTTGGGCATTCCGCAACGCATACGGTCATCACTCCGAAGGTCATTTTGCGTGAAGGTTTAATGTGACGGGGGGAAGTCGGTGTGAAGTTCGGGGTGAAGAGGCGTTCACATGGCGCTGGGCAGCACCTTACGCTGCACAGCGAACAAAGCCTCCTCCTGCGCGAAGTCGAACGGCTGCACAGCAACAGGGGCACACACGCACACACCGAATGTCAGATACAACGACAGGGCCATACCCTCGGCCATCGCGCCTCGCACATCTACTCAGCTCATGCGCGTGCATGGATACATGCACTTGTGCGTCTCCACGTTATGCGGCTCCAGTGTGAAGCCATTTCCGTGCCCACAGCCCTGTACATAGCCCAAGCATTCATGCCCTGAATGCAGCACTGCAGATCCAATTCATGCACAGCAGGGGCGTTACATGCAGCCAGGGAACAGTCAAGCATTGGATGTCCAGCTTCACCTCCCACCAGCCCTCACCTTGTAGTTCTGCTTCTCATCATAAATGTGGCACTCGGTGACAATGTTCTTGATCATGCGCCAGTTGATGCTGCCCTCAGTCATGTACTGTGGGAAGGCAAACATGGACGAACAGACTGTCAGGGGCTTTGCAAAGGAGCACTCAGCACTTGCACAGCATCAATGCCCAGAGCAGGATGTGTTTCAAAGGGCTGCTAGGCACTAGTGCTGAACAACCCGCCAGCTGAAATCTGACCCCTCCCTCGATGCACAATCCAATCTCTGAGAAAGCACAGCAGCGCCGTTCCCTGCTGTTCTGGTCAATCATGCCTGGTGATCAATATTTGCTGTCAGCATGAACTGCCATATGTGCATGCGTTTTTTGGTGGTGAATGAAACGCAACCACAGGTGCACGGCCTACCGAGCGAGTGCCTCATGCTCCCCATGGACACACACCCTCAGTGCCCAGTAAACACTACCTAGTGTCCAAGCAAGCACATGCACAAGGCACCCCGCAGCAGTCGATCGCACTCACGTCGCCCCAGTTCTGGCGCAGGGACTCGGTGGCCTTGCGCAGGTTGTACCAGGGGATCTTTGAGCTGACGTGGTGGGGCACGTGCCAGTTGATGTCGTGGCACAGGAACTCCACCCTGTGGAGAGCAGCAAACCACACAACTCTCAGCACAAACATACATCGACGTGTAATACAATACGAGTGGAGCTGCAAGCGTTTCGCTTCAACACACATGCAACACTGGGCGCGGATATGAAACCCGAGCTGAGCTGAAGCCCACCAACAGGAGCTTTGTCATGCCGCGGGGTGGGGGATCAAAGGGGGGGCGCAAGGCTTGCAACGCTGGCGCCACCATGTACTCACAGGTAGGGGTAGTCGCAGTGCACGGTGCCCGAGAGCTGCGCCTTGGCGGCGTTCCACTCCTCCGCCTTCTTGAAGGGGATGTGCGGCGCGGTGTGGTGCACGACCGTGAACGTGCTCATCCAGAAGTGGTAGCCCAACCAGGGCATCAGCCAGTACTTGACGACCGCCCAAGGGCCGCCCCACACGGCGAGCGCTGGCAGGACCGTGCACGCGAACGCGGCGCAGGCTAGCAGGGAGACAATCACGCGCGGCCGCTGCTTCTCCGTGTACTTGTTCAGGTCAAAGTGCCAGATGAGCCAGTGGCCCACGGACGCCCACAGCTTGAGCGGGGTTCCGAGGAAGATTTTGTACAGCTCGCCAGCAAAGGTCCCGTTCCACTTGTTGTACTCATTCTCCATCACCGGGTGCCAGGCGGTGTCCTCCACCAGCCTGCAGGGTGCAGGTAACAGCACACAGACAACAACTCTTACAACTCCACTCATAGTGTAACCACACACAGTGAGCGTAGCCCACCACCCTCATTAACCAAGTACGTAGCGCATGGCGGATGGCAAGAGCTGCGCCACAGGTTGCTAGCTAGCTGGTGTGCTGACGTACTCACTTGTTGGTGTGCGCGTGGTGGTGGTTGTGCTTGATGCGCCAGGGCTCAAAGGGGTAGATCAGCGGTGCAAACATGATCGTGCCAACAATGTCCTCCACCAAGTTGTTTTTGTGGAATGAGCGGTGGCCCGCGTCGTGTCCAATGACGAAGAACTGCATAGGAGCACGAGCAGAAACCAGCAGCTGGTTAGAGGCAAGGGTCATGTAGCCATCATGCGTTGTAGCTTGCCCTGGCACCACAGGTGACGCTTGGTACGACGTGTACCAGAGATATGGCAGCCGCAGGTACAGAGGTGCGCAGTTTCCCAGACTAAGCCTTCCAAAACACAGCCTGCTTACCCCGGTGAATGCTGTGCCAGCCAGCGCCCAGGCCAGGGGCAGCAGATACCAGGGTGAGACGTGGATGAGGTACAGGCAACCTGCCATCGCTGTGATGGTTGTCAGCACCGACCTCCACGCCTTGCCGTGGTCCAGCTCAAACACCTGCAGAGCCACACACAAAACCAAAACAAGGCTTGGTAATCATTTAAAGGGAAAAGCAACCCAGGTGCGGCAGGGCGACTGCTGCACAAGCGCGCTTCAAGTGCTGATTGTACGAACAAGCTAGATGGCAGAGCAAAGTGGAAGTCTCAGTCCAGCAAAGATACAAGTTGTGTCCACCACTCACCTCTGAGGGCATGGACTTCACGATGTCCGTGAGCGAGACGCCATCGGGAAGCTCCTTGCCGATTCTGGCGTATCCCAAGTCCTTGGCCACGGTCGCGCGTTCCTCATCCGAGAGCGTGTTAACGTCGATGGAAAGCGAGGCTGCTTTGGCCTGAACGGCCGGCTGGCGCAGCACCTGGCAAACAACAGCGCGGCAGCGCAGTGTGTCAGAATGGAAAAACCCACTCCGTTGGTGCCAACACTTGAACCCTTGCTGTGGCTGCTCCCTCGCCTCACCTGTGGCCTGGCCTGAACACCAAGGCGCAACCCAGACGGAGCAGCGGGCTTGATAGCTGCAAGCAAGCAACAAACGAAGACACGGTCAAATACCAAGCAAGAAACGCTGGACGAAAACCAAACGGTATTTTGGAAAGCCTGGCTTACCCCTCTGCGCACGCGCGGGTGCCACACGCTGAAAGGCACAAGCAAGGCACAGGCGTGGCTTAAGTTAGCGAGAAGGACAGTGTTGATGATGACAAGCCGATTCTCAACGCCAACGCGCACTGCACAGTCCATCATCGTGTGGGTGGTGGGGCCTCCAGCTAGGCAACGCACCTGAACGGCCTGCATCGTTCCCCAACAAGCCTGCTGTTCAACGTACGCTACCGAATGACAGGCTTTGTACAAGCCCGAGTGTGCGTGCTTTACAGCTCGCTTGGAAAGTGGTTTGGCCTGAACTGCTGCCCCTACTTATACTCTCTCCATCTGCATTTTGCATGGATCGCACCTAAGAACCCCCTCGCGGGCGTCTCGTGTCCTCTGCAGACAATTGATTTTCTTAACAACCCAAGCTTATATAGAGGCCAGTCGAACTTCCCTGTGACCACCTGTGCACCACCCACCACCCACCATGCACGCCCTGTTGCCCTTTCATCTGTACATGCGGTGCGCAGGAGATGGATTACACAAGTCAGGAGCAAGGCACAGAAAAGCCAATAGTCTATGGACTAACACTGGCCTTCATCCTGCACAGGTGTCTCAGAGTTGCAGTTTGGGGAGTATGCGTTCACACCGTGTGGTAAGGCTGCAACATACCCACTGTAAGCCGCAACCTGCAGCAGGTACATTACATGATACATTACTTTGCGTTGTCATTTGTTGCAAGCCTGTGGCTGACTTGGGGCGACTTGAAGTCTGCCTTGCACGCTGGGTTTGTTGATGGCCGAGTCAAACACCTGTTTCCTGGGAATTGCCAGCGCACTGCTAACAGGGGACCATACAGCACCGATACAAATTATTGAGACGCTCACGGCATCTGCACTGTCAAGGCCATTGACACGCCAAAAGTTGTGGCGACAGTTCGTCGTTTCTGATTACAACACTCGCCCAATACAGCCTGAGACTTATTGGAGCTGAGGCAGCGCAAAGCGCATCTGGTGGACACGCCCTGATTCCTGGCTTTGTCCTGCTGTACCTGTGATGGCAGTAGTTTGATGTACGAAACCATGGAAACCACGAGAGCAAAGTTGAACGATATCTCTGGCTGACACCAGTATCCTGGCTGACATTGTTCTGGCTGATATTAGCTGCCTGCAAATGCCTTGCAGGCAGCTAGGTATCTGCAGCTTGATGTTTGCGGCTTGTGTGAAGCGTCGAAGTAACATCGAATCGACCACATGAAAAGAGGACAAGCAGGCTCAGACACGTACGTTCCCATGTGTTGCTGAAAAGACACGGCCAGTAGGCTGGCCTTGCAATGGTCCAAGGAAGCAGTGGCATACTGTCTGCAAACGCTGGGTGTCAAGCCGTCGTTCACGGCAATCCATGCAGCCGCCCTTCAGCTTGCTTGTCACATCATGTTCCAACAGTCTGCTTTGAACCACTCAAGGGAGTCGTCAGTGTCCGGGCATCCCACCTGCACCAATACGACCGCACAAGACGCAGCGGCAGCACTGACGGTATCAGAAACATGCCAGCTGGCATGACACGACGCTTGAGAAGCAGCTCGCATGATTGACCACAAAAGTGTGGATGGGTGTGATGCTGCTGTGCCGCAACCACTCCGGCCAACAACACCCCCCCACCCAATTGCGACCGACACAGCACCTGCCGCCGGAGAGCTGGTGATGCGTGCAACGGTCTCGAAGAGCGAGGGAGGTTACACAGAGAGATATTGCAAGAGGCTCAGCTCCACACCAAGCAAACCAGAGCCTGAAGTCACGCTCTGCGCTTGTTATGACAGGAAGCATTCGGAGAGCCTCGCGCCTACCCTGGCGCTTACCGGGGTGTGCAGCTTCCAGCAGTTTGAAAGGTCAGCGATGCGGATGGCCACCAGTGGCATGCCGCCCTCCTGAAGCATCGCCTGCGCTCACACCACACACGCGGGAATACCAACCTTTACCATATGCTGATATGCACGTGAGTCCGCCACACACAAGGCCGCGATGCAAGGCAGACCACGGGCAGTTGCCTATCTTGGTCCAGTGCAAGCTGGACTCGGGGTTGCGGCATGCTTGCACGAGCGCCCAGCTGCCCACGCACCGGCACACACGCAAGCACACACACACAGCCTCTTTGGACTTCACCCAGCAAGCCTTACAACTAGTTACAGTCAAACATGCACGTACTATAGGAGCGCACCTGCCACTGCTGAAGCTGCCCCGGGTAAGCCGTCCAGCCGGGCAGCCACAGCGCCCTGACGCGCGGCAGCCCGGGCGACGCCGCGAGCAGCGCGTCCAGCAGCGCCGCCGCATGCTCGCCCTGCGCGTCCACCCTGCCGGGCAGCGTGAACACGTCAGGGTGCGAACCATCCTCCTGCTCCACCACCTCCGCGTCCGCGTCCTCGGCGTCAGCATTGTCCGCATCCTCCACCCCGTTGCCGTTTCCGTTCCCGTTCATGTTGACGTCGGCCATGCCGTTGCCGTCCTCACCGCCACCGCCGTTGCCGGGCACTAAACCAGCCCCCGCGGCGTTCACAATGGGGCCCAAGGGAGGGATCAAGGGAGCAGCCAGCGGGGCGCCTGCAGCGGCGCCAGCCGCGGCAGCGTGCTGCTGCTGCTGTTGCAGCAGCGGCGGCGGCGGCGGTGGTTCGTGTATTTGGGGTATCACAGCCAGCTGAGCGCCGGGGTTGCCCGCAGCGCCATGGGCCTCCGCCGCTGCCGCCGGCACCTCCTGCTGCGCCGCCTGCTGCGGGCCGTGGCCAGGCTGCTGCGGGGGGAGCGGAGGCCCCGGCTGCGCATTCATGGCATGCAGCAATGCATCCATGGCGGGTATCACCGGCGGGACTACCGGCGGGGCCGCCAACGCTGCGGCCGCCAGCTCATGCAGGTTGGGCTCCTGCGGGACAACCGGGTTTGCTGCCAGCATGTCCTGGAGGAGTCGCTCCTGCTCCGCGCGCTCCGCATGCACGCGGCGGTGATCGCGCACCGAGAAGGGCTGGGGCAGCAGGCGCGGCGCAAACATGAGCTGCGTGAGGCGGCAGAGCGCGCCGCCGCCGAGCTGCGCCAGCGCGCACGTTGGCATGCCCGCGATCCCCAGGTTACGCAGCTCCTGCACATGCAAATGGCCATGAACGCCGATGACTGCATGCATGATCACATGCAGTCCCTGGCATAGACGGGATCCCTGGCGTGACCAGGAAAGCATGTGCAAGACGCGTGTTGCATGGTCTGCGGCCGCACCACAAAGCCAGGATCAGGGACCAGAACCAGATTGACCCACCGGCGGCCAAACCGCTGAAGAGGACTGTGAAATGCAAGCTCTTGATGCATCGTCACTTCTGGCATCCTCACTCGGCAGGGCAGCACCCTACCTTGAGGTCCAGCAGGGCTGCCATGACCTCCTCATAGCCTTCCCACAGGCCCAGCTCGTCGCACACATGCTCCGGCGACAGATCCACCAGCTGCTGCGGATTCACGGCAGGGCCGTCCCACATGCGGTCCAGCAGCACGCACGTCTCCAGCGCGGGCAGCAGCCGCAGCAGCTGCGCCGGTGAGGGGGCCAGCGCAGGGGCGGCCAGGCACAAGCAAGCAAGCAAGCAAGCAAGGAAGCGCAATGGGAGATTCAGAGGGCATGCAGGGCATTACCATTGTCCGTTGCGGTGGGTGGGGGGTTCAGGCCGCGGTGCGCTGGCGGTTGGAGACTACCGGTATAACTGCACGATTGACAGCCGCATGGCAGTTTTCCTCCTGCGCTTGGCTAGATAGCAGGTTGTCACGCATGCATGCACACAGACGGCACGTGCCGTCAGGTACTTCCTCACCGCGGCCACGTCGCTTTTGATCGGCGGGGCGAAGCCCGTGAACGACCCCCGTACGAAGGTGGCCACGCCGCCGAGCGTGGCGATGGGGCGGCGCCGCAAGCTCACATTCTCCAGCCACAGGTGCCTGCGTGTACATATGGCAGCTGCGTGCGTGTGTGGCAATTGCGCGTATGGGGACACCACATCATCATCATCATCAGCAGCAGCAGCAGCGAGCATGGGAATCCAGGCAGCTCAGGAGCGACGCGTCGCAGACGCCATCCCTGCCGCAGCCAGCAAGAAGCAAGCCGTTATGCATTAGGAAGCGCGGATGCGTCGATCAGTAACGGCGTGCTTGCGCTGGCCCTCCGGTATGTTCCAAGCTTGATCGCATCTGTGCTGAGGCATCCCAGCACCTCACACCAGCTTAGCAGGTGCGGGACGCACTGACAGCCGGGTGGCTTTGCATGGAGCGCTCACCTGATGCTGCTGGGGATCGGGAGCTTCATCCGTAGCGGCCACGGGCGAACAATCATGCCCTCGGCCTCGGGGCGCCGCTTGGTTCGCGCCGTTCGGTACCCCATGCATTTCACCCGCGAGAAAGACGGCGGAGGCTCAGCAAGCGGCCACAATGGGTCGACCTCGCCGCCACTGCCGCTGGCAGCGCTGCCGCTGGCGCCTTCATCCCCAGCATCGCCGCCGGCAGCAGACGCCCCGCCATGCTGTGCCAGTGGCTGCTGCTGCCCAGGTGGACTGGAGGGGCCCGCTGCAGTGTCGTCCGCTGCCATGTGGACGTCGCGGCTTGCGCTCGTGCCGGAGGCGCGTTTCGCGTTGGTGGCGGGGATGTGGACGGGCTGCTGCGACCATGGCACGGCCGCGTAGCTGGACGCACAGCACGCCCGGTCATCGTAGCTCAGATGGCAGCGGTTGAGGCAGAGCGCTTGGAGATCACTGCACCCAGACAAGAAGTACAATGTGCACGATGCAATATGTCCAATAATGCAGTTACGAATGGAGGATGTTTTATTCCCTGCAGTGGCGCGGTCATGGTAACCAACCTGGCCAAACCGTGCAACCATGTGAACCACAGTTGCAACCAGGTTGAACGAGTGGCACATGCCAAAATGTGGTCACAGGCAGGCGAAAGCGCAGCACAACACCGCACATTTCAGCGGCAGCTTAGCAGCGAGCACAGCGACGGTTGTAGCAGTTTCAAGCAACTACCCCGACTGCAGCTACCCGACTGCCTGTCTCAGGCACATGTTGCGCAGCGTGTGGCGAATAGCAGGGGAGTGCTGCACAGCGCGCAATGCAGCACAGTTCACTTGCCTGGGGAGCAGCTCCAGGTCGATGAGCTGGCCGTTGCTGGCCCCCAGCGGCGTCTGTGGCACCACGATGCCGCAGGAGGGCTGCACGCGGCTGTAGCCGTGGCGCTCCGCTCGGTGGCACACGCTGAGCGAGGTGAGGTGGGGCATGTTGGAGCGGTCGCGCAGCAGTGGAAGGTCACACGGGCCGTCCAGCCCCTGCCCCCACACACCACCATTCAACGGCCATCCATGCGCCGACGGCACCCATCACTCCGTAAGCAATCACATGACCATATGCAAGATTGGGGTGGAACATCAGGCATCATCTGGTGGAACATGCGGTTGTGAGCGAGCAAGTGTCTGTGGTGTGCTTGCGATCATTCATGCAATGTGTATATGCAATTATGCACACACAGGAGTGACGGCGGTGTGGCGTATGGCTGGTGGATGTGGCGAGTACTGGGTCGACACCAGCCTGTCAAGCCCACAGACAGGCAAGCATCCACCCCTTCAGGCTACCGCTCCAGTGCAATTCCAGTCCCGGCCCTTGGCGCCCACCTCCATGTTCCAGGTGCCCACATGCAGCGAGCGCAGCTCCTGAAGCGAGTCGACGATGTGGTTGAACAGCCTGCACAGCACACAGCCACGCACGCGCCACAGTACACACACACGCACACACCGCGTCGGGAACCATACATTCCTAAACACACAGCGTCGGCGCACTGCCGGACCCCCATCCACAGCGCTACATGATGGGGTGAGCTCATGGCACTTGCCCATTGAAGTTATTAGTTGCAACCTGCTGGACCCTGCAAGTCAGTTAGCTTCGCAGGCCGGTAGCAGGAGCCCAGCTGGGCAGGGAGGGGAGGGGAGGGGCTGAGGCCAAGGCGATTCACACGCAGCGAAGCAAGCAGCGGGGCATGCAGCAGGACATTCAACACAATCCTTTGGCAAATCTTGAGTGGCATGAAGTGGCTTCATGCCACTGAAGCATGCGGGCTGGCGAACGAAAACCGGGTGGCGTCACCCGATGGCCTCGCAGGCTACCAGCTGCTCGAGTGTGATTCTGTGTGCAGCATGTGGAAGCATCCGTTTAGTGTGCATGCCGTGGATTGCGCAAGCCATGCAGTCACTCACTCGCGCGACAGGATCAAGGGCTCCAGGTCGGGCGATATGTCCACGCACAGCCGCTGCAGGCGCGTCAGCTTTGCAAGGTGCTGCACAGGACAAGGCAGCACCACGCAACCACACATGCCGACGTCGGACCTGGACTGCTAGCAGCCCGACATGCGACTCGCAAGCACCTTTCACATCATAAACACTGATAATCAGACGCATCCCGGATTCCAACGGCGCCCCAAGCTCCCTTTGCGACGGCGCGTTGCTTGCACTAAGCTTAGCATCATGGGTGTTGCGGACGAGGCCGTGGGCACGTTCGATTTGGCTTGAATGGTGAGTCGTGACCCGAGTACAATTGCACACACCCAGCAACGCACCCTGAGGGCTGCGCCGTCCGGCAGGCCTGTGTAGGCTGCGTTGAAGAGCACGAGCGTGTTGATGGCGGTGAGGGCTGTGATGGGCGCCAGCGTGAGGTCGTTGAGCTCCAGGGAGTCGAGCTGCAGCCACGACACGGGAATGCCGGATGCCGCAACACCCTGTGTGCATGCATGCATGCAACGCGTACGAGTGAGCGACACGCCACATGAGCGTCAATGTGCGTCGTCAGCATGGACTGCATGGTACGGCGGTGCAATGCGTACCAGACTCTGGTTCGCTCATGGCAGCAGCAGGTTGGCGTATTGTCTCGTCACCTTGCCACAACACACGGCACGCTGCAATGCTAAAGCCCGTCCCCTGATGGCTTGCAAGGCCGTGGGCCGTAAAATGCGCGTATGCGACATGCACATGTCGCATATCACACAGGCTGAGCCTTAGGGTATCTCCGTAATAATAATCTTCTGCTCCTTCACATGCATGCCCTCACAGCACGCAGCAGGGCATGCTTGGCTTGCGCCCCGCGCATGCATGCGGCTCACCTGCAGCATGTCTGCCAGCAGGTCGGTGCGCACGCCCGCCATGTCGCTCACGCACAGCTGCGTGACGCCGCTGAGCAGCGGGCTCATGGCAGGGATGAGGTTCCAGTCGCCAGGGGCCCACGGCAGCGACAGCGTGCGCAGCGCGGTCAGCGGCTGCAGCGGCTCCAAGCGCGCTGCAGGCCGATTGGTCGACAAGCAACAGGGGAGCGCAAGCTGCGATGAAAGCCTGTGATGCATGCCCGAACACAGGGGCTGCGGTCCGGGTTTCAACAGGTCACATCGTTGGCCGTCCTTGGACATGGCTACACCCCAACACAGAATGAGGGCCGCCGCAGCTCGCCCGCATGGGCCCTACTCGCGTGCACGCGCCCCCTCCTCCCCGGATGTTTTAGGGTATGCCGTTTCACACGGCAGGCACATACACGTGCAGGATCCATCACACTCTGCGATTCACTAAGCGCACCGTGTATGGCTTCAAGCACCTCAGGCGCCGGGTGCTCCTGCATCTCGTTGATGCCCAGGTGGCCAGTGGCGTTGTGCACCAGCTCAAACCAGCGCAGGTGCGGGAGCGACAGCAGCAGCTGCACCACCTCACCACCTGCATGCAAGCAGGCAGCGAGACATGCAGTGAGACCGAGACCGTGAGCAGTACAGCCTCCTCCCAAAACCGCTTGTGCAGGCCCACCACAGAGTTCCTCAACAGGATTGCTCAACGCCATGGCCCACTGTCGGTTTTGATGCCGGGCAGGCAGGTGCGTGCGCATGCATGGGCACATAATGGGGTGTGGGGATACCGCACATCGCACAAGTGCGTGCACAATGTGTCAGCAGTTGCACTTAAAAGCAGCCATGCGTGACGGAAAAGTGCCACACGGAGGGTGGAGCTTTCTACACTGTCAGGAGCGTATCTGGCCGAGAAGGCCGTACACACCGTGGATGTCCCGCAAGTCGCAGTACAGCGTCAGGCGGGTGAGGGACGATGCCATGGCGGTGATGACGCTCAGGCCAGGCCTGCCTGGCTTGGTGGGACCCACATACGAAAGGGTGGCAAGGTCCACGGATGTCAGGCTTACGCCGCACCGAGCCAACGCCTCGACCTGCCGCCGTAGTTAACATGGCCGGGAAACATAGGTTGGCTTGGTAGTATGCATAAAATGGTTTTGTGCCGCATCTCTTTGCGATATGCAACTCGGTTGCACGGGCTTGCCACATCTGTCGCACCTTAATTGTATGCCATACATCACATGCGACCGCGTGAACGACGCAGCTGCAGGCGCTGTCCCGCACATACAAATGCATCGCCAGTGCCTACACGGTTCATTTGTGTGATTGCAGGTGGGCGAAGCAAAGCCTGGTGATACACAAGTGCAGCAACCCCTCCCACACCCGTCGCATCTCACCAACGCGAGTGGTTGCCATGTTTCACTGCCCTGGCTTCTCAGGTCAAGGGTGTGCAGCCAGCGCACACACAACTGCTTCAGCAACTGCAGTGAGCGATGGCCTGCGTCATGGGCTTGTTGCAGTGCCTCCGCCAATCGGAACATACTGTTTCCAATGCGCGTGACTGAAGCTCGCGAAGGCGGGGCCAGTGCAGAAGCGAGGAGTGTGAAGCTTGTCAGGTGCTGCAGTGACGTCAAAGGCACAAGCTCCAGTGGGTGATCAAAGCTGTGGCTGTCGAGGATACGCAGCTGCTGCACTCGGAGAGAGGGAACGCCATGACGGGCTGCACTGAGGCTGTGTAGCTGGTTGGCAAGCGTGTGAGGATGCAGGGGGGAGTTCCTGTGCAGAGTGATGGACCTGGCCGCAGGAAAATGGTCCAACACGCTGCTTTGCGTGGTGTGCCCTGCAAAGCTGCGTCGAAGCCGTGAAAAGGGCATCTGCAGGCACTGTGCCGCACCCCAGGCTGCTTGACACCAAGCCTTGCACACGCGTGTGACAGCTTCACAGTCCGTGGGTGACAGGATCTTGAAAACCTCCTGGACATGGCAATTCGCACAGTGGCTAATCAGCGTTCGCATTGCTTCAATGCCCGCGACACCCCGTGACCCTGTGCCAAGCAAGACGTGAGCTTTGCTGTTGTGGGGGGCGGGGGTGTGCTTTGGCGTGGTGGAGTCTCACTTGCAGAAGCTCCTGGTTCAGCCCGCTGAAGTCCGCCACAGCCATGCGAGGCTCCGCTCCAGGCCCCATCATGCACTGGGCACGCACGTGTCGGGCGGGGTCAGGCGAACTCTTGATATTGGGGATCCACCGCAAGGAATCAGGGGTGTAGCAAATGGAAGGCGAGCAGGCGAGCAGGCTTGACGATTTGTCCAGAGGTCAAGAGTTGCAGAAGTGACCCCCACCGACATTAACATCAGACAGGAAATGCACCGAGGCACAAATCCACGCTCAGACACTCTCAAAACGCCCTGAAAGCTTTCCACGGCTTTGTGAGCAAATACTTCAAACCCACAGCCGACACGCATACTGTTTGCACCGGACTGATACACTCCAATATGTTCACGACAAAACAGGTGCTCCCGACGAAAAGAGGTCAACAGGCTTCTCCAGCAACCCCGCGCCCAGCCACCCGTGCCCTCCTGGCACCCAAGCCTCATACCAGGCTCAGCAGGTCTTCTACGCCTGCTCTTCTGCCTTTCCTCACCAGCCAATACCATATTGGCTTGGGTGCCAGGCACATCGCCGCCGCAGCCACGGAGACTTCAACTCCCTCGGCGATCCGCCCACTGGATCCTGGGGCTTTTCTGAGGGTCCACTACCTCCGGAAAGACAGGAACTACAAGGTGTGTTGCCAGCCTCCCTACACAAACCCTCGATGGCCGCGCAGCAGATCAGTGACTTTTGATTCTCGCTTTTCAAGTTCGGTTCCGGTTGCCTGGTTGCAGAATTCCAGTGCAAAGACAGGTTATGGTGTTGCACTGGGTTTCGACATAAACAAAGTGCACAGCTGTGGTCTTGCTTGGCAACAGTGGCACAAGCAGTCACTGCTGCATAATGAACAGCCATGACCACACCCAGGCAGCCCTTGCCCACCCCAGTACTCCAGCACCCATCCCGTTGGCATGTCCTAGCAGCATATCTGTATTTTATCTGTATTGTGCAGACTCCAGTCCGTTCGTGGAACCCGTATGTGTAAACCTGATGCATGCTGCAGGGATATGGTCTGCACGTATGGGGAGACACGCGTGTGAACACACAGTGGCAAGTGCCGTTGGCGCCTTCAGGGTAAGCTGCAAAGGGATGCTGACAGGAAGAGCGAGGCCTGACCCGGCTGTCAAACCAACTGTCAGTCTTTCAGGCCAGCTTGGCCAGTAACCGCAACCGCTTATGTAGTACTGGATGTCAGTGGCTGCACCTGGGGTCTGTACGCGGACGTTTCCTGCGCAGTCTCGCCTTGACTACGCTGATTCAGGGCTCTCAACACTCGCCTCCGCAGCATGACTGTGTCAGCACGCACGCTCACGTGAACGTGCGCGCATCCACTCATGCAACGCACACATCACACACGCATCCACGCATGCTACCTGCAATAGCATGTCATGCTAAAACCTAGTAGCAGGACACCTGCTGTATCTTGCAGTCTGCACGCCCCACGCGCACCTCTCCCTGGATCACGCAGACGGACGTATGCACGCACGCACATGCCCACAGCCTCTGGTCCACACCTGTGGTAAGCATGTGCTTATACTGCCGCCGCTACTGCTCATGTGTGCCGATATGGGTCACGCAACACCCGCAGCGAGACGACCCAGGGCGTGTTCTGGGACCTTCCGCTGCGCAGCGGGGCCGCGTCAGCCGGGTTCCTGGTGCACAAGGGCGAACAGAAGGCGGCCAGTAAGTGCCTGCCCATTGAACCCATTAGGTCAAGCACTGTCTGCTCTGTGACAACACACACTGGTGGATTGGGTTCAGGGGATTTTCCGATTTGAGCTCTCTCTCCGAGCCGAGCCACACGCTCAACAACAACGCCTTTCCGCCCAGTGCACATGTGGATGGAGTGCTGCAGTTTCACAGGGTGTTCGACACACACACACACTGCATTACGTAATTGCGCATTGAGCCTTGATTTGGCGTAAGCAGCGCCAATCGATGCAAGAGCCATGCTGCTCATCATGGCTGTCGCCCACGCAGCCGGTAACGTGCACCTGCCGGACGCGCCAAATGGCGAAGTGTGGCTGGTGGGCAGCGAGCAGAACGCGTTCACGCGCCAGCCGGCGCTCAACGACGTGCCTGCCGGCAGCATCAACAAGCAAAGCGCGCACTGGTGGGTGATCATCCGCTGCCAATGCTTGTATCACCCAGTCAGTATGTGGATGAGAAAGCGTGTCAGTCTGTCTTCCTGGCTCGTCGCTTGCGGTGGGCGAGGCAGGAGCGTACCGATGGGCTATTGAGTGTGGGCAGCAGTCGCAGCGGGAGAATGCATTGCACCTATGCACGCCCGTAAATGCTCAAAGCAGGAAGTAATAGGTCGTGGGTAGAGTAGCACTGCATGGGATGAGTGTGTAGGTGTACTGTGCAGCTTCGGTTTCGGATTTCAGTTCTTCACAGCCGGAGCTTGGGTGAGGTGCAGGTATTGCATGGAAGTTACAGCAAGCATGCTTCCGGTGACTGACTGACACCAGGATGTAACAATTCAGGGGTAGACCTGTTCCCAAGCGCGGTTGATTAACATCAATGTGAAGCGTGCATTGTCGAGTGTGCATGGATCACGCACGACGATGGCTGCCAGCATGCAACAGTCCCCATGGTTGAGCGCTGCCTGCATGGCGTCAGCAACGTGACCCATATCAGATGAATGCATGGGCGAGTACATCGAGCTGAAAGCAAGTACATACTTGAAGCATAGTGGACAACACGGCATGTGTTGTTGGTACTGTCATGAAGCATCCGCTCACGCCCCCTCAGGACGGCAGCCACCTGATGGACCGCATCACGCTAATCGAGGCGAGTCTGCTTGACCAGCATGATGCGGTCCATGATTGCTGCCAGCCTGAGGGGCCGAGACTGGATTGTTCACGATGTCCAGCGCATGTGTTGTTGACCATGCTCCAGGAATAAAAGTATAAAACACTTTCGACAACCATTGCACGACACAGATGGCGGGTTCTTGCCTCAATTGCGTGTCGTTGGCGGTGCCTTGCTCACGCAATCGGCTGTTGGCACGCTGTCTACCTTTCCTTCTAGGGTTGCGCCCGACACGCTCCTGTGGCGCCAGCCGGCGTCTGACGCGCTGGGCCCACGCACCTTCTCGCTGCACTACCACCCCCAGGGCTACATGCACATCACCGGTGAGGGCCAGGAGCATTGCAACACCACATGCCACGGGCCTCACATGCGCAACAGGCCCTGTGCTGCAGCCTTCGCGAGGGACTGCATTCATCCATGCGCGCAGCGATGCGGTCATGCGCCGCATGTGGATCGTTGGGTTTGGAGCTACTGAGTGAATGGTGAACACCTGCGTTCGATCGTGGGTCAGCTTGTAACAGCGACCCTGTGCGCACATGACAGGATTGCGGTCAGGTGACGGTGCACATGAGCATGCAATGATGCGGTGCGGTCGTGGTCATGGTCGCGGTTGTGGTCGCTCCATTGCTGCATCTGCGTGTGGGTGTGTACCGGGATGTGCGCCGAGCGTAGGCGCTGGCGTGCAGGGCGCAGCGCGCAGCTTCGAGCTGACGCCCGGGCCTGAGAAGATGCCAGGCGAGATGGTGCGGCGCTACCCCTACCTCTACGGCTGCACCCTGCTGACGGTGCCGCCAGAGGCGCGAGAGCTGGTGAGACTCCTTGCCGTGGCGTGCCGCTTGACGGCTGCTACGGGAAGCGTGCTGCCTGTCAACCTCCCGTTGATATCCGCGACGAGCGCAAGCATTATCCCTGCGGTGGTACACACCCTCACATTGAGTCATCATGTGGCAGGTCCTGGCTGGCGCGGTTGCTTGCTCCTGCCTGGCTGCCGCGCTGTCTTGACTGGAGTAGGGGACAAGGGGTCAGGTCTTGTTTTGGCGCAGAACGCCATTATGACGAAGGAAATGAGGAGTGCCATGTCAATGTGGGGCGAGAGGAGAGCGTCAATGTCTGGAACGGCGTGTGTGCTGCTTAATGTGCATGAGTGTGGCTGTGCTGTGCTGGTGCTGCCTGCTGGCATGCAACCGCAGATCTCCGAGCTGGTGACGGGCCAGCTGATGGTGTGCATGCGTGACGCCGAGGGCGACGCGTTGGACTCCACAGGAGTGCAGGTGAGCTGCAGCTAACGACAGCTTGCCAAAAGTGGCCTATAGCACATAAAACGTGGCACACAACAAGGAACCGAGCAAGGAACGCACAAATTTGGCGCAACTGCTGCGCCGTGGGTCCGCTCACGTGCTACATGTCCATGTTTGCCTTCGGTTGGGGTACAGCCATGAGCATGCGTTCGTGGCACGAATGGTCGGGCTGCACAGACAGGGCGATATGACGCCGCATCGGGCGTGGGAATGTACTCGTATGGAGCTGCCTGTTTGCACCATTGCAAAGCGTTCGGCTGCCATGCTCGTCTGGCTTGCAGCTGCAAGGCGTGCTTGACGGCTCGCTCGCATACGACGGCCCGCTCGGCGACTACTACAATGAGGAGGCCAAGAGCCACACCATCACAGGTGTGGAGCAGCGATAGGCTGATCAAGTGATCATGCCTGCAGGGCGGGGCTTCGGGGCGGTGCCACGCAGTATGGCTGCACGACACGAACAGTTGCTCTGATTCGCATTTTTGCTTGCAGATGCAGTGGCCTGCATTGCCCGTGATGAGGACTGTGCGTGCCTGTGTGTAATCGTGTGTGATTGGTGCTGTGTGTGAGCATGCCCGTGCGTGCTTGTTTGCAATTGTTTGTGATTGGTGCTGCGTGTGATCGGCGCTGTGTGTGATCGGTGTACGTGTGCGCAGTGTGGGCGCCTACCGCGCAGAACGTGGAGCTGCTGCACTGGCCCAACGCGCGTGGCGGCGGCCAGGGGCAGGTGCACGCCATGACCAAGGGTGAGCTGCAGCATCACTGCGTAAGGCTAGCACAGCGGGCCACCAAAACACCGTTTTGCAACAGGCCAGCGATGTTAAATGCTTTTGTGGTCGGGCACTGAACATGTATGTGTGTTGTGAACGTAGGCAGCACCACAATTAATGTTTACACACCTTCATGTTGTTGACGATTCCCTTCGTTGCTGAGGATGTCACAGTTGGCGCGATTGGTCCTGTGCATCTGTCAGTATGCAGCATGGCAAAGCAGCGTGTTGGGTTGCATACTGGGGCTGGGGGAGGACGGGATCAGCAAGAAGGGCCATAAACCGTCGATTCACAGGCGTGTTAGCTATTAAGAGTCGAATTTTCGGCATCAAACGTTGGGCCACACACATGTGCCTTAACCTCGAGCCGTTCTGTATACCTATCTGTACCCGTCTGTGTGCCTGACGCAGGCCCCAAGGGCACCTGGCAGCTGCGCCGCCCGGCCGACTGGCTGTGGTCATACTACAAGTTCCGCGTGCGCGTGTCCAGCCCCTGGACCAACAGGCTGGAGAACGTCGAGGTGACTGACCCCTACAGCCGCGGCCTGGCGGCGGACGGTGAGAGGACGCAGGTGAGGTGGCGGTCAGGTGGCGCTCGCATGCATACAGTACAGCAGCAGAGGACAAAACAACGAATGCTGTTTGCCCAGTTGCACGAGTTCGGCTGGCCACAAACCCCTCCCAAGGAGGGTGGCCCGAGGCCTCGGCTTGGCAGGCTGCGTGTGAGCAGCAGGCGGCAGCAGCTGCAACAAGCAGATACCCTAGCGTTGCAGCTCTTGGTGCTTCCTGATGTAGCTGTGCGTTGAGCCTAGCTAGCCCTGTGGCCTGGCGCACTTTTTGAGCGGAATACATGTTGGGCTTGGCTGTAGATTTCTGTGCCGGTCGTAGAATGGTTGGTGCACCCGTATGCCGGTATGCACTCCTAAGTGGTAGGAGCGGCTGGTACGGTACATGGAGTAGCCATTTGCCAAAACTTGGGGTGCTCCTGACCTGCAATGTCCTTGATGACTGCCTGCGCGTGATTGCCGCAGATCGTGGATCTCAACCACCCGGATACCATGCCGCCGGGCTGGATGCTGCCCGACGGACGGCCTGCGCCGCCCCCAGACGCTCAGCCCAAGCTAAACAGCTGGTGCGACATCTCGCTGTATGAGCTGCACGTCAGGGACTTCAGGTGAGCACTGACCGAGCACTGATTGAGTGGTTGCCAGATCAGTAGATCGTTATTTTATGTATCTTGCATCAGAAGCATTTCGGCCAAACGGCCCATGCTCCCCCCAAGGTGGGGATCAGGCGAGTACGAGAGATCTTGTGTGACCTCCGTGAGTGAGAGGCATGCCATCTCCCTTTGTGCACTGGCCTGACCAGCAGGCCTCAGGCCACAACATTTGGTGCTGACCCTATCACTTACAGTCCTGGTCCTGATGAGCGTTGTGAGCGTTGATGGCTGAATTGGGTTCGGGCGGGGTTCACCATGAACCAGTGGCTGGCGTTTGGTGCAGAGTTGCAGTGGCTGTATTGGACACCGTAGTGCTAGTGGTGGGTGTGGTCGAGGCGGAATGCTCAGTGCCCTCCGTGCCGCTGCTGATTGCTCTGTGTGACCATGCTGTGCGCAGCATCACTGACCCCTCCGTGCCTGAGCGCCTGCGTGGCAAGTTCACGGCGTTCTGCCCGGATCGCATCGCTGAGGAGGGTGGAGGAGTGCCCAGCAACCCAGGTGGGCGTGAAAGCTCACGATCCATCGTGCAGCACGACGGTACAGCATCGCTTTTGCTGACTGCGATGTCGATTTTGGTCTGACATCAAAGGACCATGCACATGTGATAGGTCGAGGGTATTCCTGCAAGGCCACTCATGGTGTGTGTTTCATGCATGCGTTCACGCGCACTGTGCCCCCCTCCCTCCTCCCGCCCTGCAGGTGGCCTGAGCCACGGCCTGGCGCACCTGGCGCGCCTGCGCGAGGCCGGCATGACGCACCTGCACCTGCTGCCGCTGTACGACTTTGCCACGGCGCCGGAGCGGCCTGAGGAGCAGGCCAAGATCACGGTGCGTTGGTCAGTTGCAGACTGTCAGCGGGCGGGAAGGAGTGGGGGGTGAGCCGGGGGGGGGGGGCGAGCCGGAGCAGTGAGGACGAGACGAGGCCACAAGCATTGTGATGCATGACTGCCGT
>BDDA01000068.1:128605-163619 GCA_001662385.1 Chlamydomonas asymmetrica
ACGGGCTCACTTAGTCACCTGATACCCAGGTGGTAGTAGCCAGCTGGCAGAACAATTAGTTTTCTTGCTAAAGTCGAATCAAGCACTTGTACAGGTACATGTAGGCCTGGGCTCTGCGACTGAACGTGGGCTGGACTGTCTGGTGGTTGAGGCACCGGCACTGCTAGCGCGATGCCATCTGAGCCACGAGCCAGCGCATCCACCCTGTTGCGTGCGTTGTCATGACATGGCTTGCTGCGCCCGGCCACCACCGCCGCCCTCCCCGCTACTGCCCGCAGGTGGACCTGTCGTCCTACCCACCAGACAGCGAGGTGCAGCAGTCCGAGGTGCTGCGTGTGGCGGCCCATGACGCCTTCAACTGGGGCTACGACCCCGTGCACTGGGGCGTGCCGGACGGCAGCTACGCCACCGACCCTGATGGCATTGCCAGGTGGGTGGGTTGGGGGGAGAACGCCTATTGGTTACTTGTTACAGCAGAGGCACGTGCGGTTAGCGCTACCGGTGTACGGCACATGCATTCCTTTGCCGGGGGGCTGTGCTTTCTCGGTTGGTCCATGCACCTTGACTTTCCTTGAACGCACATCGCGACGTGGATATTGTTGATGCTGCACACACGACGATGGTCTGCTTGTTCTTCCGCTGCTCTCTGTTCTCTGCCACCTGAGGTTGCCTGGCTCGCTGCTGTTTGCTCCCGGCTCGTCCTGCTCTCCTGCCACGATTCCTCACAACGCCGCCAAAACTAAACCGCTGCGCGCCGTGCGCCGCCCGCTGCGCAGGCTGCGTGAGTTCCGTGAGATGGTGCAGGCGCTGCGGGGCGCGGGCTGGCGCGTTGTGGCGGACGTCGTGTACAACCACATCTTCGCCTCAGGCGCACAGAGCAGGTGCGCGTGTGTGGGGGTTGGGTGTGCTTAATGCTGCAATCCGCTGCATACTGAGACGCTCAGCCCTTACCTTACTCTTTAGCAAGGGTAACTGCTTGACGGTGTTGGATGCCTGTGTGCTCTCACAAACTACCGTGAGCAGGCAGGCCAAGCAGCCGTGGTCCTGCTCATCCTGCATGCTGGTCTGGAACGCCACAATGAATGAAGACGCATGCTTGCCCACACGGAGCAGAACAAGTCAAGACCAATCCACCGTGCGTTACGCCAGCCGCTCATGTCAGCACAACTTTGCACCTAGGCACATTGTGACGTCGCACGTTACCCAGTGTGTGACCTGCGCACCGGTTACGTCCCACCTCACCCGCAGGTACTCTGTGCTTGACAAGCTGGTCCCGGGGTACTACCTGCGCCGCCACGAGGACGGTGGCATATGCGACTCGGCCTGCTGCAACAACACCGCCACCGAGAACATCATGTGTGAGCGCCTGGTGGTGGAGGACATCACGCACTGGGCGCGCAACTTCAGGGTGGAGGGATTCAGGTGCGTATGCGCCTCCACGCCTCTGCGCGAGGGCGGCCGCCCACCGCAAGCGGCACATCGCGTGTCGTACCGATCCGACATGCCATGTTATGAGCATGGGCACATGCACATGCGTGTGGGTAGTTGGGGGCCAAGGATGCGGCAGCGGTGGCAGTAGCAGCCACCAGTGACATCAGGATCGTCATGGCTTGCCAGCATTGCAGTACCGTAGCGGGTGCGTCCCAGCGTCGCTTCACGTGGCATGTGTGTAGGCCAGTGTAGGGCTAGGGACGAACCCTTTCGGAATGCAAGATGGGCAAGGTTTGCATGCATCGCCCCTGGCGCCGGCTGCTGCTGCAGCCGCATGGACAGCGTCTGCCGCATGTTGGTCTGCGTTGTCAGCCAGCGCCTGGCGAGCCGGCTCCAGGCCCCCCCTGTAGTGCACATTGCCCATGAGGCGCAGCATTGAGTCCATGTTTAAGGACACGTTGCGCATAGTGAGTTAGTGACCACCTGCACTGCATTGCCGCCCGCTGTGCGTGTGCTGGACCTGCAGGTTTGACATCATGGGCCACCTGATGATGACCACCATGGCCAAGATCCGCGCGTCGCTGGACGAGCTCACACTGGAGGCTGATAGCGTGGACGGGCGCGGCATCTACATCTACGGCGAGGCCTGGGACTTTGGCGAGGTCATGGGCGGCCAGCGCGGCCGCAACGCGGGCCAGATGAACCTCGCAGGTGAACTCCTGGGTTCCAGGGAAGCACAGCCTTACAGGCATTTTTAATCATGTGGGAGGACATCGCCAAAGGGCCATGCACAACTAGGAAGCTAACGGTGGATGCATTGTGGCATGGGGAGGTAAATGTATGAGAGGGGTCAGGGAGAGGGCAGTGGCTGGCGTAGGTTGGCGTGCTGCAAAGCGTTTGCATGCCCTTGTGAGGCAGAGGGACAGACTCCCGGACAGTACAAGGACTGTGTAGGAACGGCTCACAAGCACTACACACCCTGAAGCGAGTGCCAAAGCTGAACTCACAATCACTGCACAGCCGCTATGTCCAAACGCCGTCCCATGGACCCGAGCCTTCAGGCACCTCCTCGCAAAACTTATCATGTGTGTGCTGCTGCCATGGTTCACTTGCAGGCAGCGGCCTGGGTGCGTTCAACGACCGCCTGCGTGACGGCGCACTGGGCGGAGGGCCCTTCTCGCCCCCTGACTTCCAGGTCAGGCCGCAGCGCTCAAGCATGACGGGCGCGATTCTTGGCCTTGCATGCTCACAGGACATTCTATGCCCGCGCAGGAAAGGGTGTTGCACAGCAGTGCGCATTGTCTTGGGCTCTGCGTTGACCTCTCTTAAGGATTGGCAGCATTTCTCGGCGTACTCGTTGTTGCACTCACGACTGGATGCAGGCTGCTCGGAGTGTGCTCGTCTCCCCTGACGCCTTGTGTGTGCCGCTGGCTGCCTCTTCATGCCATCCTGCAGGGCCTGGTGACGGGCCTGGCGCTGGCTCCCAACCGCAACCAGCAGCAGGTATTTCTGGTTGCTTCACTCCTGTAATTGCTCACCAGTGCATCGCCCACTGTGTTCCCCAAACAAATGTGTAGCCCACACACACACACACCACATATACACACACCAATGGGATGGTTGAGACCACAGCACATTCACACCCACACGCTTGCTTGACCTGCATAGGCTTGACCTGCATATTGTTTGCACTTGAGGGCTGCCCCGTTGCACGTTAGCATGAAACCACTGCAGTCGCCAGCAGCCATGCCACTGTACATGTGTGTGTGGGGAGGGTATTGAGGATGAGGATATCATCATGCAGCGGACCGTAGCCATTTGGGCCTGAGGCGCCTGCTCTGTGTGCATGCACTGCCGCGTGCTGACATGCTGTGTCCGCTTGTCCCGCTGGTTTACACCTGCCTCTCTCACTCTCACTCTCACTCTCACTCTCACTCTCACCACCCTACTTGCACCTCTCAGGGGCCCGCGGCGTCTCAGCTGCAGGAGCTGCTGGTGCTCAGCGACTGGGTGCGCTACAGCCTGGCCGGGCTGCTGAGGTGATCATGCACTGCATGCACCCACGCGACCATGCACCCATGCGACCATGCGACCATGCAACCATGCAACCATGCGACCATGCGACCATGGGAGCACGCACAGTCGCACACCACCAACCCATAACAGCACACTACGGGAATTCCTCCGCTGACTTGTCAGCTTGTGCAGGAGGGCAGGAAGGCAGGAAGGCATGCAATGGGTTGAGGTGTAGGCCTGTAAGCGGGTGATTTCACCGGCTTGTGTGGCTGGCTGCCGCGCAGGTCGTACGTGCTGCCTGCGTGTGACGGGCGCCAGGTGTCAGGCGGCGCCGCGCTGTGCCACGGCGTGCCGCTGGCGTACGGCGGGCTGCCGCAGGAGCATGTCTCGTTCGTGGGCTGCCACGACAACCAAACCATGTTCGACCAGATCATCGAGAAGGCCCCCCTGGAGGTACGTACCATCCACCACCATCACACTCACAGAAAGATGATGTATGCATGTGAATGTTATGAAGTTGTGATTGAGGTTCACTAGCCGTCCCTGCTCATTTTCGGACCCCTGGTTTCCGGCCTCGGGTCACCCTCCCACCTCACCTCACATGTGTGGTTACGAATATGTGGGGCGCAGCTTCCACCCCGCAAATGTCTGCGCTTTATTGTGAGGCGCATCTCTGTGTTGGTTGAAGGCGGCCAAAGCGCCTCTTGGTCGCCTGCGCGCTGGAGCATGTGCGACTCCATGTTCAACGTTGTCGTGTTGCGCTGGTCTTGGTTCCTGCTGTTGCATGCTGTGTGACCATGCGAGATTGCGATGTGTGAGCATGACGATTTCACAACGTGTTCGCCCTGCTGGTGGTGCATCGGGCCACACTGCTCGTCACGTCGCTTGACTGTGCTCTGCTCTGCTTCTTTTGTTGACGCCGCTCGTGGCCTACCGTATGCTGGCTGTCCCTCCCGCTGAGCGCAGGAGAGCACGGCGGAGCGCGCGCGCATGGCGACGCTGTGCCTGGCGCTGATCGCCTTCTCCCAGGGCATCCCCTTCTTCCACGCCGGAGACGACCTGCTGCGCTCCAAGTCGCTGGACCGTGACAGCTACGACTCAGGTGGGTGCGGTTGGGGTGGACCGATATGCACACACGCAACAGGCCTCTGCGCCTACCCAACCTTTGGCCCAAACTCCAAGGCCTTTGTGAAAGCAGGGCTGTTAGCAACGCCCCATTCGTGCTCAGAGGCCGGTCCGCATCGCAAGGCAAAGCTGGAGTGGAAGATGTCAAGAGTGGGGTGACGATGACGGTGGTGCACCGCAAGGCGAGCCATAGCCCAGCGATTCTGGACCTTGCCCCATGCCTTGTGCGCGACGTCCGCACGCCGCTGGTACTCCGCACGCCGCATCATGCTTTGAGATCCCTCATCTCGCCGGCCTGGTTCCTCCCACAATGTCACCATGCACGCTGATTACGCGGTGTGTTGCTCTCCGCAGGCGACTGGTTCAACCGCATTGACTGGTCGGGCGCCACCAACACCTTTGGCTCGGGCCTGCCGGTGGCCTCCAAGAACGCGGGCAGCTGGGGCTTCAAGCGCCCACTGCTGGCGGACGCGGCGCGGCTGCGGCCCACACCCGAGATCATGCAGGCCACGCACCGCATGTTCCAGGTAGGGACCCCCCTCAGGGGGCTGAGGCCTGAGGCTGCGGGGATGAGGATCTCTGTGTGAAGTGGCGGCGGGTACGTGTGAGTGGTTCAAGGGACATATGGTGGTGGTGTGGCATTGCGTTGGTATCGCACCGGGAAGGCGTTGCCGTGGACAGCGTCGCATTTGGCAACGCCATCGCCACATGCCTGCTCAGGCGCCTGGACCCTCACCTCACCCTGCGCTGCTGCTGCTCGCTTGTGCAGGCGCTGCTGCGCGTGCGCTATTCCTCCCCGCTGTTCCGCATGAGCGACCCCAAGCATGTCAGCGCGCAGCTGACCTTCATCAACACCGGGCCCAACCAGGTGAGGCGCGCTGCGCACGAGCGTCAATGCGCGATGCATCAGTGCATTATGCATGTGCATATTCTGCATGCACACTCACGCACATGAGGCACTCGGTGTGTATGGGTGGGACGGGTGACCTTTGCAGGCAGCATTCTGCAGTGAGCGTGAGGCTTGCTCTTAGTGATCTGGGTGACGGCAAGCCGTACTGGCACACGCACAGCGAACGTTGTCTACCGCTCTGACCCAGCGCATGTGAAACATGGTGTCCTGTCATGGGTTCGATAGGGACTTCTGTGCTGCAGTAAGTCCTGGTGGCCGTAAGCAAGCCTGTGAGCTGCGCTGGTGTGCGTGCACCACCGACAGATCCCTGGAGTCATCGTCATGCACCTGGCCAGCGCACCGGAGAATGCCGGCGCCAGCGGCACGTACGACCCGCGCTACGCGTCCATCCTGGTGGTGTTCAACTGCGCGCCCGCTGCAACCACCCTGGAGTGGCCGGCGGGCGTGTCGGGCCCCCTGGAGCTGCACCGTGACCTCACGCAGGTGCGGCGAAGTGTGAGAGGCTGAGGGCAGGCCTGCATGCAAGTCCAAATGCACATCTCTACGTGTGTGTGTGTACAGAAGTTTGTGCTCGAGTGTAAGTGTGTGGTCGTTGGCCAGCGGAATATGAAGCCAAATAACCTGTCCATTTGGTCATTGGCTGCGGATAGGGTTGACCTGCGTAATTCTGGTTTGTATGGCCCACTTCCCCTTTCCCCTCCTCCCTGCATGCAGGAGTCGTGCGGTGATGCACGCCTGGCAGAGTGCAGCGCAGACAACGCAGCGCGCAGGGTACAGGTGAGACCCGCTGCGTGCACCCACCTGCCTGCCTGCCTGTTTGCACCAGTGTTGGTAACCGGCGTGCTTTCCGTTCCGTTGCACCTTGGGAGTTTTGGTAGGGTGTGGTCGGAGTCCTCGTGTTCATTCGCGTCCGTTCCTGCTACCGGGCCACTGCCGCATGGTGTTGTGGGGCGCTCCTCGGAAAGCTGCCGCTTTGTGCTAACGCCCGCTGTGGTTGCATTTGCAGGTGCCTGCTCGCACCACGGCAGTCTTCGTTCAGCGCCGCTAGGCCTGATGCTGCTGGCGCTGTGCGCTGTGCGCAGCGGACAATACCTCGCCAGAGAGCTGCCCAAGCAGCAGCCACACGTGGCCGTTTCCATGGATGGATTGGGCAGGGTTGTGGCCACATGGGTGTACCCCTAGTATGATGCACGACACGTTTAGGTTTTCCTCGTTCCTGCTTCCAAAAGTTCCCGTGCCTTGTCGGTTTTTCGCGTTCCTGGTTTCCTTATGCAGCGTCTAATATTTTGTGGTTGCATTTGGAGTTGCTGGAAAGCTGCATTCCCGATTATACTTGGCTTATTTCGGATACCCAAAGCATGTATGCCTACCAGCCCCTTGTCGAGAAGCATGCTGGATGCAGCGCACGCGGCCTTTTCGCCAATCAGGTGACTTGTCATGCATTGCCTGGCCTGCAGTCAGCGCTGTGCATGGCCTGCAGTCAGCGCTGTGAGTGAGAGTGTATGTTCATGCGTGTTTGTTTGATTCCACATACTTTGAGCGTTACGGCCTTACCAATCTAGCATCTTGTGGTTGTCCCCGTCGTGTTTGTCTGCAGCTTCTGTTTCAGCTTGGTAACTCTCCAGTTCGAGCCGCCAACAGGGCCTGTCGCGGGGGCTGCATTGGCCCTGTCATAGACGTCTGGCCTTGTACTGTACCATCCAGAACACGGAACGCGGTGCCACTTCAATTCCTCAAATCCCACAAGCAAAACACAACGTGTGTGGTAGTGAGCACAGTTGTTTGTATGGGTTCCTCTCTGGATGCCCCCATCAAGAGTCGAGGCGCAGGGCAATCACTGCTTTACACTCGTGCAAGTTGTCGCCCGGTTGCATGCGTTGTGCTGCGCTCAGCATGCGACCGCCGCATGCAATAATTCCTTGGACAAATAGCAGGCACTCCGCCGTCCTTCCCAGCAAGCACAAGCAAGAGTGGTGTGTGCAAATAGGCAATCCAACCTTACATGTGAGCGAGAGTGTTTGTCCGGTTCTAAGCAAACAAGTTACAACGCCGTGGATGATCGATGGTGCCGTTGACCGCTTGTGTCTGTTCAATGCGGATGGGCGTACGGCCCTACAGGCTTGCTACTGTTTGGAACGGTGGCGCCATACGGCCATCGTGACAGGCGACGTGCCCAGTGGCGCGCGCATGTGTGTGTAAGACAATGTTGTAACGTAAGCTTCAAGCACGAGAGCTCTGTGAGGCATTTGTAGCAAATCTTCCCACACAATGTCGTTTGCCAATTCTTCCGCACGCAACATGATCCCAATCATCTGGGCCTGACTAATTGAACATGTCAGGCTGCAGGTCTAGCAGCATCACACATGCATGCACAACAGGTATATACAACACAATTCCTTTGGCATAGCCTTGAACCGTTCACGTCACTCTACGCATTGAGGTCATGTCGTTGACTAGCAGTGAAAGCACGTTATAGCGAGATAGCAGCGCATGTGTTCAATTGCATATGCAACACGTATGGACGCTTTTCTCTGGTCAACTGGTCCGGTCCAGCCATTATCAGCCTCGCACGTTCTGCAAGGCCGTGGCTGAGGCATGTGAACATCACTCCATGTGACTAAGCAGACGGGAACGCTGAGCAATGAATAACAGCAATAAGGCACAGCAGGCACCTGCCGAACGCATATTGCGCTTGGTCATCAGCCTGTGTACTGCAATCCAATGAAGGTGGATCACCTGCCGCTCGTCTTAGCGGTGATCAGTGCGCTGGCTAGGTTTGCATTGACGTCCTTGCACCAGAACGACACCGCCGGCAGTGTCGCGAAGGTTTGGCCTGCGTTCAGACATGCACGCCGAGAGGATAGAGGTGAGGCCACACAAGTGGAGGACAGGCGGTTGCAAAGCAGCGGAAGTGGCTCTCCTGCAGCAGCCCATGACGCAAGGCAAGCCCTCTAGGCTCTAGCGGTCGACTGCATGTCCACAGCCAGTGTGCCACTGCACATGCTCATTACACCCATGCTCGTCGCGCCATGGGCACAGGCTGGCAAGCCCAACCTCCCACCGGCCGCATCGTGATGCATGCAAACACCATGCACGCTCATGCCGCTCACGCTCACCGGCAGGCAGGCGCACGTAGAAGCGGCTGCTGGTGACCTTGCCGGCACGGAACGGGCCCAGGTCCACGTGTTGCGCCCCGCTGTAGGACTGTGTCGTGTCCGCCGGCGCCGCGTACCAGTGCGTGTTGGGCGCGAGCCCGTCGTACGTGAACTTGTCGACACGCAGCGTGCACGCGTCGAGCACGGTGAAAGTGGCTCCCGGGGCGACGTGGTCGTAAGCCTTGATGGCGACTGTGGCGCCGGTGTAAGGGGATTTGACGGCGCAGCGGGGGAGGATGGGCGTGGAGGCGAAGTTGGCGGAGACCTGCTTGCAGAAGAAGGAGAGGCCCTTGACGCTGGCCCAGGTCTTGCCTGCGATACACGGAGGACACGAGAAGTAGTTTTCAGCGCCGTTACCGCAGGTCGTTTTTGATACGCTGCCAATCGCGTGGGGTCACTGGCTGGGGGTGCAACCAGCAGCGGAGGTGCCAAGCAGGCAGTTCCTGTGCGCCTTTTCCCCCCTTCGCCCTCGGCCAATCAAGCGGCCATGCTCAGCAACGCACATGCGTGTGCATGGCATGGCAATATGGCACGTCGTCCTCTCGTTTCTCCAGGGACGCTCCTTAGACCTTACCAGTCGGCAGGCGCAGCACAACATCCAGCGGTGCCGCCAGCGGACCGGTGGTGGCAGGCAGGCCCGTCTCGCCAGCGATGTAGGAGTAGAGCTGCAGCGCGTCGGCGGCGTCATACGCGCGCATCGTGTCGTTAGCTGCCGCGACGAACTTGGTGTTGGGGCCCAGGCCATCGTACCTGAGAGACACGCACATAGAGGGGTCATGAGTTGGACCTGGCACTGGCACTGGCACCTTCACAAGAGGTGGGATGTGTTCCAAGCTGACAACGCCTCTGGCCCTGACACCAGTGCGCACCTCAGATTCTGCTCAACCGCAAATTGAAATGGCACATGCGCAAACTGGGTAGCTCCCTCATCCTCACCTGAAGCCAGAAACCACCGCCGTACAGTCGTCCTGGATCATGACCGTACCGCCGGTCACATGGTCGTACAGCGTGAACGGCAGTACGGATCCCACGTACGGGCTGGCCTTGGTGCAGGCGGGGCTGATGGGTACGCTGGCAAAGTCGGCGCCCGCGAGCTCACAGAAGAATGACACCCACTTGACTTGACTCCAGGTGATGCCTGCGCAGCCAGCAGTCACCACGCCGTCAGAGCAGGCCCCGTCTGCGTCGCAGCAGCGGCAGGCGCGCTGCTTCAACAGGTGTGCAAGCAGCAGTTCGAAGGGACACAACCGGCAAACACAACTGCACACCGCTGACAGAACTCAAACCTGTTGCGAATAGTTAGAACCTGTTGCTACTAGACAGAGCTGCGGGTCAGGGCATACGGGCAGCATGCATGCTCCACGCTTCCAACTAGTTCCAGAGAGTCCTGCATTTGAGCATGTGTGGACCGGGCTGGCCTCATCAGTGTGCCGCTTGCCCTGCTGCAGCCTCACCGGCAAGCAGCCGCACGTATACGGTGGTGCGCAGCTCTGCGCCGGTGGAGTGGCGCACCAGGCGGGTGCCCTTGCCCTGAGCGTACGACGACTTGGCAGTGGCGTTGCCGACCTTCCAGAACGTGTCGGGGCCCAGGCCATCGTACCTGTGTGCACAGACCAGGGCGCAAGCAGAATGTGTCTCAATTGCGACTCCACAGGCTATCAGGGACCAGGACTCAAAGACTGAATCAACTGCATGAGCAATTCACTAATTGCTTGGAATGAGTCTCCCATCCCACACATTGGCAATCCGTCAGACCACAGTCTCAATGCGCCCCAGCTTGGCAGCATCGTCCAATAGGCTACACCTCACAGCGGTCTCGGCGCATCAATGCCACAAACCAAATGAGGCCTCTCGAAACTTCACACACTATGGCTGAGGTTTGCACCATGCCCACCTCGGGTTCCCACTTACACAAAGTCGGTGATGGCAAAGGTGCAGTCGTCAATGATCTTGAAGTTGCCGAACTTGACGTGGTCATACGGCTGCAGCGGCGCCGTGTAGCCCACGTATGGGCTCTTGCTGCTGCACTTGCTGCGCAGGTACACGAAGCCCAGGGTGGTCTTGGTGGCGGCGGACCACAGCGCCAAGCGGTTGACCGTGCCCCACGACACACCTGCACGCGCCGGACGACAACACATCCACGCGCGGGCAGTACATTATTACTATCTTTGCTGGGCGCTCACTGGCACACCCTATCTTCTTCACGCGAGCACATACCGATTAACCATCGTATACCACATCCCAATACACCAATGAACCATCGTAGCTGGCAAGCAGAGATGCGTCAGCCGAAAACAGGCTGAGTGTGTATAATAATGTGGGTGTGAGTGGGGCGCATTCAGCACGTACCGTTGGGCAGCTGAAGAGTGATGACGGGCCCAGTGCCGATGGCCTTGCCCGCTGTATACTTGGCTAGGGCCATGCCGGACGCAAATGCCTCATCCGTCTGCTGTCCCGCGACCACCCAGAACACCTCCGAGGCGTTGCCATCGAACCTGCACACATTAGTAACCAGAACATGAGGAGGGGGGCTGCCTACAGAAACACGGGTGTCCTGTCCGAGCAGGAACGGAATTTGGTTGTAGCACACACAATGTGATTCATAGGAGAACCATGCAAGCAGCACCATGCACCCAACTGCTGCAGCACTTTTTATCAGCTGCAATGATGTAAAGCTATCAAATACAGTGCAGCACCGCAAACCAGCATGTGCACATGTTGCTGTATGGCATTCACATAGGCATCATGCAGTTCCACAGCAGTAATTGTGTCACTAATCCGTGAAGCAATCTTCGTACCTAAGGTTAGAGATGGTGACAGTGCAGGAGTCCACCACTTTGACGATGCCTGCCACACCGTTCCCCGCGCGGTTCACCAGGTTGGCGGCAAAGCCGGTGAACGAGCTGGCCTTGCTGCAGGTGCGGACCGGGCGGGGCGGCAGGTCGTATCCACCCGCTGTGCAGTCCGTTGGAGACGGCGAAGGCGGCGGCGGGGAGGGCGGCTTTGGTGAGGGCAACGCACCCGCGGGGGGCGGCGAGGGCGCGGGCGTGGACCCAGCAGCACCTAGGGAGATGTACGCAAAGTTGGCGGAGAACTGCTTGCACCAGAGGGAGATGGCGCCAACCTTGTCCCAGCTCTCGCCCGGCGGCAGCCTGACCACAACGGTGGACCCGGTAGCGGCGCCTGCGGTGTACTTTGGGCTGATGGCGCGGCCGCCACGGCCGAATGCTGATGAGTTAGAGGCACCCCACCAGTAGGTGTCGGGGCCAGCGCCATCATACCTGCCATACGTCACATGGGAGGCGGGTGCAAGTTAGTGGGTTGGGCATACATGCAGAATGTGCTGCAAGATGTTGCATGGGGGGGCAGCAGGCGCGAACGGGCTGGCAGCGAACTGCGTTGAGCAAGCCTGATGCAAAACTCGATCGCGAGACCCTGCCTGTATGTTGGGTGCAGTGAACCAAGTATACCTCAGTCCTGCGCCAGTGTTTCAATGGACTTCAGCTTTTGGCCGAGTACCATCATCACTGCAAGCAGCGACCTGAGTGCTGTGACCGTGTGGCAGCACACATAGCGCTCTCAGGCCGGGTCCGTTGCCAAGCCTGCGTGTGCATATGCTGCTGAAGGCGCTCACTTGAAGTTGGAGACCTGGAAGGTGCAGTCATCCACGATGGTGACTGTGCCAGAAGCGCCATGCTCCAGGGAGGTGAGAGCGCCCGAGAAGCCAACGTACGGGTGCGTCTTGCTGCAGGCAGCGCCGTCGTCTGCACAGGCAGCGTGGTGGGTTGCGTAAGCAGGGGTTCGATCAGTTGTGACGGGAGCTTGGTGCGTGGTAGGTTGCCATGGGCTCTAGCATGCTGTGGCCGCATCGCTGCCGCAGCCTCATCTATCCTTTCAAGCCATACAAACTGCTTGGAATTGCAAGCCTTTCGGCCTGTGCACCAATTGTCACACTGAAGGCAATCCTGTCACGCACCTGCGGTCAGCAGCTGGACCTTCCAGCCGATCTTCTGGTGTGAGTCACACTGGTAGTACAAGCCGTCAGCGGGCTCCGCAGTGCCAGGCGTGTAGTTCAGGATGTAAGGCGCATCCGGAGTGCCGTGCGAGTCAGCACTGCCGGCGTAGACGGTCTCGTTGATGTCGTCCCGGCAGCAGCCCCCACCGTTGATGTCGGTGGTGAAGTACAGCGGGTGCGTCTCACCGCCCTGCACATGGCCCATTAGGGTGGGGTAATCAGACCAAACTTGGGATTTGCATACCTGCCAAAGCATCCGGGAGTTTATGTGGGTGTTTCATATACCAGTGCGTATAGGTACTGCTGGATGCAGCGTTTTGTGAGCAAGCCTTGCCTTACCTGTACTGAAAAGGTGTACTGCACGCCGCGGTACATCTTGAGGACCGGTGTCTCAATGCCGCTCAGGTAGTAATCCAGGCCCCAGCTGGGGGGGTTGGGGTAGGACACGATATTCCCCTGCGTAGCATGGAGCAAGAGAAACACCAATCAGTGTGCAGATGGTTTGCATGTAATGTGCAGGCAGGCGGGGCGGCTGTGCAGTGCTGGCTGCAGTCCTGTGTACGCTAGACAGGCAAACAGGTGCGTTGAGCATGCTGCGGCACAGAAGGTTTTGCCTGCATGCCTGGCGCCGTTCAGGAATGAGGTGCCACAGCAAATGCTGCCCAGGCGGATGCGTATTGGGATGGTGCAAGGATGCACATTGCACCGTTAGTTGCATCGCAACGCACCGTTGTCACGACGATGTACGTGCGTCCCGCCAGGACACGCTCTGCCTTGGGTGGGGATGGTGGGGACTGGACCGCTGGGGGGGAAGGGGTGGACAGGTCGCCGCCGGAAGTATTGAAGGTGCCTGCATACGTGAGTGGGTGAGCCGGATGACGGGATGAGTAACATACTAACATGTGAGTAACCAGTGCTTGTGTGCGGTACTCACGTTGGTGTTCCCAACCACAGGGTACCAGCCTTGATACATGCATTGTGTGCATCATATGCATTGAGCACCGGTCTGATCATCCACAACCAGACCTGTGGGGAGTCAGATCCCACCAGCTCGTGTCGTGTGGCAGGCAGGAGCCCCCGGCCCAATCAAGCCCCGGCACATGTACTGCATTCCCCAGCAAAAGCAGGCGCGCACTCCCCTCACCTATGTCGCTGGAGCAGGAGTAGCCGGTGGCGCCAAAGTCGAACGTATCATCAGGCGCCGCATGGTTGTCGTAGCCGTGGTACAGCACGATGGGTCGTGCCGCAGTGGAGGTGCTGGGGTTGAATGGGCCCGTCGCCCAGATGTTGGGCTTTGCGACCCCCTTGGGCCAGTCGTGGTCGTACGCATCCACCGCCTGGCAATGGAAGAAAGCGTATGGCTGTTATGAGCCCGAGCTTGCACTTGCTCAATCTGGCCAGCATCATGCCCTCGACACACTTCATGCAACACCGCCAAGCGTACCCACCACCGCTTGATGAGTCAAGACTTGGAACTGCCATGCAAACCTTTAATTAGCGCGCACGAAGTTGATGCTGTGCATGGAGTACACACAGTGCCGTAGGATGTGGAGCGGTACGCAGCAGGCTCACCTTCAGAGGACGCCTGAAGGTGATCGTGGTCAGCCCGTTGCGGCGGTCAAAGCCAAGCAGCTTGGCGTTGTTGGCTGAGGCGGAGTTATTCAGGTAGTTGGTATCCGGGCACACACCAAGGTACTGCAAAGAAAGTAAGCATAATGCATGAGCAGCGAATCTGATAAAGTGATAAGCACATACTGTATTCCGATCATGACGTCAGTATTGGTGATCGCAGCCAGGCAACAGGCACGATTCGCGTCACAATGCGAGCTTCTTGTGGCGCTGCACCTGCAACATGTTCTAAAACTTGCCCCCGCACTGGCCGCACTCACCCCAGGTGTGTAAGAGCACTGCTGGCGGGCCCCTAGGTAGTAATCCAACGCAAACGGAGTGCTGCCGGCAACGCCAGCAACCACCACGTCGGCGCCGACCATGTTGACAGTCGTAAAGCTGGGGTCGTTGAATCCAAAGCCCATCCAGCCGTCCGCATCGAGCTTCGCCTGAAGAGTGACGTCGGCGAGGGCGCCGGTCTCATCCAGCGACCAGTATACGTTGTAGCGCCCTGGGATCAGCTCCTTGCAGTTTTGCATGGTGTTGAGGGTGGCGTCAGGCAGGCGGTTGGGTAGGGGCATGGCCATGCCGGGCGCCAGCATGACGTGAGCCAGGTCGGCGTCCACAGATTCACACCTGTGCAGGGAGCCAGAAACATGTGTGTGTCAAGGTGTGCAAGACGAGCAAGGTGCTCCAGCGATCTGCTGAACCCGCAGGCCGTGCTTCAAGTGCTTCCACCAGCCACCTTGACTCCCTTGGTTGTCGTTACCGCGTGAATGTGAGAGCACTCACATGTTCTACCCATGCTCTCCCACGACTCACCATGCGCTGAATCCCTGGCAGGTGTCCCATGTGAGGCCCTCGGCAAGCTCAAGCACAAGCTGCATGGATAGGGGCAGTCACAGCGGTACCACATGACAGGTTAGCATGCGCTAGGCGGGCATGATTTGTTGACTTATTGATTTGGAATGCGAGCAGGAGGTGTGGCCATATCGTCCACCCGGCCAGCATCCGGATCACGCTGTGTGTCCAACTGCAAGACCCTGTGTCAGGAAGAGCGTCCGAGGGGCATGCGGTGTGATTCCCATGGGGCCGTGCAGTGTGCATATCAGCATATCTGCATGTGCGTACGAGACCCTGTGTATGCAGGCATCGCACAACCCCTCGCGCATGCAGCTTACATGTTCTACCAAGCCGCCCGATGACGCACACCTTGAATTGCATCACCCCTGTCGCCAGGCAGGGGGTGTACCGGCCACACTCACCGTTTGGAAGCCGTTGGCCTTCGGCAGCTTCATGTTGTTAGCGCGCTTGCCCGACCTGTCAGCAAATGCCGGCAGTGAGGACGAGAGTGTTTTTCATTTCAATTGCGCATCTGCAGTGCAGGAACAGCGCCTGCGGCTGTGTCTGAGTGTACTGCATGATGCGGCTGCATTGGCCAGCACCGCCGTCCTGCCTGCAGCCATGCAAGCCTGCATCGATCGTCATGCCCCACATGCATGCCAGAGAATAGCTCCTGTGTAGCATGGCACACCACCATCAGGTCCTGCCGCATGCACTGTGTGCACACCAGGGCAACCCTGCCGTTGTCTGTAACCCATGGCCATGCACGTCAAGCGGGGCGGCAGCGGCGCACGCCACGGCACTGGGGATGGCGCTCCGGCCTCAGGCATCCACAGTGCTTCGTTTACTTATGCAGGAGGCGTGGACAGGGACTCAATATGACTCACTTGAGTGCGGAGTATTTAATGGATGAGCCGCACCGCCAGTACGCAGCAGGCGCGAGACCGTCATACCTGTCTCACAACGGCATGCCGCACGCAATTTGCACAGGCCAGGAGTGTGAGAAAGTCTAACGCCCATGGGGAGGGGCCAGGAGTGTGAGCAGGAGTGCTGTATCATATGCGAGTGGCTGTAACACGAAATCCAGAATTCCGTCGCGGATTTCCGGAGTGCGTGGGCAGGGGCGTGGACAGTGCTTGTCTGAACCACTGTCATTCGCGCCAGCAGAATATGCAGGCGAAGTGCGGGACATTCAGATGCCAACCAGAAGGTGAAGGTCCCCGCCGAGGTCAGCGCCAAACCTACCCAAACATGGATACTTGGAAGGTGCAGTCGTCCAGCACTTGAACGTCTCCAGTTATCTGCAAGGATGCACCGCAGCGGTGGGTGTTGAAATGTGCAGTGCACATGCATGTGCTGCTCATACCACGAGGCTGCCAAGGTGCTTGCGCAAAGGTCATCTGGTAGGACTGCTGACATGAGTGTTGGCAGCTGTACCTTGTGCTCTGCATTTGTCAATGCTCCACGAAAGCCAACATAAGGGTTGGTCTTGGATCCTCCGCAGCGGTTGGCAGCGGCCAGCACTGCACCACTGCTGACGACTACTACGGCCAGCAGCAGCGCCAGGTAGCTGTGGACCATCCTGTGTGCTGATCCTGTATGCTGGTCAAACCCACACCGAGCCTTTGAAACGCCTGCAGGGCAGAAAGCAATTTGACGCTGGGCTGATTAGTGCCCATATGGGCTAGGTCAAACCACCCGTCCAAGACCAGTCGGGCAGGCGGGCGGGTTGCGATGAAGCGACACACCTCAGCGGCCAGAGACTCCTTAGGCTTATAAGCTGCAAAATTTAGCTTCCGAATTCGAACACCGCTCCTTCACCAGGTTTCGTGCTTTGTTCGCTAGGAATGCTTTAAAGCCCGCCAGGTCAGTTCACACAGGTCACTTATGTGTATGAACGACACTTGCAAGTCTAAACGCCCGCGAAGCACACAACCATAAACAATTGACTTCCGGGGCTTTTGTATGCGCTGACGCATAACCTGCTCTGCGCTGCCCGCCAACGCGACACAACAGTGGACAACGTCAGACTTGTCCTGACTTGGATAATTTTGAAAATCCTGGCCATAGAGCAGCTTCCCAGCTGCCCTGCAATGTATGAATGTACGTTTATGAGTATGCCTGGGCATGCAGGACCCACCTCTTCATGCCCTGCTTCACCCCAGGTGTTTGCTCAAGCCCTCACCGTAAAGTGTCTAGTACGCCCCACCAGCGTACGCCCCACCATGGCAATTAACAGCACTTGCAGCAGATATTTTGTCAAAGAACCGAGAGCCAGGCGACTTGGGTGGCTTATGGTGTGCAAGGACGTAATGCTTGCAGCTTGCTTGCCGTGACCCTGCTTGCCACAAAGGTGAGGAAAACCCACCATCGGGTGAACGGAATGGTGCCTGAAAAGCTTCTTGTTATGTTGAGCATTACAGACAGAGTCTATGTTCCTGCCTGGTTTGGTCCGCGGTGGGTCCATGCAGGCCATGCTCCAGGCCAAGCGCACTTTTCTGCAAGTGCGCTCAGGGAAGCGCCTGAAGTACCAGCAGCTTGAAACTCTAGCTGCGACACTTGCAGCTTTCTTACCAGCTGAGCTTGCCTGGAGCGCCGGGGGGGCGCATAGGCCACACGCACGGGGCAGGCTCAAAGGTTCAGGCACCGGCCAAGACAATTTTGTGCTTGTGTTGGGCACTCACAAGCACATCAACGGGCACACAGGTTTTGCACTGCTGTGGGCTGTGCAAGGTGTTGAACGACAGCCAGGTGGGTATGGATAGGGCCCTTCAGTCTCCCACAGTCCCAGACACCCCGCCCAGCCGCAACGCTTGGCGTACATGCATGCAGGCACAATTTGACAAGGATGCGCTGCCAGGTTTAGAGTTTTGTTGTACAGTGCAGTGCAATCGAAGAAACCTGCGTCACGTGCTGTGGAGGCGAGTTGGGAGGTCTGCATGGCCCAGTCACACATTGGACATGCCGCAAGCACGACAGCTGTCTACCCCACAACCTGATGCGTCCCGTGCAAGGAACACGGAGCATGCGTGAGCTGTGGTTTAGTGCAGAGCGCAGCACAATGCGCATGCAGCATCGTGGGGATGTCGGCACGCACGGTGCGATGCACAAGATGGTGGTAAACATGGACCCAACCCACCGCATGGATCAGCCTCACCACTTTGCCACAGGTTGAGCCATCCAGCGATGTCTGCTGCACACGCCAGGTAGGTATGGAACATCGCTATTCTGCAAATCGCCAACCTCATGTGAACAGGTGGGGACAGCAACGGTATCGTGCGGCTGTGACGTTTCAGCAGGGGCCCTCCATCTGGTTACAACTTACAAGTACAAAGGCACTATCCGGGTCAACACAGCCACCCCCAGACAAAAGCATGAAGCTGGTGTCGGCTACTTGTACGCCAACAGCACTGCAACCAAGGCAGCGCTTTGCACCCCTTAGGGATGCAACCGCGTTGTACATCGCATGCTCACATGGGTCCGTCTTCCACTCTTCCATGATCCATGGGGAAGCGGCAATGTGCTGCAGCACGCAGGATGTCAACCATGCCGCCAGCATTGTCTTGCACCAGCAACAGATTCAACAGAGTATACCGTATCCAAGCAATCAGCGTCTCTACACAGCACAAAGCAACGCCCTACAGCATGATTGTTTGGCCGCTCAGGGTGCAAAGCCGGGCCACCATTCTGGGCGGGCTGCATGTCGCACACGCAAGCAGCGCATGCTGAAGATGCCCCCAGATGTACCACAGACCTTGAAATCATATGTCTCCAAGCAGGACTGGACCGCAGTGCGATATGCAGGTGTCAGGAGGAAAACGCCCATGCTCTGTACCGTAATTTGCAACAGGGAAGGCCATACAGAGTGACCAGCGGGGAGATGCGTGTTGCCAAGCTCCCCTGCGGCATTGCACTGTCATCACTGCGCAAATGAAGCAACATAAATAGCACATGGGGCTTGCAAGGTCCCTCTGCCCTGATGCACGGAGCAGTGCATTGCTCCCATACCAAAACGCGGTTTGAGCAGTATGTCACATCGTGTGCTTTGTCGGCAAGCCACGGAAAAGAAAGGCTACTGTCATGCACGTTCCCTGCATGGTCCTATCATGCGCACAACGCATTGCACGTAGCAACACACACCGACAGCACGCATACGCACACTGCACGGCCCCAAGACAAGCATACTGCATGGCCCCATGGATGGGAGCCAAACAACTCTAAACACACTGACAGGCCGCATCACACACTATGCACAGTGCCCGCTTGAGCAACATGCCATCCCGTTATGGCCTGCGAGGTCACCAAGTATACATCTCATCAATCAATCAATCAATCAGCCATTCAGCCAATCAGCCAATCACGCCGACAGGCCGCGGGACCCACAAGAAGACAGTTTGGGCACCGCTGTGCAACGTGAAAGAATCAGCGCTTACTGTCAGTCACGCAAAGGCAGGTTTGCTCCTCGCTAGCATGAGCGAGACCCCTGTGTGGGTGGTGTGACCGGGATATCTGCTCAGCATGCAATAGCTTCACGCGCAGCTGCAGCGGCTGCTGCCGATATGCATGTTGCATGCCACACACAACGCAAGGCGTGAAACAGAGAAGGCCCAAAAGTCCTACAAAGAGCCTACAGTTAAGCTAAACCCACACAAAAGCACATGCAAGTCTACCTGCTTCACTGCTTGTCATAACAACATCCCCACCACCACCGCACAGTCACACATATACACACACGCCGAACTGCAGTACAGGCACAGGCAAGGACGGCAACCAGTGCAGAGTGCCTGTTGCCCTGTATAATGGATGGGCCGCACCATTCCATCCCCCTCCCACCGGGCCCAAGAATGCAAGAATAGTTGAATACACACAGCTGGTTTCAGACTTTGCTCATCCATCAGGCCTCTCAGGTCATCACAGCACCAGTGCCAGCAGCAGCACGGCCGCGAGGGCCGCGCTGACGGTGAGCGCCTTCGCCTCCGCACGCGAGGCGCCGCCCCCGCCGCCGCCGCCGCCCGCGCCCGCCACCAGCGGCGGCTCCGTCACGCCCGGCAGCGGCGCGCTGAGCGTGATGTATGCTAGGTTAGCGTTGTAGTCACGGCACCAGAACGACACCGCGCCAAAGCTGTCCCATGTCTCGCCTGCCGTGTCGCCAGGAAGGGAGGGAAGGGAGAAGCCGCAGGCGTGGGTAAGCGGTGCATTGCAGCTAGCTAGCGTTGTGATTTCGGTGCACGGCAGGAAACGAGCAGCAGCTAGCACCGTCACAAGCAAGCACTACCAACTCGACGCCCAGCTCTGCCACGTTGCAGCACTGGGCTGTGTGCAACACCTCAGGCCGTGTCCGTGCACCACATAGCAAGCGCTGTGCAGCAGCATGGCCTCGTGCCCCAACACCGGCAGCAGCGCTTGCCACAACCATGCAACCAGCGCACCTGGCAGCAGCTTCACGATGAGGTCGCCTCCGTTGCCGTTCGCCCTGCCCGCCCGGTACTCCTCGCTGATGGTGTGGCCGCGCAGGAAGCTCTTGGCGTCCGCCGCGCCCCACCAGTAGGTGGCGGGTGCGGCGCCGTCGTACACCCAGCGCGACACGCGGAAGGTGCAGTCGTCCACAATGGTGAAGATGCCCTGCGTGTTGTGCTCCAGGGAGACCAGCGGGCCACTGAAGCCCACGAAGCGGTGCGTGCGGGGGCAGGTGGAGCCTGCACGCAATGCCGTCAACCCAGCAACAGAAAACGCCCGTGAGTTAAATTGTCGGCAGCACTGGCACCCGAACAACTAGCAAAGAAAGGTTTCTGCATCCGCAGACAAGCACATGGATTCTGCGTGTGGAAAATGCCGAGGGTTAGTGAGCCGACAAACACAAGAACGAATGGCAAATGACCAGGCATGCAGCAACAATGAACGAACACACACACACACACACACACCGGTTGCGCACCTGGCGGGGGCGGGGGCAGCGGCGGCGAGAGCGCCTCCGGCGGGGGTGGCGGCGGGGGCTGCTTCACGCCCGTACCCAGGGCAACGTACGCAAAGTTTGCGGAGAACTGCTGGCACCAGAAGGAGATGGCGCCGACCTTGTCCCAGCTCTCGCCCGGCGGCAGCCGCACCGTGAGGTCCAGCCCGGCCCCGTTGGCGGCGCCTGCAGTGTACTTGGCGCTGATGGCGCGGCCGCCGGGCAGAGCGCTGACGGAGGATGCGCCCCACCAGTAGGTGTCGGGGCCCGCACCGTCGTACCTGTTGAGTACAGTAATCAGTAGGGCATGAGTCATGTGGTGACTCAAAATTGAGTCATGGGTCACAGCATTGAGGCACACGCATGATTGTTGTGACGTCGAGCAACAGCAGCACGCTGACCGTTGCAGGTCAAGGAGTGAAGCGGTAGTGCCGCAGTACAGGAGCAGTGTGAGTCCGTGAATGATGCTGGCAACGATGACTGGCACTCACTTGAAGCCGGTGACCTTGAAGGTGCAGTCATCGATGATGCTGACTGTGCCGGACACGCCATGCTCCAGGCTGGTGAGGGGCGCGCTGAAGCCGACATACGGGTGCGTCGTGCTGCAAGCGGCGCCGTCGTCTGCACAGCCCGCAGCAACCAGAATAGAGTGGTCGTGATGGGCACCGTCATGTTTAAGGTTTGAATTCCATGCATTCATGCATACTTCATCATAATGCCATGCACAAGGGGGTAGCGGCCATATAAATCGCCGTGCCGGCTTGATGCAGCGTTTGGGTCATGCCGTATGCCTGCATGCAAGACGCACCTGCGGTCAGCAGCTGGACCTTCCAGCCGATCTTCTGGTGTGAGTCACACTGGTAGTACAAGCCGTCAGCGGGCTCTGCAGTACCCGGCGTGTAGTTCAGGATGTAAGGCGCATCCGGTGTGCCATGCGAGTCAGCGCTGCCAGCGTAGACGGTCTCGTTGATGTCGTCCCGGCAGCAGCCCCCGCCGTTGATGTCGGTGGTGAAGTACAGCGGGTGCGTCTCGCCGCCCTGCGCATGGCACAGCAGACACGGCCACGTGTTTCAACTGTCCTGTTACACAATCAGCGGGGGAGCCTGCTAAATTCCTGATGGTGATACGAGCATGCAGTTGTCCTGCCTGTGCAGTTACGGCATTGAGCTGGCTTCGCTAGCTGGCTATCACGGGTTCGCCCACAGGATTTAGCCCTGACGGACTTCACAGCCCTGGCAGTAAAGGCAATGCTGGCCACCGCACCTGTACTGAGAAGGTGTACTGCACGCCGCGGTACATCTTGAGGACCGGTGTCTCAATACCATTGAGGTAGTAATCCAGGCCCCAGCTGGGGGGGTTGGGGTAGGAAATAATGTTGCCTGTGGTAACAACGATGTTGGTACGGCCGGCAAGGATACGCGGCGCCGCCGCCACGGCGGGAGGCGGGGCTTTGAACGGCGGCGAGGGCGTCGCGACGTCTCCGCCGGACGTGCTGAACGCACCTGTGTGCACACCCAGCATTACAGTACGGTGCACGCTTCAGCATCTGACTGGCCATGCAGGTTGTGCATATGCGCATGGCCATATGCAGGACAGTGGGTGCACCGGGCACACGCAGCATGCGCTGCACAGCTAGTGCAGCAGAGACCATTTGCTTGCGAGCTACAGCAAGGGCGACGCATGCGCAGTCGATTAGGGTGATGGGCAGCGCAGTGCGCCTGGGCCATGATGCCATGACAACGATGTGTACGCTAACAAAAGCGTCTCCCTACCCAGTCCTTACCTATGTCGCTGGTGCATGAGAATCCTGTGGCGCCAAAGTCGAACGTGTCATCCGGCGACGCGTGATTGGCAAAGCCATGATACAGCACGATGGGTCGTGCCGCGGTGGAGGTGCTCGGGTTGAATGGGCCTATCGCCCAGATGAGCGGCAAGGGGCTGCCCTTGGGCCAGTCGTGGTCGTACGCATCCACCGCCTGACAATGGAAACACGCAATGGGATTAGCACACCGCATGCAAGGTCGTGGTCAAGCTAGCTGGATGTGTTGGACGCAAGCGCTGTCCATGCCACAGTACACCAGTGTGTTCATGTGCAAGACAGCAGGCAGCACCTGCACTATGGCTTTAGACTGGTAACTTGGTAAGACACGAGCTGCAATTTATCCTTCGCCTGGTGCAGAGAAATCAGCCTGCACTCCTGCAGCATTGCCAAAGACCTTGTTGGGGCAGGCAGGCGCTCACCTTCAGAGGGCGTCTGAATGTGATCGTCGTCACCCCATTGCGACGGTCAAAGCCAAGCATCTTGGCGTTGTTGGCGGAAGCAGAGTTGTTCAGATAGTTGGTATCCGGGCAGACACCAGCGTACTGCGCACACAACAGCAGCCGCAACTCATACGGTGAGTTTTGTCCGGAAGGATCGACTCCGGCGTACTTTGCATCATTGCATGCCAAGCGTGAAAGGCATCATGGCAAGCATGCAAGACCACCTCCACTGCTATGCCGCCCTAACGTGTCTGTTGCACTCACCCCAGGTGTGTACGAGCACTGCTGGCGTGACCCCAGGTAGTAATCCAGAGCAAAAGGCGTGCTGCCGACAATGCCAGCCACCACCACGTCCGCGCCGACCATATTGACGGTCGTTTCGCTAGCGGCGTTGAACCCAAATCCCATCCAGGACGTCTCCGCAAGCTTCGCCTGAAGAGTGATGTCCGCAATTGCACCGGTTTCGTCCAGCGCCCAGTACACGTTGTAGCTGCCGGGAACGAGCTCCTTGCAGTTTTGCATGGTGTTGATGGTGGCATCGGGCAGGCGGTTGTCGAGGGGCATGTCCATGCCGGGTGCCAGCATCACGTGACCCAGATCCGCGTTCACGGATTCACACCTGAACGCGAGACATCCAGCCACACACGTTCAAGCATGCATCGCCATACTGCCAAAACAGAGCCGTGTGCGCTGTAACCAGCCTGGGTTTAATCTTGGGGGTGCGCAAATAGGATAAAGCCTGCCGATGAAAGCCTTGGGACTCATGATTAACGCGCATGTCGTCGTGGAGTGATGTCATACGCCTGTGGCTGCCTACGGAAAGGATGCTCGCACATGCTCGCCCGCGACTCACCATGCGCTGAATCCCTGGCAGGTGTCCCATGTGAGGCCCTCGGCAAGCTCAAGCACAAGCTGCGTGGGTAAGGGCAGCAGGTAAGGGCACAGAGGCGGATGTGTGGGTGCCCAAGAATGGGCAGTCAACATAAGAATGACAATCAAGACAGTAGACGGAGAGGCGCACGTGCTGGCGCACGTGGCATTGCGGGAGTTTTGAGATGTTGCCTCACCGTTTGGTAGCCATTGGCTGCTTGGAGCTGCTGGTCGTTAGCACGCTTGCCGGCCCTGTCCACAGCAGCCATCAGTGAGGACTCAGGAGTCAGGACAACGCGTAACCACATACCATTCACATGAGCTTGTCATGGATGCGGAGAATGTCTGAGGGCGCACATACGGTTGAAACATGCAGTACTGGCGCAGCCATGGCCCACTTCAGGTTGCACAGGGGCACCAAGCAGTTCCTTGCTCTTGTCAGCATGCCACCTATCCGACTATTGCTTCAGGTTGCAGCAAGCACGACAGGTTGCGCTGCAGTGCATGCAAGGCCCCAGATCGCCAGCGCATGACGCATGGATTGCACGCGGACAGCATTTGCTCACCTCAGCGCGTTCGTGCTGGTGGAGGCGCCACACCTCCAGAACGCTGCAGGTGCAAGGCCGTCATACCTACGCAAGCACACAGCGCCACCAGCCCCGGATGCGAGTGATGAGCCGTCACCACGCTGCACGGGCAGCCGTGCGGGGTGCATGCTGGGGCGCATCGTATGCATGCTCTGCAGCATGCTTGCTCCGCAGCATGCAAGTTGCTGGCAGCACCAGGTGAGGCATGTGCCAGATCCATGCAGTGAAGGCTGCTGAGGAGCCGCTTTGGCCGATCAGGCGGCTCATTCAGTGCGGTCGAAACCTTCAGCCACATGCATGCACCGAGCAAACTCGTATTCATGAAACAGTAGTGAACTCACCCAAACATGCTTATGCGGAACGTGCAGTCGTCCAAGACCTCAAAGTCACCGGTGATCTGCATGCAGTGTACCACAGCATGACAAATCAGCGACGACGCCCGCACGGGTTTGGATGCATGGGACGGCAAAGCCTTCTGGAATGCTCATGCATGGCGAAGGCTTGAGCATAAGGGCAAAAGGGCTCAACAATGTCTTGCGTTACAGAGGAAGTCTTACCTTGTGCTCTGTGTTTTTAAGCGAGCCCTTAAACCCAACGTAAGTGTTGTTCTTGCTGTGTCCACAGCGGCTTGCGCCATATGCGATTGGGAGGCTTATGACACTACAGATTGCCAACAGTGGCACCACAAAGCTAGCCCAGTAGACCATCCTGCCTCGTAGCGTCTCTGCTCTGTGCGCCTGCGGCTTGACAGCGGTTTGGCTTCGGTGTGCTCAAGGCTATGTGTCCCGAGCGGTCCCAAGGCACTGCTGCTGCTGCTGCTGCTGTGTCTTCAGGAAGGCAGGTGGCAGCAAGCTCACGGCTGTAATGCTGGTTGTGCACTGAAGTAGTCACTGCTGCAGTGCTGTGAGGCTTGTCTTGAATCTGAAGGACCCGTAGACTTGCAAGGGTTCTGGGGTACGTGAATTCGTGGAGGAAGGAGTATAAGGCAGCGCACTAACAGATTATCGTGTCGAGGAGACTTACCGAGTTTGCCCTCAAGAGCTTTTGGCTCGCGTTTTAACTCCCCGAAATTCGCGCTCTCTCTTGTGACAACGTCAGAACCACACCACTTTTTGAGGGGCCTGCTGCAGGGTGAAACGGAAACTTCCTGGGCAAGGCAAATAGTCGCTTTACAGACGCTTGTGGGCGCCACAACTACTGCTGTTCTCTTCGACAAGCGCTTAGTTGCTCCAATGCTGACAGTGCTACTTTCGCCGTGAGTCCTCCTCAACAGCCAGTGTCAGGGACTGAAGTCAAAGAGCTACACCAAGACAACACGTGGTGCCGTGTTGATACATACAGGCTTGAGCATCAGAAAGGCAGGTGCAAGGCGCTTCACAACAATGCGTGCACTGGGCGGGACCACACGAGCCCGCTGCCACGGTCGCCGCCCCACCTCAATTTTTAGCGGCGGCGCTGCGACAAAAACAGGGCTTTCTCTATTAATTTGAATACGTTGCAACAGGAAGGAGTGCCCTGGTGGCTAGCAGTCAGTGCACAGAACACACTGCTGCTGGACAGACACCGAACGGCTCACAGCGTACAGAAGGATGTACACACGAGGTGGTACTGTCACCACGGTGGCGTAGGTATGTTGGCTGTCTGAATCTGTCCAGACGCTCAAGGATGCAGGCCTTTTGAACACCACAGTCCGCCAGCCTCTTTGGTGGCGGTTGATAGTTCTCTGCTGTGGAGCCTGGCATGGGACAGTACGGTAAATGGCTCCAATGCTGCACGCAAGCCTGACGCAAGCCCAGCCCAGCATACTCTTGCACCTGCCCAATGGTGCGTGCGACACAGCGCCTGATGGAATTTCCAACTTTGGCTCACTTCATTTTGGCCGCCTGGTGCATATCAACGTGTCGTGTGCTCGCGTGTGAAGGTGGGTCATTCGTGTGGTGCACTCCACGCCCACTTGCCGCTCATGCCAGCAACTTGCGCCGGGAGCTGCGCAGGCCAGAGCTGCGGGGGCGGCAGCGGCCCGGAGAGAGCCAGCAGGTTGCCATGCGACGCCGATGGTGCTGCGTCGTCATACAGGCACATCGTGGATACCTGACCTGTGTGGTGAGTGGCACATTGAGGTGTGGACACACAGTCAATACTCAGTCAACAGGTCCATCAGCTTAACAGCAAGCGTGATGGGAGGGGTGTGGCGTTGACAGGCTGCGTGGGAATTGGAAGAATTGAAATAGGCGCGACTGCATGCGTAGCAATCCTGCGGCGACGTCACACCAGCTGGTGCTGAGTATGTCACCATACGGCCTTAAGCGCCCCGCCCCCCACCCACCCACCCACACATGCACACACCTCACACTCCAAAAAATGCAGGGTTATGCATGGCCTCCATGTCTCCATGCACAGTTGTGGTACCGCAGTGCATGAGATGCTGCAAAACAACGGCATGCACTTACCATCAAACGCGGTTTGCATCGCCTGCAGCGCGCATGACGTGGCGTATGCCCCGGACGTGTGCACCGCGTTGCCGGCGGCATCCACCGGCGCAGCTCCCAGGTTGGCGATCACACGTGGTATGAGCGGCGGACGCAGAGGCCCTGACCGAGAGTCGCCTGGTGCCCCGCTGCTGCTAGCGCCCGAGGGTATGGGGGTCGGTGACACTGACGCGGGGTTGCTCATGAGCCTGTCTCGGATGCGGCGCCACGGCTCCACCTGCAGGGGATCAACGCGTGATGCCATGCAGGCCGCATGCATGATGCACAGCACTGCAACACGTATGGCGCAACACGCACACCCAGGATGCACCATGAGCGGCACGTGTCGGGCTTGCCCCCGCGGGCTCATCCACACCTGCCGGGTTGACGTAGCAGCACTGCAGAGTACTATGCTGCAGCCCTCAGGCCAAGCATCTGCCGCTAAGGGTTGCTCGTCTCAGAACCACCCTGAACCTCAGTGGAAACAACACCCAACCAGCGATCATGGCCACGCCACTACCGGTATGTCAGCAAACTTTCTTTTAACACCAAGCAAGCGGACCGTATGGACAGTGGGCAGCACATGCGAGTGAAGCCATGCACCGCTGCAGAGGCGCAGCAGCACACTCGCCTGCATGAGCTGCGGCAGCACCTGGCCGTTTGCAAACAGGTCCACCACGATGCCTGAGTATGCGCCTGCAGGCTCAGCGCTGTCCCCCCCAGCCGCCAGCGCATCGCCTGTGTGCACCACCTGCAACAGCGGCAGCAGCCTGAACATGTGCATCAGCTCACGCCGGCGCACTCAACAACATCCTCATCACACACACCGAAAAGGGCTTTCGTCATCTATGAAAGACCTGGCGGGCCCAGTGATGTTGGAGCCATCAATCACAGGCGAGTCATGTGAGCTTGGCTTGGCTGTCAATGTGTGGATCAGCAGGCGGGGCGCAGACAAGCACAGCATACTGCGCATGGGGAGGATACATCACGATGGGGAGCGTCGTAAATGCGCACAGGCCCTGCAGACGCCTTCTGGCATATCACAAACGCACACACAATTTCACTTCGAGCTGCAACCGGCAACGCCTGCCGTCAAGCGGAGGCCGTACGCACCAGCGCTCCCGAGTCTTCAACCTCCCTCAGCCCCATGTATTGTCGCGCTGCTGACACGACCACCGGGTCAAGCTCCCACCTGACACGCACGATCAAGCACCAAAATGGAGCGCGCGAATCACTGACCCAAATCGCTGCATGCGAAGCCAAAACAAATCACAAATCATCCAAGCTATGCATGGACAGGGCGGCGATGTAAGACAGAGCGGTTAGCAGGAATACGAAGTACGAGGCGACCCGATAGCACCAGGCAGACAGGGGTGTGGAGGTGAAGTGCGAGGCGTGGGGTGACGCGTGATGCGTGAGTGCGTGCCGCACCCGTGCATGCAGGTCACGCGGAAGTGTGCGTGTAGGATTCGGGCGGTGGTGCCTGCGCCCTGCACACATGGAAGCATGGCATTCAACAGCAGGCTGCAGTCTGCACGCAGTACAATTTTGGGCACAGGGGAGTGTGCAGCATGCTCTCAGGCACAGGCGGGTGTGCTGGAAATTCCCGTGGGGCCGTGCAGTGTGCATGAAGCTTGTAGATACTGACAGCCTCAAATGCGGGTGGGTGGTACACCCCGGATTGTACATCGCAGCACCTTCACACAGGTGTGCTGTTCTTACCAGGCCAAGCAGCGCTATCGGCCCTGGCGGAACAAGGCATGGCAACATGGCCAGCACGTCCCAGTAGGCGCCCGTCAACACGCGCCCTTTGGGACAGTACATAGAGTGCATCTCGCCCTTAGGATCCAGCAGCAGTATACGCCAGCCTGCATAGGCTTTCAGGCTGGCCACCTTGGTGTGGCTCGGCACCTGCACCGAGGAGTACCTGCACCCAACCACGGTTCATCAGCGCGAGGGCGCATACCGACATTGAAATTGCGTCAGGCAAGTAAAGTGAAACAGCATACCTCCAGGACAGATATGTGGCTGTTGTAAGGGCTCATAGTCCGGAGGAGCTCACGCGGGTGACCTTGCCACAACCAACTGAACTGCGGGAGTAGCGACAGCCATGATGCGTGCCTCAATGCCTGCGCCTGAGCGGAGCTGTCACCGCGTGCTGCTTTCAACCTCCCCTGCACCACGCATCTCAGCCATGGTGCGCTCAAGGCTGTCACTACCAGCCCATCAGCCCAAGGTTTGAGCGCAGCTGAGGTGTGCTGAGCAGCGATGCTTAAGCTCAGCATCCTGCTTGAAGACGGTGAGTGATCGATCAGTCGCGACCTAGAGTACAGTGCGGTGTGAAACAACTCTAGTTATAGCCTTCAGTACTTCGGAGTTATAAAGTTAGGGACCAACAAAGGCTGTGCTGTGCATTCCATCTGACACAACATCCACATGGACATTCAAGACTAGCCTGCAGGCGGTTTCGGCCTTGGCCTTGGCTACACGGGCATCAGCATGCCGCATTATATTCTATGATGACACAGCCGGCGAGACGTACAGTGCGTACATAAGGCAATGCTCAGCCAGTTTCGGTAATGTGGAGCACCAGCACGTTGGGCCACAGGTCCTAGTAGTGGTGGCCGGATGGCTCGTTACAGATATGCACGGTAAATAACATATGCTACACAATCACCCACGTTACCAACTGACAGTTATCCGTAAGTGCCGTGGATTCGCATGCGTGCGTCATGTGCCTGCTTTTTTGTTTGCGCCAGCAGGGCAACAGCAGCCTGCCAGCAGAGGTTCAGCAGTGCAGCACAGCTGCCACAACACACTGACAGATTTCGCACGGCAATGAATCCCGTCAGCAGGCGGACCGCCAGCTGCCTGGCATAGGTGCACACGCGGCGCGCCGGGGTTCGCTGCAGGCACAAGGTCCCTTGCGGCATTTGTAGCCGCTGGCAAGGTGTCATGTTTGTTATGTTACATCAGGAACGTGTCGGCCAAGTAGTCAATGCTCCCTCCAGAGGGGACCAGACAACAAGAATAGGCTCACCAGCCTAGGCACATGGCGTGCGGTAGGGCCACAGGGCTTAGTGCAGCGCATCAACACCATGCAGAGTTGGTATTGCTGGCAGCAGCAGGGTGGCAGCTGCGCCACCGCCCCCGGCTCTCACATGTGCCGCTCTGGACAGTTGTACACACCCGCGCATGCATCATACTTGTATCCCTGCGGATAGGCGCACTGCGTCCTGCATGCATATATTAATGTACGCTTGCGCTCATGGCAGACCATGGCAGGCAGCAGACTCATCAGCACGCTGAGCGGCTCGTTCTCCCTCAGGCCTCAGCGGTTGCATGTCACCCGCAGTATTGTATCATGAGCAACAACATGCATGAAATGAGCTATGAAGCTCGCAAGGAATGGATTGTGGTGGACACGTCAATGGGCGCAGTCCTGGGAGGTGCGAGAGCGTCACTGGGCTGGTCATGTGGGGCATGCATGGAGTACATGCCATAATGGATGTATGTTGTACACAAGCATTGTTGGGTGTGCATTCTATCCGGGTAGACAGCACCGTTGCGCAATACGCCGGGGCCGCCGTCTGTGGAATAGTGACCTGTTGATGCATGTCTCAGCACAGTTGTTCAGTGCCTGGCAGCAGGCGTCCCTCCAGATGGCCCACCCTGCTGGGGCGAGGCGTATGAGCCCGGGGGTGGGCAAGGTGGCGGCCTCAGGGTTGGCGCCCGAGAGAGGGGCCGCCAGTTAGTATGGTGCAGCGGTGCGCTGGGTTTTGGGCCTGCACCAATGAGTTAACCACAGCAGTTGCACCTCAGGTTGTCAGCTTGCTGCAAGGGTAAAGTGTGCAGCAGTTGGCCTGGCGTATGCATGCATGCAGTCGAGTTGGAAATAGCCACGCAGCAGGAATACAGCAATGCGGCGGCCGTGCAGTGGCACATTACGAAATACACAGGTTAGGACCACACAACATGGTTGGTGGTCCATGTGGATGTATGGATGGACCACCACATATGGATGGACAAACCATCTGGGAACATGTCGACCACTACGACCTCACCTCTGGTCCACAGGGCAGAAGTAGATGCATGGGAACAAAAAGCATCCGATCCTGTACAAGGGGAAAGCAAGTGTGTGATGCACATCGATTAGCCTGTTGCGACCGCAACGCGCGGCACTCCGCAGCGCTTTGGCGGCTGCATGGGATTGCTTCGACACTAAAACAAAGCCTCAGCACACATCCCTGAGGCATTTTTGCTGGCAATCAAGGTAGAGAGTGCTGTTCGTGCTGTTTGTGATGAGTGTTCAGCGGATCACTGGCATGCCTAATCAGGGCGGCTCTTCAAGTACGCCGAGCAGCAAGCGGAATTTGTGGTAAAGCACGCAGCCGGCCAGTCCACACCACTTACAGCCAGGACTTCCAGCCACAGAACTTCTCCTGCTCCACCACGTAGCCGTTTTGCTGGTGGTTCTGGGCCATTTTGGTTCGTGAACGTTCAAGTTCAACAGTTGATGTGTGAAGGGGAAACACACAGCGTGCAAGGAGAAAGTGCCAAGTGGAGCTGTTCACCTGCAGGGTAAATTAGCGATGTGGTGGTGGTGGTGGTGATATGCACTGGTTTTGTCTCCTATTTATGTAGTGTCTCTCCAGCAGGGGAATGACGGGCCTTGGGACTTGGTGGGGATTTCAAGCGCGTTTTGGTGACAGGGACTCAGGGGGTTCCAAGGTCATTTTGCCCGCACAACTGGCCTCCAGAATGGCCCCTGTACCAGTGTTTCATATCAGCACCTGGACCATCTGGGCCATGGGATGGTCCAGGCGGCCCTTACCAGCAGGCAGCGATGCCTTCATTATTGGCGTTGGGGACCCGCTGGGCTGTTCATGTACCGTTTTCCTGTTTACTCACAAGCCACCTGGCTCACTGCTGATGATAATGCCACAGCACATGAACAGTCCAATACCGCCTTTTAGCGCTCGAGGGCTTGCGCGCTGTTGCAAGGCCGTTGCCGCGCGCGTGCCTGCCTGCTTGCTCGGAGATGTAAACGCGGAAAAATAGAGGGTCCCGCTACGCATGCCTCCAGCGGAGCGGCTCCGTTGCTCAGCGCTCAAGGTGCCTAGCACATCAGCGCCCGCTGTGTGCCTCCCTGCTGCTAGGCGCGCCTGACTGCATGCGTAAATGCTCGGAGGGGCGCAGGCGGCGCGGCAACGCATGCCTGCAGCGGAGCGGCTCGATCGCTGGGAGCGCCTCCGCGACTGCTTGCCAGGCGCTTCCATGCCTTTGAACCCAACAGGGAACGTCCAAACACCATGCATGTGCAAAGCCCAAGGAGCGGCCCGAACCAGCGCGCAGCTCCTTTCATGCCAGTACTACAGGCAAGTGGGACTTGCATGGTGGCAACAGCCAAGCGGGGGATATGCATATGCGCCCGAGGAAAAAACAGATCAAGTGCTTTGACAGGTGCATGAGGCAAGGCAGGGGATGTGGTGGTTGGATGCTTGTGAAAAGGCTGGAGCTGGGGCTGGGGCGGGCGGGGGCAGCACGGTTGACCTCCCTGACAAACCGATCGACAGGCTGTGTGGCTTCTGCCGACCTGATCGGCGTTCCTCACGCCGTGTGTGCCTTGTCAAGCTGGGAGGCACTAGGTGCAGCATATACATCCGGACATGCAGTGTGAGCTTTCTGCCTGTGCCGCCCAACATTCAGCAGCAGGATGTTTACATGCATGTTGCATGCGCATCCCTCACTGCTCCTCTCGACACCATGAATGTAGATAGATATGCAGAGGCGCAGTGGATCCCTGCACCCACATTTTGGATACGCCCTCAAGTGCTCAACGCTCCACTGTCGACCTCTTGTTTATTCCGGGTGTTCTTGCAGTTAGGTGTTGACCAGGACGTTGACGCGGCAGCCAACGCAGGAGGTTAACCAGCAGCAGCACTGAAGGGGAGGTGGTGAGCCATGGCGAAGAAGAAAACTTTGGCAGAGGAGCTAGCGGAGCTCTATAACCCCGCGCCTGTCCGAGGTGGGTGATTGCGTTCGGGGGACGCCCCCGTCAGCACACGGCGACGAGCGGTGGATAGGCATACGTCACCCGCCCAGCATTGGGTTCAGCCGGTGGTGGCTTGATTCATATTTCGCTTTTGTGGGTGTTTGTTCTGCTGGTCGAGCACTGTGCTTTTGTAGAAGCGCCGCCGCCGTGACGGCTCGCTCACCGCACCGGGCACTGTATATACACCCAGACATATGTAGGCCTTGACGTATGGCATCCTGTATAACCTTTCTTGCTTTATCACTCTTTTGCTGTTACAGAGCTCGACCCTGATGCTATGGAGTTTGATGCTGGTGCCAAGCTCCACGACGTCGACGATGAGCACCTGGCCGCTGCGGAGCGCTCAAAGCCTTCAAAGTAAGCGGACATCACGAGTGATAGTAGCTTGAACCTTGCTTAGGTTATGCGAGTGATATGTGATGGTTTTAATGTAGCTCGCCCAGGGTCGTAAGCGCAGTAACGCTGGTGCATGCAGGCAAGCAAAGGAGGTCGGTCTACGCATGCGCGGTGACATTGCCGTGGATGGAAAGGAGTACCGTGGGAGAAAGACGACACGTGAGGCCTTTTTCCAGCCTGACGACGAGGAACAAGGTGCGCATAGCCAGTACGTTGTGGTTTCGGGGAGTGCGTCCTGTGAATAGCAGCATGTCTGTAGTTGTGGCCCCCAGGCAGTAGACTTTGGGGTACCTGTAAAGTTTGCACATCGTAAGTGTCAGTGTATCTGCTCATGTATGCACTCCGCAGCCGGGTCTGACGACGATGATGGTGAGCCCCTCGATAACGGTGCTGCCCTAAACCTGGGGGACAGTGATGGTATTAGTGGAGGCAGTGATGAAGGGGAGTTGGAGCTGTCAGGTGACGACGGCAGTGACGACGAACAGCAGGCTCAGCGTGCCGAGCGACGGGCTGCTGCCAAGGCGGGCCGCGCTGACGGCGACCGCCGCGAAAACGGCGAGCTCGAGAGCGACGAGGACGAAGCGGATGATGACGAGGATATAGATGACCAGGCGAATGGTGATAGTGATTCTGACGACAGTCAGGGTGGTGATGACGCACCCAGTGAGGACGGCGCAGACGACATCGCTGAGCGGCCCGCCAAGCGTTTGCGGCAAGCAGCAGTGGGCACGGCGTCAGCACGTGAGTCCCGAGAGCTTCAGGAGCTCGATGCCGAGTACGCGGCGATTGCGGCAGAGGAAGAGCAGGTAGGAGCAGATATGGTGACCCCCTGGTGTATCGTTGCAGAGCACACCGCAATGGTGTGGCACGATGACTGACATTGCATCCGGCAGCATGGAGTGCACCTGTAGTGTGCGGGATGCAGAGCTGGAAGCGAGGCGACGCGATGAACCGCTTTGCTGCTGGAAATGCGCTGGCATGCATGCAGAGCGCACAGGGCCAAGTCATGCATTGGTCTCTTGCGTGCACCCACGTACACAGCTGTCCTTTCATTTCACACGCCGTCCGCCCAAGGCCTTGTGAGGCCGCTTGAGTCCAAGCCATGCTGCACTCCGCACACACCCCAGCTGTAACACTAACCCTGCCACCCACTTATCCAACAACACCCCGTATCACTACATCGTCACGATGATGATGGGACTGCTGATGCGCTAGCTCTGTGATGCTCTCGGCCCGCCCCGCCGTGCTGATTACATGCGCTGCTCACATGTGTATGCCAATGCGTGCATGCGTGGCCCCGCACCCCCCCCCCCCCCCCGGCGC